>MU867071.1:54031-170991 GCA_033725935.1 Cladorrhinum sp. PSN259
ACCCCCCCCCCCCCCCCCCCCCCCCCCCCCCCCCCCCCGCCCCCCCCCCCCCCCCGCCCGCCCCGCCCCCGCCCCCCCCGCCCCCCCCCCCCCCGGTTATACTATGGTATGTACATGAGTGTTTTTTGTAATAAACCGATTTGTGACTGCCGTGCTTGTTCGAAACTCGCTTCCGGGGTATGTAATGTACGGTTCTCTGATGATGCATGCATGCATCCATCGGAGGAGGAGGAGGAGGAGGATCAAGTCTGTTGCGTATAGTAGATTTATGGATGGATTCTTAGATAGATGACACTGCACTCATTTACGCCATGCATACAACAGCAAAAAAAAACTAAAAAAACTCGGAGTGTACAAAGAAATGTTCATATATGTATGCCACTCGTGCATATGATTCGGAAGCCTCTCGCTCCTTCCCGCATTGCACGGAGGTGGGTGGGGGGATGGATGGATGGATGGATGGACGGATGGACGGACGAAAAAGGCGGAAACTTGTGAGTAAAAAAATGGGGAATTGATCGTCGGTTTTTTTTCCTCTTCTGCTTTCTGAGATGTAACTGAAGTATAAGCAGAGATCGGGTTTATTTTATTTTATTTTATTTTTGGTTTTAAAAGAAAATGAAAACCGAGACGTCACCAAAAAAAAAACCCCCCCAGAGTATATAAAAATTGAGAACGTAAGTAAAAAAACGCAAGATGCAACTAAAAACCAAGGAACGCGAATAATCTCCCATCAAGTTTGTAAGATTTTTCAGTCTTGCAAACATTTTTGTAATTCCATCCGTCTCGCCAATCATTTATTTTTCTATTGATTCAGGTTTATTTCCCATCAATGTAAACAACAATGATGAGGTTTGTGTCGTCGGTTTCAGTTTAAATGTAATCAACTCCGGGGGGTAAATGATGACCACAAAAAAAAAACCAAAAAAAAGGGATCCTTTCCTTTTACATGACCGAAATTTCGGGGATTCGAATCCAACAAACCGAGACAAAAACAAGTAAGTTGGAAGAGACGCGAGACGCAAGGGTGATTACTGAACCATAAAAAAATCCTAAAACATACCAAAAATCCTGGATGGGAGTGGATGGGAGATAGATTGCCCAACACCGAAGAAGAATACCAACGAGATATACCCCCCAAAAAAATTATACCGAAACCGGCGTCTATCCCCGGGGAGTTGTCAAATCGGTCTTTTTCACCAAAAATGGAAAGAAGCCGTGTTCCTCATTTATCATTCATTCAATCATTCATTGATGACATGGTTATTGTATGGTCAGGTGTGGCTACATTATCTTGCTACCACGCTGGTGTACATACCAGGTTATTTTGCATGTTGTATGTGGTATCCTGTGTGTTGTATGCTTTAATATGCCAGTACATGTACAAGACCAAAGAAGAAGTAAAAAACATTTATCGTTTTGGCATAATACATGATCTATAATGCTAATATCAACCTCAAAAACAACACACATAGATTGTATAAACGAGTGCAAGTAAACAAGTCCGTCGGGCTTGGCCCGACTTGGCCTTCATTCCAATATACACCAAAAACACTCAATATTACTAAATCAGATACGTAAAAAAACAAGCTTCATCACACATATAGCACGGGACAACATAGGCTCTGTCTTTCTTGCCTATAAATGACTGAGATAAAACAGCAAGGTTTGTTGTCGTCAAAAGGGGCTCAATATGGAAAGAGAGGACATGATAAACCGAAATTGACAAACACCAAAAACCAACGCACCAGATACATACGTAGATCATGAGAAAATATGGGGGAAAAGAACCGTTCCGTTACAAGGGCGTAACATCGTAAATAATATTCCGTAAAGACGCAAAAGAAGATAAAAATGATGAAAAGAATAACGAAAGCCGAGTATCCATTTGACCTTCCCAATATCCACTCACTTCTCCGTCCTGCCGTGACATCTACCACCTCCCAGAGTCCTCATGACGTGGCAAAGGACACCAGAAAGGCAGAATTGACAAAAAGAATACACCCTACCATTGCATAAGCCACACCTTGTTTTTTCCCCCGGATGGATGGATGAATGAAAAATTAGCACACGTTACGGCAAGTAATTAAATGTCGTATCGTTGATCGTCACAATGGGTATCCACAGAGATGAATGAATGGTCAATGGGGGCTAACGCTCGGGCAAGTTACCTAGCAAATGCAACGTAGATCGTAAAATTCCTACCAGTGCCTGCGTGCGTTAAACGCCCCCCCGTGATCATCCCGTCCTGAGCTCCCGGAGAAGGGTACCCACTTGATATACTACTCTGCGGATGTGGACATCGAGGTTTACAACGGCAAAGCAGCCAAGTAAAAGCTATTTGTGTTTTAATGTTCACCTTCTGATCTTGAAGATAAAGAGAGCGGCGGAAGATGCCCAAAAGGAGATAGTTCTCATGAGGATTAGCGTTGCGGGGGTTGTTGTACGGCCAACGGTGGCCGTGGTAAACCCGGTGGCTGTTCCCGCCCGGATGAAACGGAACGAAGGTTTGAATTGAATGAATTTTTGGCTTGATAAGGTTATATGCTTTTAATGTGATTCGCTTGGCGGATAGCTGCCCGGTGGTCGATTGATGGATTGATGGGCCGATTAGCTCATGCATGATTGAGCTTGGTTTGACGTACGTACCTACGAACACTTGCTGTAGTTCTTTGGTGCCTCACGGCCGTTGCCGTATGTACCGTGTATATGACGGCGGAATTTGAGCGCACGGAAACGGATGGTATCAAAGGTCCACGATGGACATAGCTCGGCATTGTTCAAACAACCACCGAAGCCACCCACCACGCTTCTTTCTCCACTAGAATCTTCTCCCGCTCATCCTCCAAATGTAAACGGGATTTATGCACAGGACGATCGGTAGAGTAAATGAGAGTAAAAGAGTAAAGAAGAAAGTTTCGGTAGATCGTCTGAAGTTCAACTGGAGTAGAGATCAGTACGCCACCATACAACGACAGCCGAGCCTGTGAAACATCAACTGGAGAGAAAACTTGCTCAGATTAGTAGACCACCTACCTATCAGGACAACGTAGAGGGCACAACAGCCCGTCCCCACCCATTCACGATAATCAACAGGCCACCTCCCTCTCCCAATTAGTTCCCGATCGACACGCCACAGAGAAGCATCGCCCCCAAGTGCAACACAGGCCCTCAGGATGCTCTCATGCCTTTGAGGTAGCTGTGTAGTAGACTTGGTTCCTCGAAATACTGGAGATTCCCCTCCTTCCTGTGCCTTCTCCCGCTGGACTTCCCCCATCCCGAGGAGATACCAACTTCTCCAAGACCGCCAAGTAGCATGAAAAGACGACCCAAAGGGCTGTGAAAATGTCTTTCAGGGCATGGAGGAGGCTTTCCAAGAACTGTATATGACTTTCCAAGAACCCAAGAGCCTGACAAGACCTTCCAGACCCGGCCGCAGTCTCTGCGTCATCCCTCCAAGGGCTGCTCAGGACTCATCCGATGTCAATCCAAGCCTTTCCAAGCCTTCCAAGCTTTTCCAATACAAAACATCACCCCACGTCGAGTCAAACTCAACTTCAAGCCGTCTTGGTGTGGCTTGGCTAAACACATACCCGGGACTCTGATATCAAACTGATAGGCACTCACTTCTTAGCCTACCCAGGCTGAAGGAACCTCATTTTTGTGGCGTCCTCGCCAAACATGCACCCGATGCTTGGCCTATGTGCCGAGAAGCTTGCTTTCGCTTTTCATATTTTGCCGTCCAGACCGACTCCCCGGTTATATAGTACCTCTTCCCCTCCCTCGATGGGCTTGGCTCAGGCGATTTGCGTGTGAGAGAGAACTTGGCTATACAGCTTGAAATTGAATTTGGGGCTCATCGAGTTAACAAGACCATGTGGGATTAATATATCGGAAAGCCGACGGACAAGATCCTTTTAACTCGCTTGAGAGGTAAATGAGGTAATGACAACACCAGAATAATTGCATTATTACGTGACCGAAACCAACATAAACTGGTTGAAATTCGTAATAACCGGCCTGCGTGACTAATGAGACCGAACTTTGTAGAATGCACTGCGGGATTCTCCTTGATCAAAAAAAGGCCAGTTTTGCATCAGTTCGGAGGATGGCAAGCCTGATATCATCCTTGTACTCGGCCCGTCAGCTGCCAATGTGTATGCAACAGCGTATCTGCAATTGCGTATTTACCGCTCCCGGAGCAAGTAGAAAGAGCTCGGAAATAGGAAATATGGAATCAAGGTTGTGGCAACTACCGAGTGAGCCAGATATTGTCTCACTTGAAAATTATCCGATGCAAAAGAAACTGCTATTTGCTAAGATGATCTCCGGGATGCGATAAAGGGGGGTTGGCTCGGCAATGACCATGGGAGCGCTGAGAACGCACAATGAATTCGACTTGTTCATACGAGAGATACAGGCGAACTGCAAGCAACGGTAAGTCAGAATAAGAGGCTGAAACTGTTGCTCACTTGAACATAAGCAGAGAAGCGTAGGAACTATGCTGTGTGGTACTCCTAGACTGTGTTTGAAGGTAGAGTAGACCGCCTCATCAATTGCCAAGATATGAAGACCCTGCTGTAACTGTCACGAGCCTGGTTGGTGAATAAATCGATTAGCCGGCTGGTATTGATTGAATGTGACGAGCACCAAAAGAATTGCTTGCCCAGCGCCGCAAGATTCCAAGTGATGGTCGAGTTGTCGCACTGAAACCGGGATTCATATTAAGTAAACTCGGACCCCTATCGGGAGGTGTCAAAGAACGACGGTGAAAGGTAAACAGTGCCAACGACACAGGGGCTGACCGCCCTTTGAGAATTTGAGACAAACATATGATTGAAGTGGTTAGTTGAAGGTTTTGCAGACTTCGCTCGCTTATCTTGAGGAGGTCCCTTGTTTAAGATCCCTAGGTAATGTCTCGAGTCTAGAAAAATCCATGGTTCAAAGCAAAAAGTTGAATTGAGTCGGGTATCTCTGAGCAGTGGTTGAGGCCGAACTCAAATAAACGATATCGGTTTTGTATGCAGGCAGCCGAGTATAAGATGATGTGAATCGAAGAGTTGGGGCCTCTGCTGTACCAGCAGATCTAAGGCCGTAAGATGGTTACAGTCGCACACGGGAAGATTCAACTTCTGGGGTTCCGTAATAACGGCTTGCCCAAAAATTATTGAGCTCGCCCGATTGTCCCCTCACAGCGGATCTCCTCGGATTTTCCGCAGCCTTCGACATCGTGATCTTGTTGAGTGCCCAAGGGTCGGCCGACAAAAGGTGAACCCTAGACAGTGAGATCCACGGGAAGGGATTGGGGAAATGCCATGATGATCACAACATATCAGGTTTCACGGAAACGCCACCAGGCCCAAAGATTTAGAACATGTTCATTTGGAAAGCCATGCTCTCAACAGTCGCATCGTCCATACCAGCGTGGGAATGAGACTATGTCTCGGACCGTATGGACGCCAGAGAGGTAACTGAGTAGTCGATCGAAACCCAAGCCAAAGCCGCCATGTGGAGGACAGCCCCAGCGGCGCAAGTCAACGTACCAATCCAAACCGCTTCCAGAACCATTCTCAGAGGCAGGGTCCAGCGATGACTTGATAATTCCCTGTCGCTTCATGACTTCCAGCAGAGGTTCCAATCGATACTCACGCATCGATCCCCCGGCAATCTCACAAAGGTCAGGAACGAGCAAGTCGAAGCAATCGACGGTAGCTTCTGATGGGTCTTGTGAGTCAGAACCAGGTGCCTGCGTCGGGAGCATGTAGAAAGCCTTAATATCCCTGGGGTAGTTGGTGACAAAAACCGGTTTTCGGCCCTCGCCAACGACTTCGGCGACGTACTTTTCGTGCTCTGATTGCAATCCTGCACCCCAGGTTGGCTTGTGCGTGAACGTGTCGGCCTTTTGCTGCAACAGTTTGACAGCCTCGGCGTATGTGATCCGAGGCCAGTCGTGTTCCGCCAAACCTTCCCAGCGGCGAGCAACTTCGTCTGCCGGCAATAAATCCGAACCGCTGCTACGTGATCGCGTGAGAAGATCGCCGACGGTCGCCGAATTATAAAGATCGGTGCTCAGGTGCCGTAGCATATCCTCGGCTAGATCCATGACCGGTCCGAGACCATCCACAAAGCTCATCTCAGTTTCCAACATGTAAAACTCGCTCAGATGCCTTGATGTATCGCTCTGCTCGGCACGGAACACAGGCGATAGAGTCCAAACATTACCAACAGACTGAGCCAATGCCTCGAGGTGAAGTTGGGTAGACACGGTGAGGTACTTCCGAGAGCGGAAGAACTCGTCAGGACCGCGCTCAGCCGATTCGGCGGCCGAGTTGCTAACCGGCGTCACGGTGAAGACTTCTCCGGCGCCTTCACAGTCGGATGATGTGATTATGGGCGGATGGGTCTGGACAAACGACCGGTTTGCAAAGAACTGAGTCAGCGAAGCAATCGCCTCGGACCGCAATCTCAACAAGACGGCATTGAGAGGAGTTCTCGGCCGCAAGTGCGGCATTGTGCGGAGGTACTCGGGCGTCTGATACTTCTTTTGGATGGGAAATGTCTGGAAAGGCAATAGTCAGAGCTTGCTGCCCGGGGGGCAGGGAATAAAAAGCGAGTACCTTTGCGTCAGACGGACCCAAAATATCGACCTTTTTGACGTGCAATTCATGGCTCTGTGCAGCTCCAGGTGAAGACACCCATGAGCCAGTGAGGCGTACGGCGGCGCCGACAGCCAGGCTGCAGAGAATCGGAATCAGTAAGTTGAATAACCGAGACAGGCGTATCGGGGTAATTGCTCGCACCCATCAGCTTGATCGGTTTCAACAACGGCCTGCAGCGGCGCGAGCGAGGAACCGTCCCCGAGCGAGACAAAACGATGGGCCTTCATTCCCCGGACCGAACGGACGAATCCATTGACGACAACATCATCAACTTTTTCAGCAGGTTTCCACTGCAGAAGTTGGGATACCGATTTGGAAGGGAAGGAGGAGACATATCGCCGACCAAGACCGTGAGTCGGCCGCGTGGCAGCAGGCACGCGGGCAATAATCCGTCTTGAAGGCCGGAGGGCCAATTCCAGAGCGGCGGGCCGCATAGATTGAAGCTGACGAGGGAAATTCTAGGAGAATTGATCACCTCCTCAATCGTCACACCTTGATGACTGGCTGCTTGTAAATTTCAACACCAAAAAAGTTCAAGAATACGAACAACGGATGACACCCCAATGGCCCAAATTCTCTCCGTCCAATCCGACGACTTTTTGATGTGGGGGCGATCTGAACTTGGCGTTCGCTGCCACTTGCCGTTCTTGAGAAAGTTCCCCGTTACGATTGGTCGGGAGACTTCCTGCCAAGCAGTCTCGAAGGTCTTTTTAGGAGTGGGTCATTGGGCCCAAAGGTCAAAAAGGGGAAGTACTAATGGATTCACTGTGCATCAAACTATCAATATCATCACAATATCACAATTGCATTCTCATTTCTTACCCTACAGGGTACCTTCCGGGTTTGAGTAGGAAAGCGGAATATTCTTCAAAACCTCGTGTGGAAGGGGAGTTGAAGCTCCCACTTATGGTGTTGCCATTTAAAAAATCATGACCAATAACAACCCCACCTTGCAACCACCATCACTTCCTTCCTGGGGAAAGCAGTCCTTCCGCGGGGAGCTACACTAAATAATGTGGCAAAGCTGGAAGGAATGAAAGGAGGGGTCCCGTCGTGTTCCATATATGGCATTTCCATCCGGATTTGAGCAGGTGCAGAAAGCAATAGAATCAATCAAGCATCCACCCACTGCATCCACATCCAGTGCGGCATCCATTCACGTACGTTTCTCAGCTCCTTCCGCGGATCACCTTCAGCTTGCCCTGACGGGAGCTTCGTCATGGGAGTGTCAGACATGCATTATTATTTTAGCAAGACGGGACAGCCCGACCCCCGTTACCACCCTGACCGCCCGCATCCAGCCAACCATCCTCGTCGTCTTCGATGGCGGATCACTTAGTGGATGGCAACATCTCCACGACCCCTTCACACCTCTCCCGTGGTGCCCGTCAACCCCCGTCTAGCTCTGCTGCCCACCAGACTATCCTCCCCCACGGCTCGGCTTTGATGCCGATCTTGTGCTGTTGACAGAGATCTTCATCCACGTTTGCTCTCGATAGATCGAAAACTACAGATGCCCAAATGGGGCCAACCTTACTCCTCTGGTCCCGTTGCATGTCTCTGCTCCCCCTCATTGGCCTTCACCGCGATTACGGCTGTGACCACCACTGCAAGCTTGCGAAGGTTTATTATTGGTTTCAGCGGCAGCTGTCTGGGGTTCATGTTTTGAACGCACGCGGACAGGTACCTCCCCAATGCCGCGCACTGTCAAAGGCGTCTGTCGTCGACCCTTGCTTGCTTTGATCTCTGCCCAACGCTGCAACTCCCGTCCCTGTCCGACTCGTGGCCGGTGCCAAGCGATACAGAGGACGAGAGACAAAGACAAACCCCGGCTGAAGACGGGCCCATGTCTTTGGTATTGATTGCACATGTACCAAGAGACTAAGGAATACCAGATTGACTCACGATGGCGCACTCACGGCAGCACAACAGCCACTCGCAATTCCCAAGGTCTCGGGAGTTTGCGTCGGCGCAAGCTTGATAACTTCACGGTCAGTATCTTTGTGCCTCATGAGAAGCTCGCGGCAGCCGTGGACCTGGGAAAGCCACTGCGGTGTGTCGGTGCCGGCAGTTAGGTAGTTTGCAGGCTCCTCATGCTGGCCCGTTCCACCTCGCCTTTAGGGAGCCTTTTGCTTTTTTTTTTTTTTTTTTTTGCAGTCTCTTGGTCTCTCGGGCTCTCACGGGATGTTTGATTTGCATATATAAAGTGGAAGAGATCCGCCTCATTCACGATCCATCCTTTCTTTACCAAGCAGCAGCAGAAGCAGAAACAGGAGCAGCAAAGCAGGCAGAGCCAGCAAGCATAAAAACTTGTTTTGGGTTTGTTTCCTAGTTTCCACTATTCCATTCTGGACCTCGCCTGCCAAACCTTTTGCCACGAACTTCAAAGTCTTAACGCGCGATGCCTTCCTCGAGCTCCAAATCCTCCAAACCGAAGCCTTCGGAGGTTGCTTCGGAGACGAAGAAGGTCTACATCCCCCACATCAGGAGGGAGTATGCCCAGAAATGGCCCATTTACTCGTACATCTATCACCAGCCAACTCTTCTTCCGTTGCATGAGAGGGGACGTGACATATCACCCCCGCACTTCTGTGAGTACAGCATCGCCCTACCAAGCTTCAGCCCTACTTGTGTACTAACACGAGCCCGCCAGATGTGTCCCACGGAGACCCGGTTGATACCGTACTGGCTTGGGTGGCACAGATGCCGACGCAGGCTTCCATTCCTTTCATCTGCGCGGCAAATGACAGAAGACCCGGAGGGGACTGGGAAACCGGGGCGGTGGGTTACGAGGAGCGATTTTGCCGACGTAGCACCCTTGCCGCAACTTTGTCCACCCCTTCGAATGGCGCACCACTGACAGATCATTATCCCATTCCGGTATGCAGCGGCATCATGTCAAGCAATGTTGGTGAGTAGCTTCCTACCACCCTGGATACCAGAAGAGAGATCATCCTCTTACCAGGTGCATTTTGTAGTCGTGTTCCGAGGCCCCCACGACAAATATGAAAAGCTCCCAGAGCAGCAGTGGCAATCCTTGCCTGTGGTCTCGGTACCTCCCCCGCGATGGCCCAAGCTGACATCCGGCGGCACCAAGTACTCATTCGCGGATGAGCGAGAGATGGTCAAGGATAAGCTCCGCGTTGCTCTTAGCATCGTGGCCTATGAGCGATTCGAGTCCGTTGTGATAGGCGACTTTGGATTGGGCAATGGTTATCGCAACCCGCCCCTGGAGCTTGCCGAACTATGGCGTGAGGTTCTTCTCTACGACCCCAATCTCCGTGGCCGATTCACATCAGTGGCGTTTGTCTTTGAAGACCCTCATCAAAGCACCACGCAGTTGATTCTCGACGACATTGCTAAAAAGTCGAGCAGTGGCAGCAGTAGTTCATCGAGCAGATCCAAGTCGAAGAGTAGCTCATCAAGCTCTAGTTCCAGCTCAGCCGGCCACTGTCTCACAGATTATCAGATTTTCCAACAGATATTCGACGCCAACGCAATCCAGGAGTTTTTGGCACAACGGGATGCAAGATACGGAATCAACAACCTCTTAGCCTGTTAAGCTTACCATGATATCTTTTCTCTTTGGAGAAGGAGTTTGGCGTTTGGGCTGCTGGAGCCCACTGCGGATTATGCCAGCATTTTTGGGCGGACACATAAACGGAGTTCTGAGCCATTGCCCGCCCGGGGAATCTGCTCTCGGTTTCTCTTCTTTTCTTCCGATTACAGGCTGGATTGGCAACATTGGTCGGCGCGGGATGCCTGGTTGTGCATCGACACAGTGTGTGTTGTATTTTTTTATATCTTGGAATAATAATAGCAGTGTGCATTGCAATCAACAAACGTATCCCCGAGAATATGGCTCTTGGGTCGCGGCCCGAGGCATCGAACCAAGCAGATTTTGATGACATCCCTGCTGATGGTAGAAGGCTGGAATGGAAGGCTTCCCACGCAAGGGGGTGCTCGCCGATTTGCCGATTGTGCAGTTGCCCAGGACATCATGGCTCGGTGACTGGCTGTCACACTGC
Organism: Cladorrhinum sp. PSN259; assembly: GCA_033725935.1. NCBI lineage: Eukaryota > Fungi > Ascomycota > Sordariomycetes > Sordariales > Podosporaceae > Cladorrhinum > Cladorrhinum sp. PSN259. Next base: position 64,719 of record MU867071.1, read on the forward strand.
AGAGTGTCGGTGGTGTGCATGAGCCAAGAGAGAGATAGGGATGCGGTGCGCGAAATACGGAAATCCTTTGCGAGCAAGTAAAACAATGTTTGCTCAGGGAAAGGTGGGATACACCCTTGCACACCGGTTGTCCGCCGGTTTTCCATCTACAGATAACTCTGCAGGTGTCAGACATTCGATGGGACACTAGTCATGCAAGATTGGGCGCAGTTTGTTTCTTCTCTTCATGTTCATCCACCAATCCCTTCACCGCACGGTACTCTCGCAGACCCTCTTCCTCACCGGTATGCACGCAATTCTGTGTAACACACCTACCCGAATACCAAGACAGGGACCTTTTGCAAAAGGGACTGAAACATTCATGATGGGCTTCAGCCATGTAATCGGAGCCCAAGACGCCACAAGAGGCCACGCGGACTTCCCCAAGAGGGCAAGATTTGCATTCGAAATCGTATGAGTATCACGGCCGAGTGTGGTGGGGGAAACAACGAGAGGGTGTAGATCCCGCCGGTGCCTCGATTGACAAGAAAACCCACAATGGGGGAGTCAGGTGGTCTCAGAACTGAGGATAGAGGATAGTATCCGGCCGAACCAAGTAGGAGATAAGGTGGGCAAACGGTTATCTCCGCATTGATGCTCTTCCGCTAATCCTTCAGGTCCAGTAGTGCATAAGCAGGTGATCACACGATGTATCTTCCTTTCTTATCACACTCTATGGTCACTAATACGAAGGCAGAACCTGTGAGGTGACATCAACATGGCACTCCGAACCCCCACATACTGCAGATTCGCACTCTCATCCGTCCAGTCTCTTTGGCATACTTGGGCGCGACCGACCCGCTTGATCCCAACCATGTCTTTCTCCGTGGGCACAGAAACGAACAAATTAGCTAACCACCTATATGCTACTACGAGTGGAATACATCACATTCGAGTATTTGAGACGGTAGTGAGAAATAGACCGCTTGTCTACGATCTGTAACACCCGATCTGGCACATACATGTCTGCATAACAAGTACAACTTGTGTTCTGTAGCACAGAGAGCATGGCTTGGTGTCACCGGTACTTTGAGCAGAACAAGATTATTTCCTTGTATCACACGATAATGCGACAGAGACGGATGGGTATCGATGATGGCCAAGCATATATGCGGCCAATTTTGTGGGACGAGGTGGAGGTATGTGTCTCAAAATCACCGTTTTTCTCTCCCATCCGCCTATTGCTCCATCAACAACAGAGTTACGGTGAGGATAGGTGCAGGACAATTCCAAGGAAAATGAAAATGATCAGCGAGGAATGAGAGCGGGACGGGAGGAGAGGGGCATGTTCAGCTAGGCAAATCCACCACGGCTGGAAGATCTAATCAGCAGATCCGGCGGGCATCTGCAGCATCGTGTAAGCACCCGCCTCCCTCGACGGATACTGTTTGCAGGTATATATGCAAACGCTACTGCAGTCTTTCTACCCATTCAGCTATGATTGGCCTCCTCGGGAAGTCTGGAACAACCTGACAAGCCATGACAACATCGAAACACATGGTTATTGGATGAGATCTTACAGATGGACCTTGACCCCTTCCCCCACCGATTCTCTCCTTATCACAAATCAGGGTGAGAAAACAAGAAGTAACACGACCAAATATTCTTGCCTTTGCCTGATCAAAAGCACCCTTCAAGTTTTTTTTAAAAATGGATATCTGAGACCAAGTATTATTGTAGGTTTGTGATATTGATATAACTACAGGGTCCTGTCCAGCTGAATGTGGGGGGCGCACCAGCTCAGCTCTATCACGAGACGATTATGACATGCAGGTTGGTTATGGAATTCTTTCCATAGGAGGGAAGAAGGAACACTGCACGATGGGAAACCCAGCCAACAAACATCACAAATCAAGGCACGGAGTTGTACTTTGGACTGCCCCCCACACTACTATTGTTTGGCTCACTGCTACTCTGGTTGCAGCATAGGATTGACAGCGGGACGAATCCATAGTAAGCAGGTGCCTGGTTTCAATGTCGGACTTTCAGCGAATAAGCGGGCTTTGTATACATGTAGATGCTGGGGGATGTCACGCGCTCGGGCAGAATAACATCAAGGAAGATACAAACAACGGGTAGGCGAGGTTGAGACAATTACTGACAACCAAGTAGAACGAACGTACATATTATTGTTCTCCCTTCACATGATCGACACAAAGACAAAACAACCAGCGGTGTAGGTGCAGCCGGAACCATCCGCAGCTGAGGTTGCATATATCGATTAGTGGTTCGATCCCGATTCCCCGACGCAATGTGTAGGTATCAGCAGGCTGAAACTAGCTCACACACGCCCTTTATGAATGGTCAACGTAGATCTATGTAAGACAGGAACGGCACGGAGTAACAGAACCGGCAGGTTGAGCTGAGAAGGTTATAGCCAATCATGTTTGCGATACATATGCATGCGTCTGATTATGGTATAAGTGCGTAAGACACGTGGTAAAGAGGATTTTTATTTTTGGTAAAAAAAATCAAAAAAAATCAACATCATCACGTTTTGACATTCCACTGCTGCAAGGGAGGGAAGGAGACAAGTGTATATCCGAGGAGAAACCAACCACCTTTAAAGATTGTTTCCACTGGATAGATGAATCCCTGGGAGCAAATTATTATTATCATTATTATCCCTCGTGTGAAAGGTAAATCATTAATAACAAGTATAAAAAAAAACCTCCGGGGTTAACTAGAGAAAAAAAGAAAAGTAAATAACATACCCGACGGGATATGTACATGGATGGATAGATAGTTTCACACAGTGTTTAAAAATGAGTCAAATTTTATCCAACTTTATTTAAATAGACTAGTCAACTCCAGCCTTTATTATCGAGCCCTCTATTTACTATTGTACTGCACCCTTGATCATGAATGAACCTACGAAAAATGGGGGGCTGATCAGAAATTCCAAATAGGGAGGAGGAAGAGGAGCGGCGGCGGAATAAGAAAAAATATGAAACAAAAAGAAACAAATAGAAAAATTTACTTTACATAAACCAAAGCACGATGACTATTTCTGATTCAGAGCTAGGTAGGTACATGTACATGTAACAGGACAACTTAAATGGAAGGGCAGAAGAGGATACGTATGGACCACACTGTTCACATTCAATTTCAGAGTCTTCATTGAATCGTCTTTTCTTCTTTTTTGGGCCTGTTTGCTTTCAATTGCTGGAATGATGTGTCTACTTGCTTAAATTCTTCAAAACAAAGAAGCCAATCCCCTCCTTCCTAGACCTGATCTTTCCGATCTACCTATCTCCGGCCCGCCCCCCTTTTTGCTTCATTGACTCTCCTGAAAGGACTTCGTATCGTGATTAAAAAACCACGTCTTACCAATATGAAGGTCTCAGACCCTGGAAACCAGCCAACGCGCTCGCCGAGGAAGTCGAGGCGGCCCCTCCATCTTCACGTTTCCGTTGACCCGTCAACTATTGTTCAGAACAAACAGAAATGGTCAGCGTTTTAAACTCCAAGATAAAGGATCCTCTACCCCTATGCAAGCAGCAAGCACACCTGCACAGCCCGCTCTCGATCACAACAGAATAGGAAGAATGATGATTAACTCTCCCACCATCCTCATCATTCTCCCTTCCCATTTCCCCTCCCTCAACGAGTGTGACAACCCCCTTGAAGAAAATATCATCGCCTTACCTCCAACTGCACCCCACGATGCACGTGAACCAACCAATCGACATAACTCTGCGCCTCATTATTCCTGTCCTCCACCAACATCTTGGCATACTCATACTCAGCCCCATCCAACCCTTGCCTGGCAAGCTGAATAGTCAACCCTTTGCTACCTCCCCTCACACCCCTCATCCACTCCATCAGGTTCCTCACTTGGGCGTTCAACCTGGTCTCCAACACAGGAAACAAACTAGTATACGCGTCAAGCTTCTTAAGCTCATTGTGGCCCTCCCCAAACAAATCCTCAATCAGATTGGGGGAAGTCTGCGCGTGCATCCAGAGGAGACACTGCTGCCCGTTATCAAGCAAGTAGACACCACCAGGCTCGACCCTCGACCAACTGGCTCTAATGCTGGGCGGTACCTTTAGGTGTCCAGTTGCTGGGTCGGGGAAACCGTCTTCCGGTTGAAGGTTGTGGATGGGGATGATCCTTGGGTAGAGATAAAGTGACAGTTCACCCGCACCCATGCTCCTAATCATCCTCATCTCATGCACCCTCCTATCAGACGTCTCATTCCCGCCCTTGAAAGCCCTGCACTTCAACATGCCCAACATGTACATCGAAAACTCCTTCAGCCTCTCGGGCATAACAAGTTGCCCGGGTGGGTGAGCCTGCGACAAGAAATTCTTGCGATAACACGCCAAAACATCAATGGTCCTCTCCGTCAAGCCCAACCTCACATCCTTGAGCGTAGCAGAGGTGGTAGCCAACTTAGTCGAAGCCTCCTTGGCAATAATAGCCATCACCGCATCCTGATCAATATACTTGATGCTGTCCTTGGCATTCTCGCTCACGCCTGCAATAACATTGATACACCTGACCCTTCTCTGGCCCGAAGCAGCGGTATATAGCAGCGCAGCCTGGAAATGAGCATCCAACTTTGAGTCCAACTTGCCATCATACCCGAAAGTAACACCCAGCGCCTTATCAGCATCAACAACCCCAATCTCCAAATCAGCACCAAAGGTATGCTGGATGAAATTTCCATGATATCCGGAAACCTGCAGGCCGTTGGAGCATCTGACCTTCATAAGAGCCTGATACCCCGTCTCCCTGGTAACCGCATGCTTGATCTCAAACGACAGCTTCGTGTTATCCCTCGGCGATATGAAATTAGGATAGAAGAAGGTCTCTCCTCCGGTGGTAGCAGCGACGTATCCCACTGTCGCGATATCGAGATACCCGCCATTAGGCGTAGCCATGAAGAAGTCCACTCCAGCGCCAATGCTCGCCAACTTCTCCGCCAGTTTTCTCCATGCGGGATGTTCGGTGCTAAACAACTTCTTATCCGGCTCTCCACCGGGATGTTTTCCATCATCCCGCATGAACAACCTACCAGGACCCCAAGTGGACAGCGCCGCGAGCGAGCAGAAAATCTTTCCGCCCGTCTTCTCCAGCGCAGCAATGCAGGAGTTCAACGTAGAAAGCAAAGCAGGCTCGGGGTTCTTGATATCAGAGAACATCTGAGGCAACCTCGTTAAGAGGCTGGTAATGACCGTCTTGCTCTCGTAGGGATCCACGAAAAGTCCCTCGCTGAGCGGGACGAAAGGATCCTCGATATCAGGCATGATCATCATCTGCGCCTGTTCGAGCGCAGGGCTCACATTGTAAAAGTGAACCTCCTTGTCGTAGGTGACGAAACCGACCTTGGCGCCGAGTGGTATCCTCCGTTTGACCTCTCCGTTCTCATCCTTTTCCTCGTTCTCATCGCTCGCGTATAAAGCGCGCAGGATACCGTCGCAGAATGATTCAAGGAATCCCTTGTTGTACGACTCTTGCGTAACGTCAATTACGAACAGGTAGCGGAGCCCGACTGGTTCCCTAGTCCAATACTCCTTGGGAACCACAAACTCCACAGTTCCTCTGGTAAGTTCTGGCCGCTGGTCACGATCAACACGGACACCCTGAGGGCTGGTGGCGCAAAAGTATTCCGGAGGGGTGTCGTTGGCGTAGTTGCAGAGGTTGCAAACGAACTTGTTACCACCAGAGCGGAACATCATGAACGGGTTAATGTAAGCTCTGCATCTGTGGCAACGAGGCGGGCCCACATCCCCAAAGTCTAGAACAGGAATCTCGGCTTCGCCAGCTTGGAGAGGGGCAAGTGGCTGCAGGAGAAGGCCCAACGGAACAGCTGTGCTCTTCTGTTGCTCAGCAGTGGCGGGAATGTTGGTCAGTGTAAGTCGAGCGAACTTGGGCGAGGAGTTGCCCTGATCGAAAGCAACGAACGATACGGTGGCCGGCGGTGGGACGAGTCTCTCGAAGGTGGGATAGACATTGTTGAGGAAGTATTGCTGGACCGCATCCCGTGAGGTAGGAACGCTGGGCATCTCGTCTGGAGAGACCTGGGACTGGCCAGATGCTCCGATCATGTTTGTTGCCGATGTGGTGTCGGCGAAGCCGCCTCTCGCGCCGAACTCAGCCGGAGAGGCAGGCACGGGGTTGAAAGCTGGGCTCACGGGCGCTGGGAACTGAGAACCGCCATAGCGAGCACCGGCTGCGGAGGGAGTTGCGTTGAGGAAATCGGTCGCAGGTGTGCCGGCAGGAGGGATGCCATTGAAGGGCTGGGACGAGGTCGGCGCATCGACGTTATGGTATGCGTGGCGATCCTTCTTCTTTTTCCTGACGGCTCCACTTCCGTCTCCTCCCAGTGACATGTTTCCCATCTGCGCGGCCAGATCTACCGGTTGCTGCTGCTGGCCCTGGAAGTAGGCCGTCTCTGGAGGTCCATAACCTGGTGTCTGGGGAGGCCCATAACCTGGAGTTTGCGGAGGCCCGTAGCCTGGAGTCTGAGGAGGCCCATAGCCGGGAGTCTGAGGAGGCCCATAGCCTGGAGTCTGCGGCGGGTGAGCCATTCCTCCCGCAGCAGCTGGAGATGGTTGTCCGTATGGGGATGCATTATATGCGGCGCCGGGGTGATACGGGTTCGGGGCGACTGGCGGCTGGAACTGGGGAGGGGCAGGTTGGGTGTTTCGGTTAGGATCATTGGGATCGATGTTCTCGCCCTGACCGAGGGAGTGGTACATGGCGTATTCGGCCATCTTGTCGGCGGTGTGCTGGAAAAAAGGGACGGCGTCGTTCAGCGGGAGGCGATTATCGTGAATTAGTTAGGTAAGGAGTAGTGTCAAGGTAGCATGTATGAGTTGACACCTCGGCCACTAATAAGGGTCGGGATCGAACTGTGGATCGATCGATGCCACGATGGAGGATCGTGAGATTGTGGAATTGTTGGTCACTGCGGACTGTGTTGGTGCAACCTGTTCTGGTTCATACCTCGTCTTCTGTAAAGGTGTCCCCTTTTACCTTTACTAGAGCTTGCCCCCTCCTATAAAATGCGCTGGAAGGGCAAATAGGTTATTTGGGCGATTGGATGGTCCCCACCTTCAAGGTCGAGCTGTCCTTTTTTGTCGGCTCATCGAGGTCCATGTCCCGCCATTGGGCCATCCGACAGGGGTTGCTTCCACCTGTCACTGGGAGACTGATTCTGCCACTTGATACCGCCTTTGAATTAGACGTTCGTCGCGTCCGTCAAGGCATCCACACGCGACCGGGAACAAAGCAAGCTCTCGAATTGACAAGGATTCTTTGGTTCCAGAACACATCGACAACCTGCATCAATTCGTCGCATCAAAAAAATCCAAGAAATATTTCACCCGGTCGAAAGACAATTGCGGATCCAACCAATTAATTGCACCTGAATGAAATCTATCAACTATCTCTTCTTTTTCACAATTGCCAATTCCAAAGTTGCTTCTTCAAAACCACAAAACATGCACTCGCACTCCCGGTAGCTGGAGTGAACCCATACCGAACACCAACGCAACCAGTCATATCTAGTCGCAATGTTCACCTACTGCCCATTACAGGGCGCACTCTCGGAGTCGACAGCATCGCAATCGCTTCTCGAACTCGACGGCGGTGTCAAGGTCCTGGTAGATGTTGGGTGGGATGAGAGTTTCGACGTTGAGAAGCTCAAGGAATTGGAAAAGCATGTTTTCGCATGTGCTACCATGTTTGAAGGAAAGCGATTGCTAACTGTATATTCTTCACTACAGACAAGTACCGACACTTTCGTTGATCCTGTTGACACATGCGACTGTCGCACATCTTGGCGCCTATGCGCACTGCTGCAAACACCTTCCCCTCTTCACACGCATCCCAGTATATGCGACACAGCCCGTCGTTGACCTAGGGCGCACCTTAACCCAAGATCTATACGCGTCAACACCAGTAGCTGCGACGACGATATCACCCACATCACTCGCCGAGGTTGCCTACTCACAAAAAGTATCTTCCGATCAAAACCTCTTACTACAACCACCAACATCCGAGGAGATCGCCCGCTACTTCTCCCTTATCCAACCGCTCAAATACTCACAGCCTCACCAACCTCTGCCATCGCCATTCTCACCTCCATTAAACGGTCTCACCATTACCGCCTACAACTCGGGCCATACCCTGGGCGGAACAATCTGGCACATTCAGCATGGTCTCGAGTCAGTTGTGTATGCGGTCGACTGGAATCAAGGTAGAGAAAATGTCTTTTCTGGCGCAGCTTGGTTGGGCGGTGGACATGGAGGAGCAGGCGGCACCGAAGTGATTGAGCAGCTGCGCAAACCTACCGCTCTAGTATGCAGCAGCAGAACTCCGGAGAGCACATTATCTCGTTCCAGGCGTGATGAGCAACTATTGGAGTCAGTGAAGCTCTGTATCGCTAGAGGAGGAACAGTTCTTATCCCGGTCGACTCGAGCGCCAGAGTTCTCGAGCTTAGCTACCTCTTAGAGCATGCATGGAGGACAGAAGCCGACAAGGGAAATGAAGTCTTCAAAAATACCAAGCTTTATCTGGCTGGCCGCAGCATCAACAGCACAATGAAGCATGCGCGGAGTATGCTTGAATGGATGGACGACAGTATCGTGAGGGAATTTGAAGCCGTCGCTGGTGGCGCCGGAAAGAATAGTGGTGGGCGGGGTAGAGATGCTAAGGAAACCAAAAATGCGGGCCCCTTCGACTTTAAGCATCTCAGACTGTTGGAACGCAAGGCGCAGATTGCCTGGGTTTTGCGACAAGCTATTGAGGATCCAGTACCAAAGGGACGGGTGATTTTGGCTACAGATTCGAGTGTGGAGTGGGGTTTCTCGAAGGAGGTTCTAAAGGCAATTGCTGGGGATGCTAGGAATCTTGTGGTTCTCACCGAAAAGCCGAGTTTTAACGAGGGTAAACCATCGATTGCACGAACTTTGTGGGAATGGTGGAAGGAGAGGAGGGATGGTGTCGCTACTGAGCAGACGAGCAGCGGCGACACATTCGAACAAGTTTACGGTGGTGGACGCGAGCTGGAGCTGAGGGATGCTTCCAAGAAACCATTAGAAGGGGATGAGCTTACTCTTTACCAGCAATGGCTTGCCACACAACGGCAACTTCAGGCTACCCTGCAGACTGGTGGTGCTACGGCGTTGGAAGCATCAGCTGACGTGGTTGATGATGTATCTGAAAGCTCCAGCGAGTCAGAAGAGGATGAGACGGAGCAGCAAGGAAAAGCTTTGAACGTTTCGACCACTATTGGTCAAGCAAGTCGCAAAAAGGTGGTTCTTACTGATGAAGACCTGGGCATCACTATCTTGCTCAAGAAGAAGGGTGTCTACGATTTTGACGTCAGAGGCAAAAAGGGCAGAGAGCGAATGTTTCCTCTTGTGCTCCGACGAAAAAGAAACGATGAGTTTGGCGAGCTAATCCGTCCAGAGGATTACCTCCGTGCAGAGGAGAGGGAAGATGCCGATGGGGCTGATGCCACACATCAAGGCAACAGGCAAGATGAAGGTCTGGGCAAGAAGCGACGATTTGACGATGTCAATGCCACCAACAAGGGCGCTTCTGGACCGAACAAGCGACCACAGTTCAATCGGGCACTTTCTGCTGATGAGCCTGACAGCAACACAGCTCTCATCAACGGACCCGGAGGCGACGAGTTGGATGAGCTCGAGGACGAGGATGACACAGTTGTCGGCCCGGCAAAGCTGGTTTACACTTCTCAAAAGGTGTCAGTCAACTTGCGCATTGCTTTTGTCGATTTCAGCGGCCTCCACGATAAGCGCAGCTTAACCATGTTGATTCCACTTATCCAACCTCGCAAGTTGGTTCTTGTCGCCGGGTCGGAACAGGAAACTCTTGCTTTGGCGGAGGACTGCAAGAAGCTGCTCATCGCTCAACTAGGCGCTTCAGGGTCAAAGGAGACCACAATCGATGTGTTTACTCCCTCGGTTGGTGCAGCAGTCAACGCATCAGTCGACACCAACGCCTGGGCCGTCAAGTTGTCTGATGACCTCGTCAAGCGTCTGGCGTGGCAAAACGTCAAAGGGTTGGGTATTGTCACTGTTACGGGTATCCTACAGCCCGGCGGAGATTATCTCCTTCAGGAAGCTTCTTCTTCAAACTTGGGTTCTGGTGAAGGGGATGGGTCAGATAGCGAAGACTCGGCCAACAAACGGCAAAAACTCGACAATGAGGATACAGCTTCAGTCATTACAACCACCACAGCCACGACGTTACCCAATCCTAACAATAGAGCAAACGGCGCCACTCCCACTCTCGATGTTCTCCCAGCGACGCAACTCTCGGCTGTGAGGGCAGCCAACCAACCACTTCACGTTGGCGATCTGAGACTTGCAGATCTGAGGAGGGCAATGTTGACTGCAGGCCACAAGGCAGAATTCAGAGGAGAGGGTACGCTGCTGATTGACGATCTGGTTGCGGTGAGAAAGTCTGCTGCTGGCAGGGTGGAGTTGGAGAGCGTGGCGCTTCCCTTTGTTGCGGGCACCAACTCGAATTCTGCTAGCGGTGGGATGGGTACCTTTTATGCAGTTAGGAAGAAGATTTACGAGGGTTTGGCTGTTGTTGCTGGCGCTTAGTTGTCAGCGGTCTAGTAAAGAAAGAGAAACGGAGTTTTAAAAAGGGTTTTTGTGTCTCTGTCTGGAAGATGTCGGGGGAATGAAAGTTTGTATGTTTATTGGCTCTTGCTTTAAAAAGATGTACAGAATATTATTAAGTGATTGATGTTGTCTTGGAAATCAAAATGTTGTTATAATCATCTTGAAGGTTAAATTGACACTTTTTTTATGTTGGGTTGAACATGTGCATCTCTCTATCTCTCTCTTTTTATTCTCTCTGTGTTTGTATTTTTATCTTGAATGTTGAAGTCAATTATCAACAGACTTTCATTTTCCTTCTTTCTTCCCATGTTATTAAACAATTCAAGAATACTATTGACCATTCCCACCAGCAGCCTCCCCTTTCAACCTCTCCAACCTCGCCTCGGTCCACGCCTTGTTCCAAACCTCGACTTTCCCACCGAGGACCACCAGCTTTGCCGGTTCGAGCATCAAGACACCCCTGGCGACCGTCATTCCTTTTTTCAAGAGCATCTTCTCGCCTATGCACGTCATCCCGCCGACCACGCCGACGCCAATCTTTTCTACCCTCCTCACCTCGATCCCGTATATCTTCTGTCCCTTTGGGTCTTGAAAAAGCAATTTATGCGTCGCGTTTTTCTGGTTTGCCTGCTGCTGCTGCTGCTGCTGTTCACCTCTTTGTGCCTGCTGTCCCTGCTGCTGATGTTGTCCTTGCTGTGTGGGGAACTGCGTACCCTGCGTCTGTCCGCGATCAACACCGTTGGCGTCGCCATCGTCATCATCATCATTAACGACCCTAATAATCTCGCGACCTCTTTTTGACTCGCCCCTAGAAAGAGACTCGAGCTCCTCCACCTGCTCCCAGCGCGATTTGGACAGGTTCTCAATGTCTAGGACCTGGACTATCGTGTCGACCGGCAGGTAACACGACTCGGTGTACGGATTGTGTAAATTTGGGGGGAAACAGTGGGTTGAAGCGTAGGTTGGGTCCAGCAGGTTAGGGGTTGTGAGGTCTGATGCCAGGATGCGGGCGCGTGCCGTGGCTAGTAGAGAGGCGAGGGGAGGAGGCGGGTTTCGGGCTGTGGATAGGGCTGTGAGCCAGGCGATGGAGGGGAGGGGGGTTGAGGAGGCTTGAAGGGCTGTTTGGAGTTGGGAGGCGAGGGAGGTGGGTGGTTGTAATGGTGGTGGCATGGTTTTGGAGGGTGTTGCAGCTGTATTTGCTGAGTCGGGAACTGGCTGCTCTGGGTTGAGGAGACTGGCGGCGAGATTGTCAACTTGCTGAGTTGAGAGAGGGGGGAATTCTCCTCTGGATAGGAGGGATGGTGACTTGATGGCTGGTGGCTGTGGCTTGAAGGCCGGTGGTTTGCAGAACTGTTGAGAAGGGACCAGGTTTGGAGAGTTGAACCGGTTGGTGATTGGAGGTGGTAAGAAAGGAGGAGGCCTATCGTTCGCTGGTGGAGTGACACTTTTACGATCTAGATTATCCTGAAGAAATACTGGTGGCGCATTACGGAATGGAGTGGTGTCTCTTTGGTCCGGGTTGGTGAGTCCCCAGACGGTACGGAATGGTGGAGGATCGGCGAAGCGACTGTACGGACGCTTTTTGTTGTTCTTATCCTTCTTGTTGCTGTTATCTTTCGCCATGATGGGCAATTAGCTTAGTTTGGTTAAAGGCCGAAGTTGTGATTTTGTGAGCACTGGTGTAGTAGGAGAGGAGAGGTGAGGTTAAAGTTGCAGTTGAGGTGTGAAATTGAAGGTATAGGGAGATGTTGAGGCTCAAAAAGAGTATTTGTTTGGGGATTCATCTCGTGTTTGATGGTTATATAGACATGATTGTTGTTCCTACCTATAATGCCTTCTCGAAGATGGACCTCACGATCAAGGTCATGAAATGAGAATGAGATGGAAGAGCTTTTGAAACGGGTGCCTGCCTCCTGAACATAAAGCGGAAAGATTGGATGAAAAATATTATCTTTGGAATTCGGGCTCGAGTAGCAATTAGAAGAAAGAAAAAAATTCATTCCATGTTTTTCATGTGAGCCAGCTTCATCTACGGAAGAATCCTTGGAGTTGAAGATGTCAAGTATTTTGTACCCCTGACCCCTGTAGCGCGGGGAATTAGCGTTGTCCCACAGCGTCGGGAAGGATCCACATTAGACCGCTAAACACGGGAGAGCTGCTGCTGTCAGCTTTCAAGGGAATTGTGTCCAGTGTGACCTTCAACCTCCAACTTTTTTCAACATCATCAAACATCGTCAACATCAACCGTCACGGCCAAACTTGTTCAAAATCCCTCTCAAAAATGTCAACAATCTTCACCCCCCGCGACCCCTTACCCCGTCGAACCCCTTCCTCGGCAGCCCTCCACACAAATACAACAACCCCATCCTCCTCTGCCCGTCCATCCCTCGACATCCAGGGAGGTGGCTCATCCTCCGTGACCACCTCCCCCAATCCCAATTCTTCAAACACAAAACGCAACCGCGCAGCCCTAAGAGAGTACTACAACCTCCGCGCCACCACCTCCCTCTCCGCTTCACAAACACCAACAATCACGACATCCCCACCGCCACCATCACCAACCGTATCTCTCGCAACCCAACCAATAGACCTCCCCACTTTCAACCCGGCCGACTACATAGCCTCGTCCCTCGAATCCTCCTCCCTGTCCGACTTGTTAAGACTGTACACCACCATCCTATCCGAAATCAGAGCGCTGGACGCCGAAAAAAAGGCTCTGGTCTACGACAACTACTCCAAGCTGATAACGGCCACGGAAACGATCCGCAAGATGCGGAGCACGATGGACCCGCTTAATCCCATGGCCGGAACTCTGGATCTGGTTGTCGAGAGGGTGTACAGTCTTGCTGAAGGACTGAGGGGGGAGATGAGGGGTTCTCTCTCGGCGGCGCAGAATAAGCAGCAGAAGCCGTCGCCACCAAAAGAAGGAGAGGAAAGTAGAGAGAGAAGAGAAAAGACGCAGAGGCTGGCCAGGGAGGTGATGAAAGTTCCCGGGCGGGTTAGGAGGCTCGTGGATGAGGGAAAAGAGGAAGAGGCAAAGAGGGAGTGGGAGGTTCCGAGGCGGTTGTTGGTTTCGTGGAGGGAAAAGGGGGTCGGAGGGGATGAGGTTGGGAGGATTATTGACGAGGTTGATGGGTTATTTGAAACTGGCGATAATAGTAATAGGAGTGAGACGGTTAGTGAGGAGGATAAAGGGGAGGAGTTTGCATGATAACACGTTTTCCAAAGGTCATATCATTTTAATCAGCAAGCCAGCATTGCTTTTTTTCAATTCTATCCCTCTTCAAGGCAAATTCTCTACATCCCAAATCTCAAAAGGATCCGCATCAACCTCGCTAACCAAAACCTCGAGCCCTTCCTCTCCTTTCAGCTTCTCCTCCAGCTGAGGCTTCAGCACCTCCTTCAGGAACTGTCTCTCAGAGTTTGAGTGGAAAACCATCAAGACGGTCTTCCCCAGCATCGTGAGCCTCAGAGCAGCATGGTGGCTCATCTCGCCCGTCACAATCAGATCGGCGTCCACCCCAGCCAAAACATCGGCTCCGGAGCCGGCGCACACAGCCACGCTCTTGATGACGGTGGGCTTGTCGTCCTTTGGTCGCGCAACCATTACGTATCGCAGTCCTCCGAGCCCCTTGGCGTAGCTTTTGATGAGCTCGTTTAGTTTGATTTCTTGATCAAATTTTACGAGTCTGCCGTAACCTGATCCTTCGAATCCGGCCGGTAATGCCACGCCAGGAGAAATGGGCTTGGCTACCGAGCGCTGAGAGCTTGACGACGCAGCAAGAGAAGAAGCCATATCGGCCAGCCAGTCGTTCATTCCGCCCGGCGCGGCGTCAATGGCCGTGTGGGGGGAGTAGACGGCGATGTTGTGCTGAGCCAGCTGGAGGACGACGCGCTGGTGCGGGTCCGAGAGGGTTATGCTCTTTAGACCGCGGAAGATGAAGGGGTGGTAGGTTATGATCACCGAGGCGGAGTGCGAGATTGCTTCGGCGGCGACGGACGGGGTCAGGTCGTTTGTGAGGAGGACTGTTTTTGTTTGAGAGGGGGAAATATTTTCTTGGAGGAGGCCCACGTTGTCCCAGGCGCGGTCTGCCAGTTCGAGGGGGTAGAGGGACTGCATTGCTTTTACTACCGCCTGGGTGAATGGTGGGGATTGGAGGGCTGCCATTGTGAATGATCTGGTTGGATGGGATGCTGAGAAGAGTCTTGGTGATCTCAGGAGACGGGAGGCAAAGCTCATTTGACAAAATTGAATGAAGTGAGGGGGTGAGATGTAAGTGAGTGAGTGGTTGTTGTGAGGTGGGGTACTTACTGTATGTATGAAGAGGGCTTGGAGCTAGAACCCCACAATTACACGATCAGATTAACATGGACCCGAACCCTTATCAGATCTTTTTGCCAAGCAGACATCGCGGGGCATTTCTTGTTGAGCGCCGACTTGTGAGCACATCATTCATTCTTTCCCACATTCTTTTGGCTGTAATTACTCGGACAAATACCATGGCCTCAACATCAATAACGGAAGACTCATTAAGAGCCGCCTTGACCGAGCGTCTCGGGGCAACCTATGTTGAAGTCCAAGACATGTCAGGTAAATTTTACCCTCCTTCCCTGACGTCATCTTCTGTCTTTTTTTATAGAACCCCGCGGTTCGGCGGTTTGCGATGCTTGGAGGATTGATGTCTCATACATACACGAGTCACAAGACTAATTTTTGATGACAGGCGGTTGCGGTCAATCATTTACCTCTCTGATAGTTTCGCCCGACTTTGCGGGCAAGAACTCACTGAAGCGGCATCGGCTCGTCAACGCCGCACTCAAGGCCGAGATTGCATTGATTCATGCGTGGAGCGCCAAATGCCAAACTCCCGAAGAGTGGGAGAAGGAAAAGGCAGCGACAGGAGGAAACGACGGGCCACCGCTGGATGGAACATCTGATGGGAAGGTTACTGGCGTGAATCAGTGAATTTCAAGTGAGGAGGAATCTGGATTTGGTCAGTATATCTGCAAGGCGTCATGTGGCCTCGTCATTTGTTTTGGTATGCTTTATCTTTTCTTCAATACGAAGAGCGGAAAATATTGCCTCTTTGATTTCTCTGATGCATATCTTTTCCAGCTGCAGACTTTGAAACTTTCCAGATACGGCTCTCGGTCAGGCTGCCGCGTGTCACACGACTAGGACGGAAAGATATGCAATCCTTCGGTCTGGGATGTTTCAGCCTTCAGAGATACTGTCCCATCTCCATCAACTTCGGCAGGCAATCACAGGGCAGAGATACTCTATCCGTCAATAACCGTCTGGAAACAGCCTCACTTTATGCATGACTCGTTCTAGAATTGTCATTTGGCGATTGTATCTTTCAACCCCACGTTGGCGCCTGTGCCAATTCAATGTTTTGTAATGGAAAATGGTGGGAAGGACGAGGCTGGAGGGAGCCCCGTGTTTGTTGATGACGAATGCATCGCCCGGTGGAGGAGTGGGTGTCGCTCAATACATCATGTCTATAGCTGCTCGTTTATTCTTCACATTTTGCCAGGTATTCCATTCACACCTCATCGATCATAATCTTCGTCGACTTGGTTCATCATGAGCAACCCTCGAGTTGAGGACCTTGGCAGGAATGCTGATAATCAGTTTGAACAATACATTAAAAGCCTTCGTCTTCTTCATGAGGTTCAGGCAACTCCAGGGACACCACGGAGACCAGCAAGCAATGAGTGGCCTGCTTCACCTGCTACATTCCTGAGATCCAACACATTTGCTCTCAGTCCCGCTATCGAACAACGAACCAGGAGAGCAACCAACGAGTCCCCCAGATCACGTCCGTTTCTCCTACAGGACTCAGATCAAGAAGGCTCCTTCTTGCCTCTCACTCCACCATCCGTCACACCCGCAAGAAATGCAGAGACCCTTCCGTCATCCGTACTCAAACCTTTGAAGAAAAACACATTCTCTGAGGATGATCTCGTCAAGCACATCAAATCGATACCAGAAAGCAGCACAGATACTGTCGCCGCTCTGGCAGACGTGATACAAAAGAGAGACGATCTAGACACGTCGAATATCCTCTCCTGTTTTGAACACGGCAAAGAAAGCTACTATAAAAATGCCACCTACCAGTTCTACGAAGTCGACTCAGCCGGTGCCACAGAACAGAAACTCACCATCCATGCAGGCGCCGGGGAGACGGATCCAGACAACAGAGACACTTCAGTATGGTCTGTCCTCCGCCAAGTGAACGTAACTGGCAACTCGGTAGGCCGAATCTCGTAAGCCTTTCGTTACCCTCTTGTGTGGCACACTCAATACTCACAATTATTGCAGAATCCTCCAAGAGCCATCCCCCCTGATCCTCGCCGCCACACACCTGACCATGTCGGCCCACTTCGACATGGACGAACTTTTGGCTCATCTGGTCTCAACCACAAACAATAAAGGAAAGACCAGAGCGTACACGCTCCTTCGTTCTATCGAACTCGAACCCTTACGGCAGCGATCATTCTTCTTTGTGTTTAAATATTACACCATAGTAGGCGAGGACTTGCAACCTGCGCCTTGGCAGCCATTTGATCCGCGACCCCCAGACAGGAAATCACCTGATCATATCGACATTACTGAATGCAGTTCAGTGTTGGCATTAAGTCTGGGCGGAGATCCAATAGAGAGTACGGAAGTGATTGTGAAACGAAAAAAGAGGACGGGAGTAATGTACGATACGTTCGCGCCTTGGCAGCTGTTGAATATTCAGTACTGCGCGGATGATAACCATTCGAGTCGGAGCGAGTTCGAGAAGAAGGTATTTAGGAACGGACCGCATGCGTTTTTGGATGCGCTCTGTGTCGAGTATAGGGACGCCGTGAAGAGATACATGGGACTCAACGAGATGATTACCAAGTTGATTACTCCTCCGGTATGTTTGTGTATTCACCTTTTCCCTTTACGCAGCCTTGAAGTTTACTGAAATACGTCGATAGAACCAGTTCATGTTCGACGTCCGCCTCCGCGACAAGCTCCTATTCGAAGACAGCCACTTCACCTACTCCCGCCGGTACTTTTGGGCATACAACACCCTGGGCGTTATCAACGAAGGCATCCGCTCCATGAGTACGGCGTACCTCACTACATTCACCAAAGACTTTTGGGCAGGCAAACACCCCACGCTCTGGCCCATTCACGACCCAAACAGTTTGGACCCTGAATATCTCCAGATCATGGACTCTCTCCGACAGGATTTAGAGTCGGTAGTGGCGGAGCTGAAGTTGATGTACGACAAGAACGAAGCCACGCGAACCGAGATTAGGAGCTTGCGGGAGCAGCTGTTCAGTGGGAGCAGTGTCAAGGAATCCAGGAGGGCGATCGAGCAGGGGGATAACATCAAGATACTGACCAGTGTCAGTATGATATTTTTGCCCTTGACTTTTGTTGTCGTGAGTATTTTCTTTTCCTCTTTCTTCCATACATTCCTTCATACTGCCAGAACACACACATATACACACACATATACACACACATATACGAGAAACTAATCAGTAAATAATACTTGCAGAGCATATTCAGCATAACAACAATAGACATTGAAATCTCGGACCCGCGCTTCGTAATCACCGTCGTGTCGGTCTGCATACCATTTTTTGGACTGATAATGATCCTCCAGGTATGTTTTTTATTATTTTATTTTTTTACGTTGCAACATACATACATGTTACCTATATATATTTTATTGTTCCTAGATACAGGGGGAAGAATAAAACAAGGGGCTTGGGGCTTTTGACCTGAAACTACCCATCTAGAATAAAGTCAGTTACTAATTACCCTTTTCAAACAGACAAGAGCATCAATGGTCCTGGTCCGTAAAATCGGGAGAGCGGTCAACAGGCTTTTTGACTTCTTGCCCAGTTTGAGTTATCATGGCGGCCACAGCGGTGCGGGCGCGGGTGCGACTGGGGGCCTGGACAGGAGGGGAAATTATCATTACTACGGGCATGGTACCAGCGCTGGGCTGGGGATCAGTTCTGCCGGTACCGGGACATCATCATCGGGGGGGTTGAGAAGGATGCAGCAGAACGGTGTGTTGCAGGAGAGTAGTAGTAATACTAGGAATAAGAAGGGGTCGTGGTTTGCGAGTTATAACGGGATGAAGTGGTTAAGATGGGATAAGAGAAAGAGAGTCAAAGGGGACGAAGTGTCAAAGATGGAGGAGGGTGAAGGTCCAGGTCCTTCCGGGTATGAGCATGAGCATGTTAGATAGCTGGGGGGGTTTTAAAACTTAGCCCACTCTTCCAAAACTCCTCCTCAGTAATAATAATAACTACATCCTCAACCTGATCCTCAAGATTCTCAAAAGTTTTTATTAAAATCCCAGAGTAAGTGACCATGGATATTTAGATGATGCCCTGAGCTATAAAAGGTGTGTGGAAAGCCACCATAGGACAGGCAGTCGGGCTATCAACAAGAAATATATAGTGGCATTTGCCCAACTTTCCTTCTATTAATATCTATGGATATCTAAGACATGATTGACATCCCATAGATCATCCCCCATACCACTGCTTTACCCACTAACACCCTCCCCCAAGCTCGTCCACCCCTTGACCTCCCAAGGCGCAACCATAACAGCAACCTGCGCATCACCCACTTTCCCAGTCCCCGCAAAAGCCCTCGCCAACTCCTCAGCACCTAAATCACCTCTCGGTGCGACGCTCTTCAACGCAACCCTCAAAGCCATCTGAGCGGCTCCTTCTCCTTCCTCTTCACCTTCACCCGCACCCGTGGTAGCGGCCAGCTCTGACCATCCATGAGGCAACCAAGGATGAAACATCACATCGGCCTGAGCCGCTCTCTTCTCCCCTTCTTTCTCCGTACCACTCAACGCAGCAATTCCTCTCAACACCTCCCCAACCTCTGCCATCTCCTCACTTGACAAACTGGTCTCTCCGCCTCTTAAATTCTGCAACTCACTAACCACAGCCTCAATACTATCCTCATCCCCATCCAACAACGCAATAACACCCAACAGGCAAACCGACCTCACATGTGGTGGGTGTCCACCCTCCGCCGAACTATCAATAACACCAAACAGCACATCCCTAGCCTTCTCCCTCGCCTCCGCTTTACCCGTAGCCCACAGAACCTGCGCTAAAACACACGCAACATCCGGATTTCCATCCGACTCAGTAATAGCAGCCTCAAAAGCCACCACAGCTTCATCAACGCTTTCCAGATAATACTTCCCCAGACCCAGGGTGACATGAGAACTCAGCCTAACCCTTGTCCTCTCCTCAGCTGTGAGCTCACTCTCTGCCTCCTCGCCCTCCTCGCTCGTACTAAGCTGAATGGCCATCTCCGCAGACTCAATCGCTTGTTTGTACTTTCCGATAGCCAGGTACCCCCGCGCCAAATCAGCAGTGGCGATGGCAAACCTCTTCAACGTCTCAGCAGACTCTGTCATCTCATAATCCGCCTCGCAGGCAACGCAAATAGCCTCCAACGTCTCAACAGCTCTATCATGCTCATGCGTCCTCTCCTGGAACAGGGCAGACAAATGCCCATAAGCCAGATCCTGTGGCCTCAGCCCCTTAATCTGGCTCAGCGCAAGAAGCGGCTGTATCAGCTCAGTAACAGGTATTTCCGAAGCAGCACCCATGATATGATCAAACATCGAAACAGCATAGTGTCGTCTCGTAGCAAGAGACGAACTCTCCGCAATATCCATAGAATGAACGAACAAACCCCTCGCCTCCTTCTGATCGCCCGTCATCAGAGAAACCAGTCCCTGACCAAGCCAAGCATGAGCATAATCAGGATCCGCCGACTGCGCTCTCGTAAAGGCATTATTCGCCACCTGCAAATCACCCTGGAGAAGAGCCAACACTCCCAAGTTCGTCCAAGCATGCGCACCCCTCTCATTAAGATGCAAACTCCTCACAAAGGCATGCTGAGAAACAGCCGGATTGACCGTGCTCGTGACAACCCCCAGAGCATTCCAGAACTCAGAGTTGCCCGCTTCAAGCTCAATAGCCCTCTTGAAGCACGAAATCGCCGCCTTCAAATACTTTGTTGCTTTCCTCCTCAACTCAGCAGGCAAACAAGTATGCGCCTGATACTCTGCCCATCCCAGATTATAGTAAGCCACGGCCTGTGCATGCAAATCATTCGCCGACGCGTGAATAGCGCGCTTGTGAGCAAGAATTGTAGCATGCATAGCCTTGGTTAGCTCAACTGCCGGCTTCTCATCCTGAGGGAAGACACCGCCAGTACTGACAACAGTTGTGCCAACTCCATCGACATCCGTCAGGATTTGATACTCCGGCAACGAGTCATCATCCCCAATCAGTTCCCTAACAATATCTGCAGGGAACTCCGCCAAGCGACCGTGGACGCTCGAAAACAACGAACAAGCATCACCAACCGACCGCCAGAAGTTGAATGTCTCCTTCAACGAAGCCGGAGCCTTTTGAGCAGCAAACTTTAGCGTCTCAATAGCAAGATCAATAGCCTTGCCAAAGAACCCCCTGTCCAGACTAGTAAGGGCACTATCCAACATAGCCTGCATGAGAGAAATCGCGACGCCTTCCTCCTCCGGCCGGTCAGCCATAACGCCCGAATAGAGTTCAATGGCTTCGTCAAAGTCTCCGAGCTCCCGCTTGATCTCGGCAAGAATGAACTTGGTGAACCAAGAAGCCTCGTTAAGGATTTTGGCATCACCAGCCTCTTCTAGCTTCTGAGCGTTGAGGATGGCTTTAGTGGCAGCAATGTAACGACCAGATCCGTGATAACTCTCGCCAAGCCCAATCCAGGAGTTGTAATCGTTGGGTGCCATTCTCAGTGCCGATTGGAAAGATACGATAGCCTTGTGGTAATCTTGCTTGTTGAGCTCAGCAACACCCAAGGCAGCAAAAGGCCAGCTGATACCCTTGCGCTTGGAGCCGGGTGGAGGCTTGACTTTGCCGGAGTCAACAACTCTCTGAGCAACAAGTTCGACGCGATCCCAATCGCCATCATCTGCAAATGATCTGGCGAGCCTCTCGGCGGATGTGACTTCGGATGGCGAAAGCTCCACTGCCTTCTGAAAGCATCTTCGTGCCCTCTTCTTGTCCTTGGCGTAATCGGCATAGTAAATACCCAAACTGGTATAGGCAGGAGCATGATTGAGGTTGTTCTTCAGAGAGGCGAGGAAATACGAGTATGCGCCGTCGCGGCTCTTCCTGGCTGCTCTTGTAGTGTCGATATTCCAAATGCAGTGGCCGAGACGATATTGAGTTTGGGCAAGAAGTTCCTTACTCTGCCCTTTCTTCGACAGAAGTGGGATACAAGCATCCAACTCGGCTCTGGCCATGTCAAAGTCACCCTTCAGCGCCTTGACCCATGCAGCTTCGGTCTTGACACGAAGGTTGCCGGGATCGCGCAACAAGGCGCGTTCCAAGAAGTCGACAGCTTCATCGTACTCCTCCTCTTCCTCGTAAATCAGACCCACACCGATCATGGCAGCAGTTGACGTAGCGTCGTGTGCAAGGACTCCGTCGAACAAGCTCTTGGCCTCTTGGTGATGGCGGGGAGATTGATAGAAGACAAGCGCTGTACCGAGATATAAGGAGTATGCATCCTCCGTGTTCCGGAACTCTAGCCCAGTCTTCTTACGTTCTGTCACGACGAACTCGAGGGCTTTGCGCATGAGTTCGACGTTGGTCTCGTGTTCCTCGAGGTTCTGGTAGTATTCGCCAACCAAGCGGTATGCAAATAAAGAATCCCCGGAACTGATGCCATCGGCCATCATCAAAAGCCTGTCCTCCTCGGTAAGGGGAACATATGAAGTTGGGGCGCCACCGCCGTCATCGTCCTCGCTTTCGTCCTCTGTCTCTCCGTCGGCAGTGGTCGATGTATCTTGTTGTGCCTCGCTGGGAAACGGTGAGATGTCGCTGCTCAGAAAAGCCATAATCACTCTGGTAAGATCGCTATCTGGAAAGAATGAGCAGTATTGTCTGAGAACGGTGACATCCCATTCTTTGATGTCCTTGTGGTCCTGCCAATTGATGGCAAGCTCCCAGGCAAACCTAAAGGGGTGTTTGATGATGACCATGTCGTTGGCCAGTTTCCACACATTATCCTTTTCTTGTTGCTTTTGCTCACCAGGGGGCCAAGCAAGTAGTCGATCATGGCAATATTTGAGAAGCTTCTCCTCATAAGTACGACGGAGCTCATCATCCGTCAACCAGTTGATGAGTTCTCCGTAGACGTATCCTAGTCTGCTTGAGTGATAGACCTCCCGCTTTACCTCCAGAGTAACCTCGCTGACTCTGGCACCGATGCGGGTACGTCTCTCGCCGATGAGGGTGTTGATCCGCTTCTTTTCGTCCTCCTCAACAATTTTGGCCTGGGTCTCGTATGTCTTGGCTGGATGAGGGACGCGGCCTTCGAGAGCTGGATAGATTGGACTTCCTGGGAGGATCAAGTCGAGCGAGTCCACTATTTGTTGACGATCACCTTGGGCGCGGACATGTTCGATGAACTTGTCCACGGTATCCTGGCATTTGTACATCTCATTGGCGTCTCTGTAAATTTCGGCAAGCTTGAGAGCAGCATGTTGGTATTGCTTGATCTTCTTATTGCCCTGTCGTGTGTAGACCTGGATGAGTCCCTGCCATGCCTGGGCCTCGGTGGGTTTGATGTTGGTAGCAGCCAAATAAGCTGCCTCTGCTTCATCGTGTTTGTTCTTCTTGTCCAGGGCAAATGCCAGAAAGATATGTGCATGATAGCTCTTGGCGTCCTTTTCGAGAGTCTCCTTTGCCTTTGCAATTGCATCGTCCCATTTGGACTGTTTGATGAAGTCGTTAGTGGCCTTCAGTAAGGCCTTGGTGCTCGACATGATGAAGGGGTGATGAATTGGACATGGACTAAAAATGAGAAACGAAGAAAAAACCGGTCGAGGAACCCAAAACTTGCATCCCTGATTTTTGCCAAACTTGAAAGAACAGAAATAGTCTAAAAAGGCAATAGCGACCTCAACTCAGATTCAATGAGGCAAGCATCTCACCCATTTCCTACCTTGGTTCAATGATGTCCATACCGTATATCACCAACCCTATTTGCACTGTGTTACCACCCCGCCGGACTAGGATAATCCGTCTTCCGCAAAGGTGGACCCCTGAGCGTCAGACCGGCAAGGGTAAAAAGTTAGCTTATCGGAGGTCTTATCGTCGGACCCCAGCAGAAAAAAGTTACGGAGCAGTGGAATTGGACCGGCCCTGAGAGCTCGCCTGTTAATAAGGTTCCATACCATCCTCAACCCTCCGTATTTTGTCGCGAACTGTCGCTCCCACTATCGCGACAATGGATTCGGCTCCGGCAAAACGAAGAAAACTCAGCCACTCTCAAGATGGAGCAGAAAAGGCACTTCAATCAGCATCAACAACTGGTGTTTCAAGGTCCAGAGCATTTGTGTTGGAGGCAGAAGAGCTGTTAGAAGAAGTGCGCCTGGACTATGGAACGGCATTGGAGGGCGCCGATGAGTTGCTCCATCGTATCAAAGGCTCAATTGAGGCCATAAAATCTCAGGAGCCTCTTCCTGTAAGACCGCGCAAGTCGTTGTCGTCTCCCATGTTGCTGCTAACCATGATGGCTTCCTCCAGATCGCGCAAGCCTCCTCAAAGTTCGAAAAGAAACACAAGATCAAGATCCCATTTCCTAACCCTCAACCACCACAAAACTCAAACTACAAGGTCGCCTTCACCAAACCCGCACAGTTCAATGTCGTCGGCAGCTATGTATCGAAAACGATGGTCAAGACCCAGAAGGACTTTGGAGTAGATATGGTTGTGGTGATCCCTCAGGAAGTGTTGCAAGAGAAGGATTATCTCGACTTGCGGTACTTTTACAAGAGGGCGTATTACTTGGCTGTAATTGCTGCCACCGTTCAGAAGGAATTTGGAAGCGAAGGCGAGCTGTCGTACGAGCACCTCAACGGTAACCCATTGTGCCCGGTTCTCAGCTTTCAACCAGCAGCAGAGGCTGAGGGGAAGCCAAAAGGACGGTTGGATTTCAAGATTCGGATTATTCCATGTGCGCCAGAAGGATTCTTCCCCAAGTCGAGGCTTCAGTTGGGCGCTTCGTTGCTGCGCAAGGGACGTGTGGGTGATTCAGAGGAACCAGCAGAACCGACAGCATTCTACAACTCAACTTTGGCCGCCGAGGGCTCCTTTTTGGCCTATCTCAAACTGTTGCGCCAAACCGAAAAGAAGTGCAAGGCATTCAAGAACGCCTGCATCCTTGGCCGGACCTGGTTACAGCAGAGAGGATTTGGGAGTGATATTTCTCAGGGCGGTTTCGGTCATTTTGAATGGGCAGTTCTTCTAGCTCTTGTCCTTCAACCGGGAGGGAGCCAGGGACATGCTGCTCTCTCTACCTCACTTAGCAGCACCCAGCTCTTCAGGGCGATGATTCAGTTTCTGGCTCTCAACAACTTCTCCGAGAAGTCCTGCATTTTTGGTTCAGGAAAGACGGAGGCGGAATTGGAGGAATATCTTGAGCAGGGCCCGATTCTTTATGATTCAAGCCGACTAGTGAACATTGCTTTCAAGATGGGTCCTTGGTCTGCGGCCTTGCTACATCAACATGCCAAGTGGACCAGGAGTTTGTTGGACAACAGTGCTGTTGACCAATTCGCACCGACTTTCATTATCAAAGCCGATTTGCCATCGCACACATACGACTTGTTCGCTCATGTCAACTACAGCGAGATTCTGGATACAGTTCTTGGAGACGACATTGTGGAATCACGAGGGAGAATGTGGCAGCTCAGCGGCAGGGTCTACAATGTGTTGAAGAGGGCTCTGGCTGATAAGGAATTGGGCGAGAGGGCCCGGCTTATTAACATCAAGACTCCAGGCAGTCCAAAGTGGGCATTAACAGAGCAACCCAAGTCCCAAGAGAAATCCGGACTTGAGATTGGTATTCTTTTCGACCCTCAGAATATGGCCCGCACAGTTGACAAGGGTCCGACTGCCGGAGCGAGCATTGAGGAGAAGGAAGAGTGTGAGAAATTTAGAAATTTCTGGGGTGACAGGGCAGAACTCAGAAGATTCGAAAGAGACACGATTCGTGAGACCTTGCTTTGGAGCTCTACAACACCACACGATCTCTGTGAAGAGATCATGCGGTACATACTCAGCAGACATTTACGTATCGGCAACATCAAGGATGATATCGACTTTTATGGCAACGGACTGGATGCTCTGCTTTCGGTGAATCCTGCCAACACAACTTTGTACAATGAAGCCAGGACAGCTTTTAGTACTTTCGAGCACGATATCCGCAGTCTCGAGGACCTTCCTCTCCGTCCTCGTCAGATTGCTCCTATCTGTCCTGAACTTCGCCACGCATCCATCAAACCACCAAAACTCAAGACTTCCTCCAAATCAGGACCCCGTCCCCTAGACTGCATCATTTCATTCGAAGCCTCAGGTAAATGGCCAGAGAGCGTAGTCGCCATCCAGCGAACCAAAATCGCTTTCCTTCTCATGATCGGCAATCTCCTCGAACAAGCAAAACCCGGGCAACTACGCACGCACGTCGGAATGGAGGACGCAGAGTTCGAGTCAGAGAATTTGGCCTTCCTCGACGTCATCTATGAATCCGGCGCCGCTTTTAGACTCCGAATCCACAGCGATCTTGAGGAAACCCTCCTAGAACGTCAAGTCAAGGACAAAACCCAAGAACAATACCTCCGTCAGCGTGCCACGGTACATCTCGCGTCTTTCCGTCGCCTTTATACCAACTTGCCTCTGCACAACCAACTTATCACAACGGCCGTTACTCGTTTCCCTGCTTTGTCCCCAACAATCCGCCTGGTTAAACACTGGTTCTCCTCTCATAAACTCACCTCCCACTTCACAGAAGAACTCATCGAACTTGTCTGTCTGCACATCTTCCTAGCCCCATACCCCTGGGACGCCCCTTCCTCTTCTTCCACAGGCTTCGCTCGCGTTTTGCTGTTCCTATCTCGCTGGGACTGGCGTTCAGAGCCATTGATCGTCGCTTCCGCAGATGAGCTGTCAAATAAACAACGACAAGAAGTAGCTACGAGATTAGAAGCATGGAGGAAGTTGGATCCCAATATGAATCATACCGTTTTGCTTGTCGCTACTGCACAGGAGACCAGCGGTGTCGCGTGGACGGGGGAGAATAAGCCATCCAAAATGGTGGCGAGCAGGATGACTGTTTTGGCTAGGGGTGCGTGCAATCTCATCCGTCAGGATGGCGTATCACTCGACTGGAGGAGGTTATTCGTGCCTAATTTGGGGGAATATGATGTCTTGATTCATTTGAATGCGAAGGCTATCAAGGATTGCTTGAAGACGTTTGAAACGGATGAAGATGAGGAAGAGGAGAATGCTAGGAAAACAAAGTATAAAAACTTGGATGAGAGGACGGGGATGGAGATGTTGCCTGTTGGCGAGCATCCTAGTGATGTTTTATTGAGAGAGTTGAACGGGGTTTATGGTTCTGGCACGGAAGGGGTGATGGTGTTCTTTAGAGGGAGGGCGGAGGATGATTATGTGGTGGGCGGTGTTTGGAATCCGCTTGTGGCGAGGAAAAGGTGGAAGGTTGGTAGAAGGATGGGTGGGAATTATATGGTTGATGGGGGTAAGAAGAGAAGACAGAGTGAGGATGAGGATGGGGATGAGGATGCAGAGGAGGAAGAGGTGGTGGAGGTTAATAGGGAGGCCGTGTTGAGTGAGATTGCTAGGGTTGGTGGGGGTTTGATTGAGAGGATTGAGGTTAGGGGCCAGTGATGGGTGGATAGACAGAGTGAAATTAATTGGACTGTTAAGAGCAAGTCGGCTTTTGGTGTTGAGATGTGATTCCTGCGTTTCTTACGGTTCTTCTCCACAAGGGTCGAGGGAAGTTAACTTCAACTTGACGAATCACCTATTGCTTCTCATATTACAGCAATATTCTTCCGAATACCTCACTTGTCTACAGTCATGAGAAGTGCCTGTGTATTACATATCTCCACGTGAACTGGTGTGTGATATGATACCTGTAGAACTTAAAACCAGTGAGGCATGGTTTCCCATCCCAAGTCCGTTTATGCAATTACTCTTGACGATAATCCTGGTGAGCCGATGCTGTCAATATCAAGTCCAAAAAAAAAAAAATTGAAATGTCTGGTAGATTAGATAAATAGGTACCTTCCCCAAAACATTCACTCTTTTACTTGTACTTTAAAGGCCCACAACGTTGTAATGTGAGTATAAGCTACCGCATCACCCCTTGCTTGGCTGCCGTTGTCCTCGATATTGCCTTCCTCATTCAGCGTTGACTTTTCCCTGGGGATTCTCGTTTCGCCCAATGTTGCCGTTATCCTCCATATTGCCTTCGCAAATCGCGTGAGGAACGAAGAAATCGAGCCCGGCAGGTAATGTATAGGAGTCTACATTCGTCCTTGACATTGCCTTCGTCTTTAGCGTTAGCTTTTCCTTAAGGATTCTCGTTTTGCCCGATATTACCGTTATCCTCTATATTGCCTTCGCGAATCGCGTCGGGAGCGAAGCAGTCGAGCCCGGCACGAATGTATGGGAGTCACTGCAAATCGGTCATGACGCTGGGACTCCGTGTCTGGTTCGGTTTCGTTCGGGTGGTGGCTGGAAACATGGCTCGAGGGGATCGTGGCGGACTCGGATGGACCGCGTCTGGCTGGGTGGGTATCTGACCGGGCACGGTTACGGGAAATACCAGGGGGTTTAAAGATGAGGTCTTTTGTAAACAGTGTAAACAGCCTCTGAAACTATTGCGGTATTGTACAGGACTTTCTTTTTACCCCTTTTGTAAATCATATCTCTTCTTTGACGTCTGACCCCAAAGGATACATAACTTCTTCCCCAATGCCGGGTTTTGTTCTTCGATTTATCATACCATTAGATGGTAGTTGATGAAACACTTCAGATTTATTTCCTCTCAATGGTATATGATACGATCAAGTACCTACTCGATTTCTGGCCCTTGAGGTGATAATAAAAGATATGAATGGAAACAGAGCAGATCTATGCTACTTCATGCATACCTTGATATCCTCACTTTTGCATAGGTATTGTACTATACATACTACCTTCTGCATCTTCTATTACATAGTCGCAAGGGAAAGGCTCATCGGGCATCATAAAATCTTCAAAACGAGAATAATATCGGCGCCTTGTCAAGAGTCAAGTACATCTAGGGGTATGAACAAGAAATATAAAAACAAAAGAACCACCTTCTGTTTCTTCAAAAACCCTCCCAGTCCGTCATCGAATGCAAAAAAAACATCAAAAATCTTTGACTTTTAAAACACAGTGAAATAAAAAAAAGAATCATTATTTATTCCCAGCCCATAAGTTTCCTCCTCCCATTTTCATCATTTGTAGTAATAATCCAGTCATAATCCTCGTTCAAAGTCCTTTGGTGATAGCACATCTAGTGCACGGGAGCGACGTGGGCAGCGGCGGCAGGCTCAGGCTTGTCGACCTCCATCTCATCACCATCAGCACCCTCACCCTCGCCCTCCTCCTCCTCCTCAAGCTCATCATCACTCTCACCCTCGAGATCGACACTACCATCATCAGAAAGCTCGTCCTCGTCTCCAACAACCTCGCCCTCGACACCCTCGACGCCCTCCATCGCGGCGTCGCCACCAACAACAGCGGTCTCGACCTCGGCAAGTTCGGCCTCCTCCTCAGCAAGCTCCTCGGCGCCATACTCCTCCTCGTCGGCAACAAGGTCAGCCTCGGGCTGCTCAGGAGGGAACTCGGCGGGAGCGGTCGCCTCAGAATCCCTATACACACAGAGCAAACATTAGCAACCTAAGAAAAGATATGAACGCATGATAAACACATACCACTTGATGTTGAATCTAGTCACACGGGGCTTCTCCGCCAAGACATTGCGACGAATCTTCTCGATGATGGGCTGAGGAGGCGGGGCATTCTGGAGCTCCTCTGTGTCGTACTCATTGTTGACGTAGTATCCGACGCGCACGAACTCTCTCCCGTCGTAAGCACAGGTGAGGAGAACGACCGTGACGCCAAGAAGCTCGTCGAGAGGGATGCGGCTGGTGTCGGGAGGGTTGGCCTCAAAAGCGAACTTGTTCACGCCAACGGGAATAGGACCGACAAGAAGGGAGTCGAGCTCCTGATCGTGGCTGTCGGACTGGGCAGAGCCGACATAAGTGAGCTTCCACTCGAGATCTGGTGAGACAGGGTACCAGAATTAGTCTTTTAGTTGGGTTGAGATGGTGAAAACAGGCAGATGCGCACCCTTCTGAAGAGGCTCGAGGCACTCGAACGTGATCTCAAAGAGATACTTGTCTGTGAATTTCGCGGGGTTGTTCACCACATTGACCCCGAGAAGAGTGACGACAGACATCTTGTATTTGGATGAGATTCAACAATATGTGAACGAAAATAAGTTGCGATGGTAATGCGCGCCTGCTGTGCGACGATGCTTTAATCGATAAATGAGATGAGTTTATGAATGTGATGAAGAGGAAGGAGGAATCGAGAATGAAAAAGGAGAGGGATGAGGGATGAAGTGGTGCGGTTGCTGTGTGGGAGAAAAAAGACGACGACGAGAACGAGAAAGAGAAGCGCTAAGAAAAGCCGACTTGTTTTGTTTTGATGGATCGACTTTCTTGGATTAAAATGAGGTCCCCAGACATCAAGGGAGGGGCAACGAGGAATGGGTGCACGTTTTTCTGGGGCACCCTTGCGCTGGCACTGTGGCAGTTGTTCGCTCGACCAAGGAAAAAAAAAAAAGGCGACCAACACCGAAAACGCGGTCCACGTTGTGCGGAGAGTTTCGAGTCGCGTAAATTGATTATTTGGACGCAGCAAAGCTTAATGGCCCAGACCACTCGC
This sequence comes from Cladorrhinum sp. PSN259, assembly GCA_033725935.1. Classification (NCBI taxonomy): domain Eukaryota; kingdom Fungi; phylum Ascomycota; class Sordariomycetes; order Sordariales; family Podosporaceae; genus Cladorrhinum; species Cladorrhinum sp. PSN259. The sequence goes on from MU867071.1 coordinate 95,257, forward strand.
ACGCGTGCCCAACTGTGGGGTAGAAACCGATAAGCGAACAACTTTCCACTGATTGGCATTGGAAAGCCACAGGTGACCCGTAACGCCAGCCACACTTCAGCGAAGCTTTGCAGCAGGCCAGCAGCGCTACTAAATCTTGGCGCAAGGATTCGCGGTTCAGTTTCCTTTTCCACACCTTCGCAGCGGCAACGAGCAGAAGAGTGACTTCCCATCTTGGATTCAACTTCTTTTTTTTTTTTTTTCCTTCAGTTTTCCAAGGAACTCCGAGTCGGTCAGGTCTCGCCAGATCTCAATCTGGATACTTTCAGGACGGCAACTTATTATTTGCGAACATCGGTTGCTTGCATGCATAATTGATTGAGCATCCCACTCAGACGTGCAATCACAAGCAATCAAATCGATTGTCTTTGTTGCATGCCCCCAGCAGAGAAGCAGTGACAGCATGCGACACGACCTCCCACCTTGTTGCTAGCCTGCCCTACCTTTTTCTCTCTTCTCCATCTTCCGCGACCGATTACCCCTCCTTCGAGAACTCGACTCTTTACATTTCACAGATAACTGCGACCGACGAAATCGCCGCCTGTTGCATGGTCGCCAACAGTAGCTACGCGACGACAACTGCAGTTATCGCTCACGAAAATTCCTGCCTCACCGACCGACGACTCACGACCAATTCCTACTTGCCGATCGATTTATCGTAATTCCACAACTCGCATAGATCCATCCATCCATCATCATGGCGGAATACGACCCAAGCCATCAGACCATCACTTGGGACGAGGAGAATGAGCAGGGCTATGAGGAGGGAGATGACATCGAGACCAGTCAAATTGAGCATAGTTCTGATGAACAAGAAAACCAGCCATATGACCTTGACAGTTCCGCGCATGCTCTAGGTGATCTTCCATCCCGCGATGGTGCCACCGATGAAGTGGGTGCCTACGACCCAGATTCAGTCACATCGTCTCTCGTCCCCGTTGTTGTCCCCCACCCTGCCCTTGAGGCTGCTGCTGCTGCTACTGCTGTGAGCCAGGCGCCTGTCAAGCCATCGTCGCAGCCCGCTCCTAAGAAGCCGCGGACAGCAGGAGGATTCCTAGTGGGAGACTCTGATTCCGAAGATGATGAAGATGAGGCGCCGCAAGTTGGGGCATCTAGTGAGCAGGATCACCAAAATTCTTCCTCCTCCTCCATTCTTGTCAAGTCTGCTGTTGTACAAGAATCTGCGGGAGTACCCTCTAATCCATCTCCTGCTCCTCAGGTGACTGCCGTTGTTGCTGCACTGGACAATACTTCCAATGCTGCTCCATCTGCCGCAGCTGCGGCCCGCCCTGTAGCAGAGTCTCACCAACCCGCTGTTAACAGAATAGCCGACCTCGAGAAGCGTGTACTCGATGACCCTCGCGGTGCCCTGGATGCTTGGCAGGCTTTGATTGCCGAGCACAAGGGCAACAATGATATTGCCGAGATAAGGAAGACCTTTGACCGAGTTCTAGCAATATTTCCACTGGCTGTAAGTTACATCACCAGCTATGACCAACATCAGCCCGAACTAACTCATTTCTTAGGCTGATATCTGGGTCGAGTATCTCCAGTTTGAGCTTAGCATGAACAACTTCGCTGAGGCGGAGGTTATCTTCGGCAGATCACTCAAGAATGTGCCAGACATTAACCTTTGGACTAAATACCTGGATTACATTCGCCGACGAAACGACTTGAACGATCCTTCCGGTAAGCCTCGGAATATCGTAGCTAGTGCCTACGACTTCGTCATCGACAACATCGGTCTTGACAAGGATTCTGGCAAGATTTGGGCTGAGTACATCCAATTTCTCAAGTCCGGTCCTGGAACTGTTGGTGGAGGGCAGTGGCAAGACCAACAAAAGATGGACCAGCTGCGCAAGGCCTACCAGCGCGCAATTGTTGTACCAATCGCTAATGTCAATACCTTGTGGAAGGAGTACGGCGAGTGGGAGATGGCCTTGAACAAGCTCACTGGACGCAAGTATTTGACCGACAAGTCAACATCCTACATGTCCGCCAAGAGTGCCAACACTGCACTGGAGAACATTACGCGGAAGTTGAATAGGGCAACCCTCCCTCGTCTTCCCCCAGTCGTTGGTTTTGATGGATATCACGAGTACATGGAGCAAGTTGAGATCTGGAAGAAGTGGATTGAGTGGGAGAAATCAGATCCGCTTGATCTCAAGGACGATACGAATCCCAACGGTCCCTACCAGAAGCGAATCCTCTATGTGTACCGCCAAGCTCTGATGGCTTTATGGTTCTGCCCAGAGATGTGGGTTGACGCAGCGCAGTGGTGTCTTGACAATAACATTTCCACTCCCGAGGGCCAACCACAAGGTCTTGAATTCATCACCAAGGGTATCGAGGCCAACCCCGAAAGTGTTCTTCTCGCCTTGAAACATGCCGATTATATTGAGTCGACTTACCCCAGCGACGAGAAAGACGAGGCCAAGGTCGCTCGCGGCAAAGCCGTCCGTGCTCCTTACGACCATGTACTCGAAGCTCTTTACGAGCACATCAATCGCATCAAGGATAGAGAGGCAACAGCCATCAGAAACATTCAAGAGTCGGCCCCAAAGCCAAACCCTGAAGACGCCGGCGATGATGAAGAGAACAGGGCCGCAAATGACAACACCCAGGATCTCTTGAACAGGATCCAAGACGGTTATGCTGCACAGACAAACTTGCTGAAACAAATTATCTCTTTTGTCTGGATTGCCTTAATCCGTGCGATGCGTCGCATCCAAGGCAAGGGGAAACCCAATACCGATCTGGGCGGTATGCGACAAGCATTCCAGGAAGCCCGTCAGCGTGGCCACCTCACCAGCGCGGTTTACTCGGCTGTTGCGTTGATGGAGTGGGTTATTTACAAGGAACCCGCAGGAGGAAAGATCTTTGATCGCGGGGCCAAGCTGTTTCCGCAGGACGAGATTTTTGCCCTGGAGAATATCAAGTATCTTCACTCTCGGGATGACTATAATAGTAAGTCACCCCCTTTTTCTTCAACCCCCATCTTCTTCTTCTTCGTCTTCCCCTAAGAAGCTCTCTTCGCCTGCAAGTGCAGTTGCAGGAAACCCCTTCTGCAGTCGAGCCCGACACTGAAGAAGAGAAATAAGACACGTCCCCTGTATCGGCTGGTCCTAACTATCGTGTAGATGCTCGCGTTCTTTTCGAGACGGTCGTAGGCAAATTAGCGGCAAAGCCCGAGACTGTACACAAGGCTAAGCCGCTTTACGCATACATGCACAAGTACGAATCGACGTACGGCGAACTGGCGCAGATTGCAAAGCTCGAGAAGCGCATGGCCGAGCTCTTCCCAGAGGATCGGTATCTCACCCACTTTTCAGCTCGCTACTCCAACAATAACTTTAACCCCATTTCTGCTCAAATCATTGTTTCCCCCGCTACACAAACCCGCCCGACATTCCACCCCCAAATGATAATGCCATCCATTGAGCAGCAAGGCCAACAACATTCGCCAAGACCCGGACAGGCACTACCTACGAGAAATAGTCCTCCCCACATGCAGAATCAGAGCTATCACGTCCATTCGCCTAAACGGGCGTTGCAGGTTGACGACTACGAGGAATCAAATTACCCCCCTCGCAAAATTCAACGGAACGATAACTATAGTATCGGTAACACATCATCTGGCCAGGGAGAATTCCAACGCGGTGCATCACCTCTGAAGGGAGCCGCAGGACGTAGATTAGCTCAGCAAAGACCTAATGCCGCTGCTGGCGCATCGTCTTACAAAACTGCCGGTGGCCCTCCGCCTCCTCTGGCGGGTGATATCAGGTACATGCTTAATTTGATCCCGAACAGCCAGGTGTTTGATGGACCCAGATTGAGTACGAGCGGGATGTTGAAGTTGCTGCAGGAGACGTACGTGCCTGATTGGGAGAAGTGGAGGGTTAGTCACGGTGGTAAAGGACACTTGAGGAAGGTGTCGACTGGTGGTGATTTCCAGCAGCAGCAGTATGGAAGGAGTCCGAGTCCTTATGCTGGTGGTGGTATGAGGGGTGGCGCGAGTCAGGTTGCGTACAGACAGGCTAGTGCTAGGCCGGGCAGTAGTGGGAGTTATGAGCCGCCTCCTGCTTTCGGGGGACAGTTTCCCCCGCCGGGGGTGAATGTAGGTGGTGGTGGGTATGATGGTGGACAGGGAGGAGGTGTTGCTGCTGGTGGATGGCCTGGGTATGCGCCGTCTGGTGGTGGTGGGTATCCTCCTCCGCCTGGTCAGGGATATGGACAACAAGGCGGGAATGGGAATGGTGGGTATGGGCAGCAGGGAAGGTATCCTTATTAAGCTCGGATTGGGGATTTGGTAAGAAAGGGGAAAAGGGAAGGGAACGTGACGTAACGTGACGTAACGTGACGTAACGTGGTGGAATAAATGTATAATAGGATGATGACAAAAAAAGTAATTTTTGGGAGGGAAGGGGGAATTTCGAGTTTTTTTGACTCAGACTTGACTCAGATTTTGTGTGGTTCTTCTTTGATGATGGAGACAATTGAAGTTTTCATTCCAATTAACTAGGCGAGAAGAAAGGGATTTTTTTTCACCTTTTTTTTCACCTTTTTTTTTTCCGAGGGAAGAAAGGAAGGCCATTGCATCATCAAGGAGAAAGCAGGGCAGAAGAAGCATTTTTTTACCTCTTGAAGAGGGGAAGAAAAAGGGAGAGAGAGCCATGAGGACAACTTATATCTTGATCATTATTGTGGTTTATTAATTACGATAGCAAACAATTAAAATCTTTCAGAGAGCCCAGATATTGTTTTTTGTTTTTTGTTTTTTGTTTTGAGCGATTTGTAGAAAACTGGCGATGCCTAGCAACTTGAATGACGCAGATTAAAGCCCATGGAACAAAGATGGGAAAAGTCAGTTCCACCAGAAAAACCATCAGTGACATTCCCTCCCAAATTCTCAGATTTTGCTCATCATGACTGTGTATATTTCTAGTTATAGTAGATCATCATGTCGCCCTCGTCGTCCGTGTCATATGGAGACCTCCATCAAGGTAAGCTGCCTTCTAGCTTCAGCATATCTTCTATCTCCTGCCTTATATGGCAATCTATTGTGTATAGAGATAGTATGATGTCCCTTTACCCTTTGCGTCCATCACCTCCATGGATTTATCTCACCAGGCTTTCATACATTAGCAGAAACACTGAACCCCGATATTTACACCTTAGACATCTCTTCAAAAACTTGTCGCTTTTTCGCGCTTACACGCCGACAAAACACTGGTTTATATCGAATGAAATGTCCAATTATATATATATATATATATATATTTTACTCTGGCGCCAAGTTTCCGCTCAGAAGCCAGGTTTGACGGTCATTTCCTTGGGTTTGAACCACATATGCCGCTATTCCCAGTAAGTTTCATGTGGGAAAACTAGCTAAAGGAGACAAAAGAAAAGGTATCTTAAATCTCTTTCATCTTCGGCTATTCGGTTTGAAGTTCCTACAATGTTGATTATCAACCAAGTACTGTATTAACATCTTTTGGTGAATTAGCGAGATTATATGTTGCAGCTGTCCTGTTGCCGTTTTGCTGCAAAAGCTGCAAAAGCTGCAACTGCTGCATGTTCCTCGGCACTTTGTGGTAAACGGTGCTCCCCAGTATGGTTTCTTCCTCGAAGCTTTTTAGGGAATTTCTGCTCTAGTTCTATCTTTAAAAAGCTATTTTATGCTTTCGGTCTGTTTTTCTCGTATTTTCTGCTAGACGGACATTCCAGTCCTTATATCTGAATCATCTCCCTTTGTTTCACACACACTAACCTTTAAAATTCACATAAACAGGTTTCCCGTAGTACGTGTAGACACCGTTCCTGTCTCCTCGGCGCCATTCCTGCCACTCCGTCAGCTGTCACCTTTCACTAGTCAACCTATCGCTCTTTATACTAGTCCCCGTCCGTTTTACTGGTCCCGGGTCTTCACGAGCCATCGTTCTGCCATCCATACTCGCTTTTACGTCCCGTGGAACTTCTCCGAGCTCCGCTATCTACCTACCATATTTGAAAGGGAACAAAATCAAAATAAGGTTATCTGCGGATTGCACCAAGTACGCACTGCCAGTGTATTTTTAGGCGTGATATGCCGAGACTTCTGCGGGTTGAGTATGTACACACGCACTAACTATGTGGGAGATATTCCATGTAGATGAATAATGTTCACTTGATTGTGGTCTTTTCATTGCCGGTAACTGAATATGGCGGATACAGATGATTGATGGTTTCGTTCAGTGTCAAACAGCCTTTGAATGGTCCCAATTCATTGGACTGCTGTTACCTTCCAGATTGAACTGTCATTGAGAACAGTACCAATGGAAGAGATAGATGGGTACCTGAAGCAATGATCAGACGACACAGAAATGTGGTTCTGGACCCTTCGTATGGAGGCGAAGACGCAAGATTCAGGGATGTTTTGCCATCAAGGTGTCTGCTCGCCTCAGGTTGGGTCCGGAGCTTACGTGTACAGCTTGGAGTATGAAGTCTACAGCAGGTTTTGGGTGTAGTAGCTCTCACCGCTCTCGTCGTCCGATTACCCAGATGGCTTCTAAGGAAAGTGCCCTGGGGGGGAAGAGACTTAGGCCGGGGCCAGATGGTCCAGGCCCCAGTCCACTTTCACCTGTATCTGGACTGCTGTAATGGCTCACCACCAATTGGCTTCTCCAACAATATCATACTGTAGGAATCTTTTCAAGCCTTGACCATATGAATGCATCATACCCCCGTGATATTTGATAATTTAGATAGTATCCATGACGATGAAATCCTCTGGCCCCACAATGAATTGGTGAGACAAATGCTTAAGCTGGTGGGGACTAGGAAGACTCCTTCCTCGAGATGAACGGACATCTCATTGCCGGGCAGTCTATGACGATAACTGCAGAGTGCCTTCCTTCTGAATAGCATCCTATACCGGCCTGGGAGCTCCTTGTAGGCCCACATTGTCCTCATGTGGTCTTCGTCTGAAGTCAAAATATCCAGGCAAACGGGAAGAAGGGCAAGAACACCAGTGAATCAACTCATCTATCTTGTACGACAGAGAAGCCTTGACAAACGGAAGCCTATTCTTTGCAATACCTTGATGGCCTTTTGCAAATTTGCAAATCGTCAATTTCAAGTATAAATACAGGGCGATTCTCCCACCTCCTCCCATAACCTTTCCTCTTACCACCCACAACCAACCCGTTATACCTTCAATCTCCTTCAAGCTCTTCAAGCTCTTCAACTCTCCAACCTCTTCCAAGGCCTTCAGCCTTGGGAAGTATCTCAGTCACTCAAAAAGGTACGTGATCAATCCTCAATCGACTCATTTACGTCATCGTCATCTTCCAAACGGCATCCCTCTGAGGTATCAAACCGTCTCAATCCGTCACTCTATTTAACCTCTTACTCCTCTTTTCTATTTTTCCTCCCACCCCAATTTCTTCTCTCATAAAATCTCTTCTAACATCTCACAGCATCAAAAAATCTTCCCAAACGCACACTGCCGTATAACAACCGCAACTAAGATCGACCAGTAAGTCATTTTTTCCCTTTCTCATCACCTCAGTTTGCCTTCGTTTGTTTGTGCCGACTCACCATCAGCAATTTTCTGTGTGTATCCGAGTTCCCAATTGAATCTTCAATCACATACTTTCTTTTCAGCTTTCCTCGTCTGCTACCAGAGTCGCGACTAACATTTCAACTCAAGGACATCCAGAACGTCACGATGTCTGCCAAAACGTTCGATCCCAACGACCCCCTCGCCTTCAATAACAAGGCCGCTCGCATTGACCTCCCTCCCGAGGCCTACTTGGTAAGTTTTAATTTCATGCCATTGCTACCTCAGCCAGTCATTGACAGCATTTTCAGCTCAAGGGTGCTCCCGAGTTCCACCCCTTTGAGCGCCGCCCTGGTTGGAACACCACCCACCCTCCCATCAAGGTCGGCGTCAACCAGTACCGCGTCGAATCCATCAGGCTCCCTGTCGTCTACCAGTATGACGTGGTCATCTCGCCCGAGCCCCGCGGCGCCATCGTCTACAAGAAGTGCTGGGACAGCAAGAAGGGCCAGGGGAAGATCAAGAGCTACAACAAGGGCCCTTGGATCTACGACCAGCGTAAGCTCGCCTGGTCCACCAATGATGTCAACGAGATTCGCGTTCAGATCGATCTCGGCGAGGAGGAGGAGAACGGCAAGGCCGGCCGTGAGGGTAACATTTACATGTTGATCGTCCGGAAGGTTGGCAAGATTGATCTGGGCATTCTCAATTCCTACCTCGATGGCAAATGTGGCTGGGACAGCAAAGTCCTGGAATGCATGAGTAAGTGCCAAGTCTGCCATCAGTCTTCGTATGATCCAACTGATTACTAACTATTCTACCATCTAGGCTTCTTTGACCATGTCATCCGCATGGGTCCCCAGGAGAATTGGCGCTTGATCAAGCGCACCCTGTTCAACGACGCCTCCCAGACCATGCGCCTCAACAACTACTCTGAGGCCATCAAGGGTATCTACTCGGCCATCCGCCTCAACTCTTCCAAGGTATCCGGTGGCCTTGGTCTCGGCATCAACGTCGATGTCTCCAATCAGACCTTCTTCGTAGGCCAGGAGCTGCACCAGCTTGCCCGCAACCTGCTCAACTTCATGGACCAAAAGTGGGCGCACTGGAAGTACGACGACATGATCCAGGGCCTCTATCCCGTCAAGCAGAATGGCAAGTGGATCAAGTCTGACGCTCACAAGGCTCTTCGCCGTCTGACCAACATCAAATTCCGCGTCAGCCACCGCGGCAAGGAGAATGACCCGAAGGAGTACAAGTTCAAAGGACTCATGTTCGATCCAAAGTACGGCGAAGACGGCGCCAATGGCAAGGCGGTCAAGTTTCAGCGTAGGATGCCCGATGGCACCACGAAGGAGACTTCCGTCTTCCAGTATTACATTGACCAGTACAGGAAGCGCATGAGCTACTGGCAGTGGCCTCTCATCGAGACCTACAAGGGTGGTTTCTTCCCCATGGAGTTTTGCATTGTTGACCGCTTCAACCCATACCCCTTCAAGCTCGATGCCCAGCAGACCTCGGACATGATCAAGTTCGCTGTGCAGCGTCCCCCCCAGCGCAGGAAGGAGATCGAGACCATGGTCAGTCATCTCGACTGGGCCAAGGACCGGTACTGCAAGCACTTTGGCATTCAGGTCAATCCGAGAATGCCCATGTGCGAGGCCCGCATTATCCCGAACCCTCAGATCCAGTATGCCCAGAAGGTGGTGAACCCCGGCACGACTGGCCGCTGGGATCTCCGCGGGCAGAAGTTTGTGGCAACCAACCCCGTGGCGCTCAAGTCGTGGTGCTTTGTTGCAGTCGGCGGTTGCGTTGATAAGCTGACCCTTGACAACTTCATCAAGGCATTCAAGGCGTCGTACCAGGGACATGGTGGCCGCATTGAGAAGGACCCCTTGACTTACATTTTTGGCCCCAGGACCAACCTCAACCACGATAAGATGGTCGAAGACGCCTACAACAAAACTGGAGAGCATTTCAAGTTCACTCCGCAGATCATGTTCTTCATCTTGTGGGACAAGTCGTCATGGATCTACGACCGCCTCAAGAAGAATGCTGATGTTCGCTTCGCCACCTGCACGCAGATGTTGCAGTCAATGCACGTGAAGAAAGCCCAGCCGCAGTACTGCTCAAACGTGTGTATGAAGGTCAACGCCAAGCTGGGTGGTCAGACCTCTCGTCTCGTAAGCAAGGCTCCCAAGGGTGGTTCGGCCTTCTTCAAGGTGCCCACGATGATGATTGGCGTCGATGTCTCTCACGGCAGCGATTGCGAGGGCAATGACCTTTCCGTTGCTGCTCTCACAGTTTCCATGGACAAGGATGCGGCCGTTTACACGGCCGCCGCCCAGACCAACGGCAGGCGTGTTGAGATCGTGCAGCCTGCCATCATGCACACGGTGCTTGGCCCCATGATCAAGCGGTGGGTGGACAAGAACAAATGCTTGCCTCAGCATGTCTTCTACCTTCGCGATGGTGTCTCTGAGGGCCAATACACACATGTCATGCAGTACGAGCACCAAGAGCTCAAGCGCGTCTTCAGCGAGGGCTTCAACCATACCCCCAAGATCACCATAATTATCTGCACCAAGCGTCATCATATTCGCTTCTTCCCGGAGAAGGGTGACAAGAACGGCAACCCCTTGCCTGGAACAGTTTTGGAAAAGGAAGTCACGCATCCCTTCTACTACGACTTCTATCTGTGCTCTCACGTCGCCATCCAGGGCACCGCTCGCCCCGTTCACTACAACGTCCTGCTCGACGAGTGCAAGATACCGCCCGCCGAGCTTCAGCAAATTCTCTACCACCAGTGCTACCAGTACTGTCGCTCCACCACTCCGGTGTCGCTTCACCCCGCTGTGTACTATGCACATCTCGCCAGCGCCCGGGGCCGTCATCAGGAGAACAGGGCCACCAGCGATCAGGTTCCCAAGGACATCAAGTACAAGATCCTACCCCCTCGTGGTCTCTATGCAAAGCGTCCCAATTACGGCAAGACGCCTAGCGATAATACTGCGAATAAGCAGAAGGCTGAGTTCACCCCTCCCCTTCTTGAGATTGGAAGAGAGATCGCCGCGAAGCGCCCACAGGCGATTGAGGCTTTCAAGAGCACTATGTGGTGGGTCTAGTGCTATTAGACATCATCCTCATCCTCGTGGTCATCTACTTCTTCTTCGGAGTTTATCAAGAATGGCTATTTTGACCGGTTTTCTTGCTGAGATGGGATGATATAGGACGGACACGTCTCTTTGCCCTGCGACGATGCAGTGGTAGCAAATATTCAGGGAGCTTTTATTGCACATTCGATGAGTTTTGCACATGTTTGTTTAGAGGTATATTCCGGGCAGTGGTATTTTATCACAGAAGACCTTGGCGTGGGGAGTTGGGAGGAAACAGGAAAACACATAAAAACATACACGTACAAAAGGGCCGGGACGGTAGTTCATAGGCAAATAAAATTGTTGCTATTTATTTCTTTTCTCCCGTGTGATTCGAGTAATGTATGTGATGTATGTGATGTATGTGAGTGATGACTTGAGAATTTGAGTGCGGGTGATGAGGTCAAGTACTTGGGAGTTCCCGGTGGGAGTTGAGGTGATGTGATATTGAGGAGATTCGAGATGGGAATGGGAATGGAAACATACTTGCAATAGAAAAGTACAACTGCCTGGACGATGGAGAGAGAGGTAGATATGGGGGTATCTGTAAATTACTGGCTCAACAAGACCAGGGGTTATTGAGAAGGGGGCTACCTGCGGGGGGTTGTTGCGAATAACTGGGTCAAGATAAAATCGTGAATGGGGGTCTTAGTATGCTTGTAACAATATATCAAGTCTACTGGGGGAAAAAATCATCTTGATAATACCGAGTCTCGTTTTTGGTCTGGTATTATAACTTCCCCAGTTTGTTCATCACGATTACAAAACAAAACGCTTCGAAACAAAAAACTGGAGATCTGAGCAGCATTAAACTTAATTTGTAGACTTCAACAAATAATAATTTATCTATCACTTGAATGACTTTCAAAACGGGAGCAATCATTGTTATCAAATTTTTTAAATTTTTTTTAAATTTTTTTTTCATTTTGACAATTTATCTATTAATGCTTCTTTTTTTGTGAGTAGAACTAGTCATAATTCAATGTCAACTTTTTATAAATAAAAAAAAGTTTAATGTTTTCTTTTACCCCTATTTTCGGAAACCACAGTAACCAAAATGTCTCTGACAAAACTTACAAGGATTAGACTAAATGATCGGCACCCACGGCAGCACGGCACCTAAAAACCCCACAAGTTTTTATTCTTGGACCCTTGGTATGGGCTTGGCACTTGCTAGGCTTAGCGGGGTTGAATGGTAATGGTGGCACATGCCACAAGCATTGTGCGGTGGTCCTTGTAGCTGCAAACGTCACTTTGTTTCGCGGCCGCGGCGGGACAGGCGGGACAGGCGGGAAAGGGCCAAGGTGGGATGGATAGAGTTTGTTATTACATACATAGTGGGGGAGTTTTTGAAAGTTAAATGGCTGTTGGGTGTCAGCTTTTACAACACTTTATTTCTGGAATCTTTTATAACTTTCTGCAATTATCATCACCAAAAACAAAACTTTTACATTGCAGTTGGAAATCAGAATCAGAATCGTGAAATCGGACGGGATATCGGTGCCTACTTGAGTTATAAAAAAAAGAAAGACAAAAACAAAATGGCTTCCTTCCTCCGCGCCAAACAAGCAGGCGTAGCCAACGACCTGTCGGCGGGTATAACGCCAGGAATGTTCAACCCGGATGAACAATCGCGATACGGAATCAATTCACAGATTTCGTAAGAATCTCTCTTCCTTCACTCTCCTCTCCTTCAACGCCTGCCTAACTTGGTTTTGTCTGTCTTTGTAGATGCATAGCCTACGACCCAACTCAGTCCCTCCTAGCAATCGGCACTCACTCGTCGCAGTTCTCCCCGACGGGCAAAATCTACGTCTTTGGCCAATCTCGGGTCCACAAGACGTTCTCCCCAACGAAACCAGGCGCGTCAATTCGACAGCTATCGTTTGTCGCTTCAAGACTCATCTCCCTCGATACCGAGAACCAGCTGGCCATCTGGGATTTAGGAACGGGCGAATTGGCGGCCAAGTACACGTACAGCAAGGTCGCGGCGCTGATAACTGATCCAGGACTGGATTGGGCGTTTGTGGCTTTGCAGACCGGCGATATTTACGTCTACGATCTAGATCGGGAACGACCCGGGACGTTTCGGCTGCCCAACTTTTGGAAGGAAGTGGATAACAAGTCCGTCGGAGTCGGGGTTGTGAGTTTACAGTTGCACCCGAGGGATATAGGAAAACTGTTGATTGGGTATACGCATGGTGTTGTGGTGTATACATTCAAACAGGGGTTGGTGCAGAGGTTTTTTGCGTGGGAAGGATTGGGAGGGCTTGGGGGGAGAAGAAGTAGGCTGGTGAATGCCGTCTGGCATCCTACGGGCACGTTCGTGCTGCTGGCGTATGATTGTGGGAGTCTGGTGTTTTGGGACCCGAAGGAGGAAAAGAATGGACGGGTGGTGGCGGTTAGGAATCTGTACGAGACGAGGATTGATGAAGCCAGAAACAAGAGGCCGAGGGAAGGGTTGAAGCCTTTTGGGAGGATCAAGTGGTGTTGCAAGGCTGGAAACCCGGACGATACGGCATTGTTGATTGCGGGGGGCCATGATCCGGTCCAAGAACCGGGAGGAGGCCTCACGTTTATTGATTTGGGACCTACGCCTGTTTATGCGACTAGTTCTTGGGAGGTTCTGAGGGATCATTTTGATGGGAGGAGGAGGGTAGCGCTGGGAAAGCCGCCTGGAGCGGAGGTCGCGGATTATTGCTTGATTCCGAGGCATTCACCTTATTTTGATGGGGCGCAGGATCCGATCTGCGTCTTGACGATGTTGACGAGCGGCGAGGTTATTACCATGACCTTCCCGAGCGGGTATCCCATCAGTCCGACGAATTTCTTGCATCCTAGTTTGTCTTTTGTGCATCCTTTCGTGCAAAAGATTAATGTTTCTACGGTTCCGAGGGAGAGGTGGCTTGGATTGGTTGAGAAGAGGAACCAGGGAGACGCGATTTTGAAGGGTGGGATGCCAGGCGCTTTGAGGCGAAGACCTATTGACTGGCGGAATATTGTTCAGGTTGCACATGCGGATAGTACCATCAGGATATGGGATGCCGGGTTTGGGGATGAGATTGAGAATCCTTCGCAGTTGCAGGTTGATGTTGCGAGGGCCTTGGGGAGGTTTGACGATGTCAAGATTACGGCGTTGCACATGGCAGATGTGACTGGGGAGTTGGCTGTTGGTACCAGTGCGGGAGAGGTGGTTATATATAAGTGGGATGTTAACAGGAATTATGGACGGGATGAGACGAAGCCTTTGGATCCGAATCCGGGGGTGCTGACCGACATCAGTTCGAGGGCAGAGCCGGGCCTGAAGGAAGGGCTACAGCCGTTCAAATTGTACGAGATGATGCAGGGTCCCATCAGTGTTGTGGCTTGTTCTGATGTTGGGTTCATTGCTGTTGGATCCGAGGGAGGGTTTTTCAGTATCATTGATCTGAGAGGCCCGGCGGTTATCTACCAGGGACCTACAATCGACTTTATCAAAGAGGAGAAGAGAGGTGGTTTCTTGAAGCACTCCAGGAGTTCTTCTTCATCAACGCTAGAGTTCCCCACGGCTGTATCATTTGGCGTTATGACGCTGGAAGGGGATGGGTATTCTAGTCTTGCTTGCTTTGTCGGCACCAACTTGGGACATGTGGCGACGTTCAGACTATTGCCTTCTGGCCAAGGGTATACAGTTAAGCCGGCCGGATTTGCAAAGGCTAGCGACAGGGTTATTGCTATTTGTCCTGTGAATGCGGATAATGGGCAGTCGGCATCTGCTACCGGACAGGCCACTGCTGGGTTGAGGGAGGGACGGCAGGTCAATGGTGTTCTTGTTGCAGTCACCCAAACCGGGTTGCGAGTCTTCAAACCCGCAACAGCCAAGGGCGCATCCAAATCCTTCGACGACCAGTTCTGCGATTCCGCCCGAGTGGTCGAGCTGCCTCGAGTCGGAACGGCAGTCGTATGCTTATTCGGCGACGGCACAACAAGGGCTTACTCGATCCCTGCCCTCAAAGAACTCGGCAAAGCCTCCCTTACCATGCTGGACAAGACGAGAACACTGTCAGCTGTGATCTCCAAGACAGGAGACATCTTTGGTTGGAGAGGCCCATCAGAGATATCGGTCTTTTCGGTGTTTGGCTCCGGAAGAGCTCTCCCGCCCTCAGATGACAGCCTCATCAACCCAGCCATTGCTATCCCGCCCAGGCCTACAATCAGCAACTTGCAATGGATTTCGGGAACGCAGCATGTCAGTCCGACGGATATGGACCTCTTGATTGGCGGTGACGGTAGGCCGCCAAGTAAGAGGATGATGGCTGCTGCCGAGGCAGAGCAGAGAGGTGCCGGTGCTGGTGGTGCTGGACCAAGCAATCCCAGAGCGGGGACAAGTCAAGAAGGATGGGGAGAGTATTTGTCGCGACAGCTGAACGAGCGGACGGAGAAGTTGACGATTGTGGATGACGCGATGATGAAGCTGCAGGAGGCCAGTCAGGGGTGGGCGGACGATGTGAACAAGCAGGTTAAGAAGCAGAAGCAGGATATGTTGTTGGGTGGATTGAAGAAGACTTTCTTTTAATTTTTAGTCAATTTAGTATGCTTGGCTTCTGCATAGGCAAAGGAAATTGGATTTCAAAAAACTATACAGAGTAAAAAGGAGTCTCGAGCTACATGATTGTAATTCCCAATGGTAGGTAGATTGGTAATCTCTATTTTATTGATATGTACTACTCTTGAGCCTATAGGCACATGAATCACCACCGAAACCATATCTGCCTCAAGTCGAGCCACATCAAATCAAAGCAGAGCCAAGTCGTGCATGAAATCCAGTCACAACCAGACCAGTCAAGTCAAGTCCTACTCCGTTCATATAAAAGTGTTGTTATCTCGAAACCATCTTTGTCCTTTGCCTCTTGTCCTTTACTCTCTACCCTTCATCCTTCCATCCCCATCTGATCTAAAAGAAAGTCGCACCCGCAAGGTCCTCCCTCTGGTTTTCTTCAGAATCTTATATACACATACACAACAATACTCTACAGTGGCCCAAGTTTCCAACTTCTCCAAAGCTCTTCTCTTCTCCGCCTCCTCCTTCCTCTCTTCTTGTCATTTCGTCTCTTGAGCCTTTTCCTTTTGTCCTCGCTTTAGTTTTCCGTTCGCCTTAAAAAGCAAATCTCATATCTTATTCCACCTCTGAGGGTAGTCCCTCCCTCCCTTTCCCATCCCCAGAAACTAAACTTTTGCAAATCCATCAAAGCGCCGCCCCGTCCCCGTCTCCGTCACCATTAACCCCCATTTTCCATATCCTCAAAGTCCCCTAAGAAAGTTTTCCTATAACCTACACGCCACCAACACGAAAAAAAGAAGAAAAAAAGAAGGAAAAAGTAAAAGGAAAAAAAGTGTTATAAACCCACAAAGGGGTTATATACATGTGACCAATGTATGCTCAACAAGGAATCATGTGTGTCGAAGAAAAAAAAAAACGCCCATGTATGTTCGGAATGGAATTCCACGCATGTCGAGCGAATTTTACGCATGCCTCAAATAAATAAAACAATGTCCATGCATGCCCAGAGAGAAATATGTATGCCAGGAGCATAACACATGCATCCAAAAGCACACCCAAGCCATGCCGGAAGCAGATGCAGACACCCCAAGAGAAATATCCAGGCATTGCAATAGCAGCCTCATGCCTTTATGGCAAACCCATGCATGCACAACCTTACGGGCTATTGAAATCAAGGATGGGATCAATAGTCACTCTCTTCTTCTTATTCTTCTTGTGCGTGCTCATCCCATCAGGAGACTCGCGATGCTCCGGAGTCTTCAGAATCCCCTTGATCAGCCGCCCAGTAGCAGACAAGGCGGGAGAGCCCTTGTAAGGTTGAGTAGCAGCAGAAGAAAACGAAGAAATAAAGGGAGGAGAGCTCTGGAAAGGAAACTGCTTGCTCTCGTAGTCATCGTATACGCTTTCATATTCCTGCCTGATGCGAACTTCAGAAGGCTCAGGAGTCTTGCCACGGGATAAGCGACTTTCAGGAGCCGGGGTCATACCACAAGATCGAGAGTTCTTCTTGTTGTTGGGGCTGGTAGTGGAATATACAGGCGGAGGGTAGTTGCCACTGTTGCGAGGATTAAAAAAGTCATCCTCGTAGTGAGTCACATATACATGCTTCGGCTGAACACGGCCTCCTGGGACTTGAATTGGAGTCAACTTGGTAACTCTCGGCTTGGTTGGGGTGCTCAGAAGGGGTGGGGCTGAGGACTCGCGCTTTCTCGGCTCTGCGATTGACTGGAATCCTGAATTAAAATCATATGTAGCTGAGGGAAACCAATCCTGCTGGAACTCGGGTGAAGAAGGGGCATTCTACGTCCTAGTCGCACCAGGAACTGAAGGTGGTGGCACGGGTGTCACCTTGGAAGCCTTCGAATCACTGGTCGTCTTCTTGATTTTGTCCTCGTTCTTGCTCTTGGATACGGATCCGACAACAGGGGTGGCACCGTTCAGGGATGGGAGCGCTGGAGGCGCGATGGGAGTCTCTCTGAGGCCCTTGGCAGTTGAGCTCGGAACTGCCGGCGTCGAGGCATCAGTCTTGGCCTTCTTTGACTTTTTGTTGGGTGTGGCCGCAGCCTGTTCGCTGAGACGGCGCTTCTTCTTTGCAGCCTTGTCGGCAGAGGAAGTCGCAGGGACAGCAGCCTCAGTCATCTCAACATCGCCATCATCATCAGAAGCATCTCCGATGACGCACGGGCCATTGTTAGGGACGCCAAACGGAGTGTAACGAGCCTTCAGGCCCTTGGGCTGAGGTCTGGGGGGCGGTAGAGAAGCAGGCAACACAGCAGGCTGGTCAAAGTGAGTAGTACGGGTGATGTGAAGAACGCGGTCAACAGACAGTGGAACTTGTGATGTGTTAGCCTCTAGCAATATAGTAGGAACAATAATAGACATACCCGTCTCGTACTTGTTACCAGACTTTGCAGGAATCATAACCTTGATAGTCTGGCCCATCTCCTCAAACTGGGCACCGTAGCCGGCTCCGTCGTGGGAGAAAATAGGCTGGCCTGAGCGGATCTTGTCCAGGGGAATAGCATGCTTCTGGATGACTTCAATGGGGACCGACTTTGGCGTCGTGAAGTACCAAACCTGCTTGCCTTCCGACTTGAGCTTCTTGAACTCCTTAGCAATCATGGCGGCGTCGAGATCGTCATCAGCCTTGCGCAGCTGGAAACCCTGTGAGATGAAGTCTGGCTGTGATTTGCTACAAATTTGTCAGTATGAGCTGTGTTGAGAGAAGACAGATGATGGCTTACCCAACCGCCTTATTAGGCTTGTCAACAGCCATGGCATTCTCATCTTCTGAATCTGAGCTATCAGACTCATTGATAAACTCCTGGCTCTTGGCGACGGGCTTTGAGGCGGTTGTCACCTTTGGCTTGGGGGCCTCTTTGGCAGCAGGTTTGGTGTCCTTAACTGGCGCCTTGGCCTTGGGGGCAGGTGCCTCCTTTTCGCTATCGCTCTCGCTCTCACTCTCAGATTCGCTGTCGCTGTCCTCTGAAGAAGACTCGGATGGCTGCTTATCTTCCTTGGGCGCGGTCTTAGCCTTTGGAGGAGAGGTCATCTCGACGTCGCTAGCTTCGCTCTCAGAGTCGGAGGAAGAATCGGACTCGGAATCAGAGTCTAACTTGGCGTTCTTCTTGACTGAAGGCTTATCCTTAGCATCCTTTGCGGTGCTTGCCTTCTTATCATCTTCGCTGTCGCTTTCACTCTCACTCTCGCTATCGCTGGATTCTGACTCGGAGTCTGAGCTTGCCTTCTCCTTTTTCACGGGAGGAGAGGTCTTCTCCGCTTTTACTGGAGCTGAGGTCTTTTCGGCTTTGACGGTGGTAGTACCATTGGTGGTAGGCTTCGCAGCAGCAGCGGGAACAGCCTTTTTTCCAGTAACGGTCGCAAGAAACTTGGTGCTATCGGGATCGGAATCGTTGCCGCTGTCTGAAGTGTCGGTGTCGCTCTCGCTCTCACTGTCACTGTCGCTATCGCTCTCAACAGGCTTCTTCTTGTCGCGCTGAGTCTGCTGTGTGCGGTTAAGTGCGCCGGGGACCACGCCGCGCACCAGGTTGGCGGCATTCGCAGCATGCTGGGACAGGGTCCCAATGCGAGCGCGGGGCCCTGCCATTGTGATTCTTTATATGCTGCGACTATAAGTAAATTGTAGATTTGAAGAGAGAGTCAGTCGGCCGCGAGGTTGTCGCAAGAGAGAAATGGTGGTACGGAAAAGGTGGGTATGATAGGATGGAAGATTGTTGTTTTGGGTTTAAGAGTGAGCTGCTTGGGTGACTTTTTTTTGGAGGGTCGCTCCAAAAATTCGCGATCGCCCAATTGATCCCTGCAGAAAGGCGCGGGTGGTGGGGCGTATAGGAGCTAGTAGCTGGATTGGTGGATGTGATTGGTTGAAATTATTCGGAGTGCTTCTCCTCGATCAACTTTTTAATGGGGCTCGAGAAGTGAAAGATAAACGGTTGACAGCCGAGAGAGTGGGAGTTGTTGGCTGCATGTGCGACTTAAATCTGCAGATGTTAGAGTTTGTGGAAATTCAAAGCAAAAAATTGTGGAAGGTTGTGTGACAACTGGAATCTAAAAATCTTTGGGTCGCAACTGCCACCCAGACTTTGGCTTCTCGAGTCGCCCCCGCTCAAAGGCCGCCACAACGGAACCTGGAAACCTTGGAGCTCTTGAAGTTATCGCCCAAATCGAGGCCGCATCAAAGCCGTTTTGTAAGTCAGAAAAAATGGCTACAAACAAGAGGAGGAAGTTGGATGGTGATAATGCCCCTGCAAGTCCGGCAACGCCTGGTATGGTCATCCTTCATAGCTCACTATATCCATACACTTTTGCTGATTGCATATTTTTATCAAAGTAATGAGTGCATTTCAAAGGTTACGGGCATTACAAGCAGCCAGTAAAGAAAAGGTCGTTGAGGAGAAGCCGGTGCAGTCTTCAGAAGATGTTGCTCAGAGTGAGACTCCGCCGGCTCGGGCTGTCCCGAATCGTCGGAATAAACGTCGGCCTGCTGCTGCCCAACAAGAGGAACCCCCCATGGTTGTGGATGAAGGGCTAGATTTGAATGCCGTAAGGGAAAGGGGAGATTCAATACCCCCAACACCAATCTTGTCGCCGCCACTGTATGTTATCTAATCTCCATCACATCGTGGTCTATACTGAGTTCCGGTTGCAGCCCAGGTACGCCTATACCTCGTCTTGAACCAAGGGGGAGACCATTAACCCAGCACTCCTCGTTCAAACCCAACAAGAAGAACTTTCAGCGAAAATCTGATGGCAATATAAGAATCATCACCTCTGAAGGGGAACGATTCGTCATCCTTGGAAGCTATGGCATCAAAGTCGAAGAAGGCGAGGCAACCATCGCCGGTGCCAGGTTGACACCATTGGACCCCATTCAGTGGGTGCATGCTCCTCATTGCCATGCCCTCCCTGTTCTTAGGACCTCAGAGGGGACAGTCATTGAGTTGCACCCTCACCCTGGTGCTCCAAGTCTGCGGCAGTTGGCAAAACTGAACCCTGCTTTTGGAAGACTCTGGAATGAGTCTGGCACAGAAGGGACACCAGCCCCGGGCAAATCTTCCAAAGAGTTACCAACTTTTCAAATTGTACATCCTCTTTCCCTCATCACCGCTCCCGTTAGCTAATTCCCTTTAGATCCTCTCCTCAGATGACGCCCCCAAAAAAGTAACCCTTCAGGAACTCGTCTCCCCCGCAGAATGGAACAAGAAGCTCGCCAGTCTAGTCTCAGCCAAACGCAAATCATCCACCTCCAAACCACCAATAATCTTTCTCTGTGGCCCCAAATCCTCCGGTAAATCAACATTTGGCCGTCTCCTCGCAAACCGCCTAATCACAGACCGCGCCGGATCCCGTTCAAACCCCTGGTCTCCAGTTCTTCTCCTCGATGTCGACCCAGGCCAGCCCGAGCACTCACCACCAGGAGTCATATCACTCATCAAACTCTCTCAACCAAACCTCTCTCCCCCGTTCTGTCACCCTTACTCGCAGTCTACCATCCGATCCCACGCCATAGCAGCCGTCTCTCCGGCTCTAGATCCAGAACACTTTATCGAATGCGTCCTCGATCTTTTCAGTCATTATACCCAACAATTCGCCTCTCATCCGCTGATAATCAACACACCAGGCTGGATCCAAGGCACCGGACTCGATATCCTCATCTCTCTCATCCAATCCCTCTGTCCCACAGAAGTAATCTACACATCCCAAGACGGCCCCGAAGACACAGTCTCAACCCTCCAATCAACCGTCTCTCCTCAATCCGTATTCAGCACGATCCCATCCTCGCCACAATCAATCTCATCCGAAACCTCCTCCTCCTCCAATCCTTCCTCACGAACAGCCCTTTCTCTCAGAACAATGTCAACAATGTCATACTTCCATTTACTATCATCTACAGAATGGGACCCAACCCCCTTACCCTCCCTCCCTCCCCTCCGAGTCTCCTACGCTCCCTCCCGAAAGGGATTCCTGGGGGTGTTATGCTACGACCACCAGCCCTCCCCGCTTTTGCTGTCGGAAGCAATAAACGGCACGATTTTAGCTCTGGTCCGTATTTCAAACCCTTCTTCTTCTGCCTTCCGACACCAAGAAAAACAACAAGAAGAAGAGATAATCATAGCCGGCGAGGCAAAAATACCGCTGATTAATAACCCCCTCGGCCTGACGCTAGACCCTGCGCACTCGAATTTGCTCTCACTAGTCTTGGTCAGAGGGGTTGATTCACAAAGAGGGGAGCTGCAGCTGTTGGGCCCAAGGGGACTAAGTGACAAGGTAAAAGGTATAAAGGGGGAGGAGATGGTGCTCGTGGCAGGGAGGTTCGATACGCCGCTGTGGAGTTATAGCGAGGAGCTGTACAGACGGAATTGGAGCGAGGAAAACCAAGGAGTCGAAAATGCGGAGGAGGATGGAAGGGATGAGCAAGAGGAAGGAGAGGAAGAGGTTCCGTGGGTTCAGGTACTGAGGGGGAGCGAGAAACGGAGCGTGGGGAGTAAAGTGTGGAGGGTTCGTAGGGATTTGGGACGAAGTAATTGAGATATCATTTCATACATTGAAAGAGAGAGAAGAGTGTAGTTGGAAATAGAATTTGATTTGGTTATAGTAACCCCAAGGTCTAGATACAAGTCTGTCCAAATAAATAAATACATTGTGCTCGGTTACTCTTACGAGCACTGATGATAATAAGCATTAATCTGCTTGCAGCTATAAGGGCTCGCGCAGTTGGTGCACCCACTGAAGCTGCTTCCTCCACACTGCTGCCATTGTGCAACACTGCAACTCGCCGGCGCATCCTGAGTTGGCTCAGGGACGGGAACGACCGAAGTAACGAACCCAGACCCTGGCTGAGTAACGGAAGGGCTTCCACCACTGGGAGACCCGGAGCAAGTAAATACTGGCGGTCCTGGAATGGTGTACTTGCTTGAAGGCGACATGGAGTAAATGTTGACTGTGATGCCGGGGTCGTTGGACTTGTAAGCGCCAGGGAAAGAAACAGTTGAGGGCTTGGCTGTTCCGGTTCCGCCGACTACATTGATCTGCGCGCACTCCATGTAGAGCTGAGCACCGCCTGGAGACCCAGCACCGTGAAGAGCAATCATTTCCGCTCGGAGGAGGTATTGGCCGTTTTCAATACATGCTGGGATGTCAATGTAATGAAGACCTGCATTGGTGATGACCTTGCTGGTTCCCCAGTTGCCGTTGTTGTGGCCGTCCTCTTGGATTTTGAACCATCCACCACCAATACCGGTATCGGTCAAGGCGTTGCTAACTTTCTTGAGATAGGCGAGGGTTGGGCCCTTGTGGCTTGCGTCCATTACGTTGTCGGGGCCGGAGGTGAGGGTGTGTCTCCATACTGCCTTGACGGTTGTGCCAGCTTGGACAGTGATAATCTCCTTTGAGGGTGTGGTTGGGTTTGGGCCGCCGTTGCAGGCTACATCGTTTGAAGCAACGTTTGTGATGGGACCGTCGTATGTTGGTGTACGGATGGCATGGGAGACTGGGTATGTCTTGCCGCCTGCTTCGAGCTGGAGAAAGATGGTGTGGGCTGAAGCTGCCGAGGCGGCGGCCAAGAGGGAGAAGACCTTCATGGCGGTGGTGATTCTAGAAGAGGAACCGGTGCTTGGTGAGCTCTTGTGGTGTCACAAACCAGAAGGGAGGCTCTGGTATAGTATATATATATATTAGCAGTTGGGCACCACTTTCCGGGTTGCCAGGTATAACTTACCATTATTGTTGTCATGTTGGATCGCTGAAAAGACCAATCGCTATTCTTCCCCCGATGTGCCGGGGTCTTTTCATGGTTGCCATGAATGCTTATATATGGCCAAGGCTTGAATCTGGGGTTGGCTCGCATCACCAAGGCCGGATCACAGTCACGTTGCGGCTTATGAGGGCGGAGGAACGACATCCGAATGGGGGCACTTCATATATCTGAATGACCAACCCTCCACAACCCGCGTTCTCTCGTCGCGATATATCTTTTCTGTATCTTACCCAAAATCAGGGCTGGTGATATTCTGGAGATGTCAAAGATTCGCAATGTTTTTGAAGCTCGATCATGGCTGTTGTGTTACCAGGTTCTATGCATAGGAAACAGACTGGAACGCATCGCGCATGGGTGTTCTTCCTGGATAAATGAAAGCAATCCTACATCACAACGCCGGCAACGAAAGAAGCAAGTGAAAACGCGGGGGAGCTCGAGCCGGCCGCCCAAAGTGCCGTGTTGGATCCCGAGCACAAAAGACGCGCACTCAAAATAAATATCGCAATTTGCAAAAGAAGCAGCTACCCACGCTCAATGTCCAAGCAACCCGGATTGTCTGCTTTGAGTGGGCCGCTTCGCAATCACAGTTTTTGAAGAGGACGGGAACATAAGGAAGAAAAATCACTTTTAAAGTTGACGTCAACGGAATGGGATAGATGGTGTTGGATGCGCCGAGTTGGAAGTCGTTCGTTCCATCTGGACAAGTCGAGACCGCAACCTGAGTGGACTCAGTCTGCCTGATGTGAGCTCCACTCAGTCATTTCGATAATTTTAGTTTGAGAGAAGTGAGAAGAAATGGAAAGTGCAAACCAGGGATTTATCCATGTGCCACTGGGTGTCCAAGTGATTGAATCTTTGGAGATGCCGGTCCAATCCAATTTTCAGGGGATTGTCATTGCCTCCAAGTTCCCGGTCGTGAGATCGAGGTCGATGGTAGGTAGTATTGCTAATGAAGATACGGCGTTGTTGTTGCTCCTCAGTAAATGCTGTTGAAGGAAAAGAGAAGAGAAAGTTTGCAGTTTCTCCGCCAAAACCTCCCGTCGTCACCAGCCAAGGCCTACCAAGCGATGGCCCAGAGAATGTGAGCGGTGTAAGTGTTCCCTCTTTTCCTCCTCTTCTCGCCCCTGCCCCTTTTTTCATCACTAGAGGAGCTTGGTTCTATCTCCTGGATTTGGCAACACCGGCCGGATCTCGACGTGCCATGGACGAGCAGATCTCCGAAAACTTCGTCCGGCCTTTCAAGTAAGGATTCGATTGCTGCAAGATATCATCTCTTCAGGGATTAGGCGCATTAACTGACCTTTTCGACCAAGACAGACTCAATCTGAGAGCTGATGATGCCTACATCAGCGCCAAGTTTCAGTGAGAAAACCTCAGACTTGGGAACCTCTTCCTCTGCAGCCCGAGTGTTCTCGGCCTTGTCAACTTTGAATTCGATTCCCCTCATCGGATCTAATCACTTTGTTGCCACCATCTGACAACTAACAACAGCTGATCAGAGCTGTCCCATATCTGCCCATGGGCGTCACATGATCTACTGCTTGTCGGCACTAGTCGGTCGGTGATAACTACCAAATCAGAATGGTTGCACCGAGCTGCTGAGGTGAGAGGGCTGAACTAGCTTGCGAATTCTGAACACCACGAGCGTGGTTTGTTGAGCTCGAAATTCTTCGCTGACCTGTCCATGTTAGTGTCATCTCTACTCCATCTCGACCCCATCACCCAAGAATTTCGCCCCTTTTCTCACTCTTTCTACATTCCACTTCGGCCTCACCGGTTCGTTTAGCAGGTTTCGTATCCATCCCCCACCTTGTCTAGCTCAGACAGATAGAATGTCGGGCCATTTCTCGCATGATGCAGTTCTCACCACACGTCCAGCACACCTTGAACCCTTCTCTGGGTAACACAACACCCTCTCGAGACATCGAAAAAAGCGACCCGAGGTTCAGAATCAGCCTCATTTCTTGGATTCACTTGGCTTACCACAGGAACCTCGGTTCTCCAACTTCTGGGCTGAGTTGCCACGAGTTTTGGACTTCCTTGCGAGTGAAGGAACGTCTGCCAAGGGGAAGCGACTGCACCTGTGCCAACAACCCCCAACGCCACAAGATCATGACTGGCTTGGAATAGCTAGACCGATCTTATATTGTGGCCCTGGTTTCAACAGCGCTAAGTTTC
The DNA here is from genome assembly GCA_033725935.1 of Cladorrhinum sp. PSN259. NCBI lineage: Eukaryota > Fungi > Ascomycota > Sordariomycetes > Sordariales > Podosporaceae > Cladorrhinum > Cladorrhinum sp. PSN259. Next base: position 120,483 of record MU867071.1, read on the forward strand.
TCCAAACAGCACAAGAACCACCAAGATCTCCCCCGCATTCCTGCTGGCCAATCGCAAACAAGGCCAGAACTCGGCAGCGTCACCACAGCTCGCTACTGTTAGCTTCCGCAACTAAAGCATGCTAAAACGCACCAAAATGCGGAGAAATCAATCCACTGTGGACTTGAGGGTTTCCCATATATTTCCCCGCGTTTTGACAGCTTCGGTGGAGGTGACAGGGCAAATGGAAGGGGGCGGCAGTTGTAAGCGGCAGGCAACTATGGCAATTTATCGACATGTCGTTGAGGTTGACCACCCATTTTACAATTACACGGCACGGGATTGGACCAAGCAAAGCAGACATGACCACGGCCAGCATATTCCAACGTTACCTTACATCAGCACAACCTGCAGTAAGCGGCGTTGAGTCGGTGTAGTGTAAAATCCCACGTGCCGCCAGGGAGCCAAGGAAGGACGGGTGGACGCAACGGGTAACAACAAGCACGATCCCGACCCCAACGGTGGTACCATCCCGTTTGGGAAGTCAGCTCCTGACACTCGGATTTCTTGCACGCCAAGCGGTAGAGCGAGGATATGGCAAGCTGACAACGGTTACCAGTGGAAACATATTCCGCCCTTTTACGGGGGAGCTCCATCAGTCTTCCTCGAGGTGGAAATGCGGGGAAGGGGAGTCTCAGTTGTCGTTTATTGCTTGGCCAGTCGGGTCCAGGCTTGTAGATTTGGGAAAGATAAGGTGGGAAGGACATTAGATTGGCAGCCAGACGGGTTGCACTACCGGCAGAGCCACTCACACTCTGTGAGAAGTACCACGCTGGCGGTCTGGATTTCTGGGATGGCCCTCATTCGATACTTGGTTCGGCTCTTCTTGGCCAGAGCCGGCTCGGTACACTAGTAGAAAAACAAGGGTGAGAGGGGCGTCGTAACTGACTTGCAGGTGAGATGTGCACTGGCAGGGGGTTGACAGGGCAGCATTTGGGTATTGAATTAACCTTGCCTGTCTAGCTAGTTGAAGGCGGGGGGATGATGGAGATGGTTGGGAGACTGGAAGGTCACTTTGTCAATTTGGGTACCCTGGGAAGGGAAAGAGGATACCAAGAGGATGGATGGACCGGCCAGATAGGTTGGGTACATTAGGACCTTGAATCCCCCCTCCATATCGCCTTAATTTATTTTCCTCGTCACTCCTCTCATCGTCCATCTCTCTTCTATCCTCACCAATCCTCCTCAGCGTTCGACCAGCCTTCGACCACATAGCCTTGGACGATAGCCATCATGGCAAGCTCTTCGGCGGAGAAGATCCCCGTCGACGCGATCGAGAATGCCAAGCACTCAGACTCCTCAGCGGCTTCGGTCCATCGCGCCCCAGATGACTTTGGCTTCTCACCAGAGAAGCAAAAGGCCATCATCAGACGGGTGGACCGTCGCCTCGTCTTGACTGTCGGTATCCTGTACTGCATTTCCCTGATGGACCGGACGAACTTGGGAGCAGCACAGATTGCTGGCATGTCTGCCGATCTCAAATTGATCGGCAACCGATACGTATGTTGAACTTGTTCTTATCTACCCTCACATTAAGGGCTACTAACACCGATACAGAGCATCATCTCGCTCGTCTTCTTCATCTCATACATCATTTTCCAGCCCCCATCAACCATCATCTGCCGAAAGATTGGGCCTAGACCTCATATCGCCGCCATTACTGTCTTGTGGGGAGGATGCATGATTGGAATGGGTTTCGTCAAGACATGGGAGCAGATGGCCGGTTTGAGAGTGGTTCTCGGAGTACTCGAGGCCGGCTTTTTCCCGGCCTGCGTTTATTTGCTCTCCACCTGGTACACAAGATGTAAGTCGATATCCTTGATTGATATCTAAAGACGACAAAAGCTAACTGTGTTGATAGACGAGGTTGGAAAGCGCAACTCTGTGTTCTACCTTATTGGCTCCATGGCCAGCGCTTTCGCTGGTATCCTAGCCTACGGTATCATGCAAATGGCCGGAACCGCAAACCTCAACGGTTGGAGATGGATCTTCATTATTGAGGGTATTCTTACCTGCATCCTCGGTGTTGTCGGCTACTGGCTTCTGGTCGACTTCCCCGATTCCAAGAGAGCAAACTGGAAGTTCTTGGGCTCTGAGGAGAAGGAGTGGATTTGCGCCCGCGTTCACACTGATCGCGGTGATGTCAAGATCCAGGCTTTCGCTCTTGCCAAGTACATGAAGGCCGGTACGGACTACAAGATCTGGTTGTACGCCATGATCTTCTTCAACACCACCACCGTCACTTATGCTCTCGCCTACTTTTTGCCTACTATTCTCCGCGGCAACTTGGGTTTCAGCGTGGGCGAGGCTCAGTGCCTTGTTGCTCCTCCTTATGTCTTTGCTGCTATGGTCACCTATGCGACTGGCTGGTTCGGCGACAAGTACAGACTTCGTGGGCCCATCATCGTCTTCAACGCCATCCTGTGCCTGATTGGTCTGCCCATCATGGGATTCCACCCCAACCCGAAGATCCGATACTTTGGTGTCTTCCTTGTCACTGCCGGAGCCAACGCCAACGTTCCGGCTGCTCTGTCCTATCAGGCCAACAATATCCGCGGACAGTGGAAGCGTGCTTTCTGCAGCGCCTCTTTTGTCATGTTTGGCGGTATTGGTGGCATTGCTGGCAGCTTGGTGTTCCGTAACCAGGATGCGCCCACATATAAGCCTGGTCTTTATGCCTGCATTGCTACGACCTTGTTGACGATTATCATGGTTGGGCTTTTGTCTGTTATTTTTAAGATGAAGAACAAGTCTGCGGATAGGGGCGATGGAGAGCTGGAGTGTGATGACGATGATGTCTATGAGCCTGGATTCAGGTATACGATTTAAGCTTGTGTGGCATGATGGATGATGAATATTCTCTTGGATATGGTATATGAATTATCTTTAATCATTGGTAAAGTCTTTTAGGGTTATCCTTGGACTGAATGAATATGCCAAATGGCATCTGATGTTATGGCCCTTTTTTTATTTACTTTGCTTAATGGTGCTCAAAACTCGTGATAGTTTATATCCAAGAAGCATCACTATGGCCAGCTAACCTCATTCATCAGAATACGCCCACATCTTTAATTCCCCTCGACATCTCACCTATTTCAACAAGCATAAACCAGAATGTCGAGGTTTTGGTGAGGTATAATAGACAGCACTACCGAGTTCGTCAGAGGTACAGTACCTTGCATGCTGTCCCGCCCATCCACTGCATCATCCATCAGCCGACGGATAATATATCAAAGACAGAATACAACACCTACATGGAAATGGCAAGATACGCACTGTAGATAGCTGCTTCTGAGGGGTTGATTGGTATGGGTAAATGAACATCAACAGTGGAAATGTTGACGTATGGCGATTTGATGGGATTTATTTTTCCGATGGATGTCATAACAACGGGAAGGGAAAAAAAAGAAAAGTAAGGTACAGTATATAAACTCCATTCTCTTTTTTTTTCTCAGTCTATCTCTCTCGCTTTAAACTATCATTTGAACGCATTCAAATTCCATCCCTTTATCAAAGAAGCATCTTTATTCCAGCTCTCTCCCTATTCAGCACCTTCACCATGAAACCTCTACTATGCCTCCTCCTCTACTACCTCCCACTGATCCACGCCCTGGTCGACGTCCCTCTACCTGATCTCTTCCCCTCCCCATGGCTTCCCTCCGGCGAGGAGGACCCCGCCTACATCCTCGCCCGCGACTTCGTCTCCCGCCTCACCCTCCCCGAAAAAGTAAACATAACAACCGGAACAGGCTGGCAGACCACCCGCTGCATTGGATCGACCGGATCCGTCCCCCGCCTCAACTTTTCTTCCCTGTGTCTCATGGACGGGCCCCTGGGGGTCCGCTACACCGATTTGAGCTCTGCTTTCCCAGCCGGAATCAACGCGGCCGCTACCTTCTCTAAGCGATTACTTAGAGCGCGCGGCCGGGCGTTAGGCGCAGAGTTCAAGGGAAAAGGCGTGGACGTCATGCTGGGACCCGCGTCCGGACCGCTGGGGAGGGCGCCGAAGGGAGGGCGGAACTGGGAGGGGTTCGGCAGCGATCCGTTCCTGGCGGGTGTGGCGATGGGGGAGACGATAAAGGGGATTCAGGAGAAGGGGGTGATTGCGTGTGCGAAACACTACGTGCTGAACGAGCAGGAGCATTTCAGGGGCAGCGTGGACGTGAGGATACGAGATAGGGTCATGCACGAGGTTTACCTCTGGCCGTTTGTGGATAGCGTCAGGGCCGGGGTGGGGAGCGTCATGTGTAGCTATAACAAAGTGAATGGGAGCTGGGCGTGCGAGAATGAGTGGACTGGGGGGTACTTGTTGAAAAAGGAGCTGGGGTTCAAGGGGTTTCTGATGAGTGATTGGGGGGCTCAGCATACCGCGTTTGGAAGTGCTCTGGCGGGCGGGTTGGATATGGCTATGCCCGGGGATGGACTTGGTGCGCCGGGAGGAGAGAGTTACAATGGTCTCTGGGGTGGTGCGTTGACTGAGGCCGTGTTGAAAGGGGATGTCCCCGAGTGGAGGGTTGATGATATGGTTATGAGGATTATGAGGGCTTATTTCTCCATTGTCTCGAAAACCGTCGAGAGGCCTGGACCCAACTTCTCGGCGTGGACTAACAAGACGATCGGACCGCTGTATCATGCTGCTAATGCGAGTTGGCAAGAGGTTAATTTGCATGTTGACGTTCAGGCGGATCACGGGGAGTTGATTAGGGAGATTGGGGCAAAGTCGACTGTTTTGCTCAAGAACAAAGGAGTGCTTCCGCTTTCACCGACGGATATCGACTCAATCGCGGTTATTGGCAACGATGCCCAAGATTACGACCCCAACACTTGCCCGGAGAGAGCATGTCTCCCCCGGCCAGGGACGGTAGCAATGGGTTACGGTTCTGGCACCACAGAGTTCCCCTATCTCATCTCCCCAGCAACAGCTATCTCCCGTCGCTGCTCCCAGCACAACATCACCTTCTTCAACACCACCTCAAACTGGGACTTGCCCACAGCCAAATCGGTCGCCTCCTCTGCCTCAGTAGCCATAGTCTTCGCAGCAGCAATAGCAGGAGAGAACTTTGTTTCCATCGACGGCAACGTAGGCGACCGCAACAACCTCACCCTCTGGGACAACGGAGACGCCCTCATATCCGCCGTGGCCTCGGTGAACCCCAACACCATCGTCGTCCTGCACACTCCCGGTCCAGTCCTGCTCTCCTACGCCAAATCCCACCCAAACATCTCAGCAATCCTCTGGGCGGGATTTCCAGGGCAAGAGTCAGGAAACTCCCTGGCAGACATCCTCTTCGGCGATGTGCCCCCCCAAGGGCGCTCGCCATTCACCTGGGCCGCCCAAGAAAAAGACTACGGCCCGACGGACATCATGACGGTGGCGGCCGACCCCAGAAACCCCTCGCAGACATTCGACGAGGGCGTGTACATCGACTACCGCTGGTTCGACAGGCACAACATCACGCCCGTGTGGGAGTTCGGATTTGGTCTTTCTTACACCTCGTTCGAATACGCAAATCTCACCGTAACAAAACTGGTTCCGTCCTCCTCCCCTATATCACCTTTCCCTCCCCCCGTCGTTACACAAAAAAACGAAACAGGACCGGCTCCCACAATCGGCACCACATCAAAGAATTTGACAGAGTATCTGCCGCCCGCCGGCTTTGAGAACTGGAAAATCACCCCCTTCGTTTACCCCTACCTAAACTCCAGCTCGGCATTCTACAAGAACCCGAACGGTACGACGACGACCCCAACTGCAAAGACGCAGTTCCCCGCCGCGGCGTTTGACGGAAGTTCGCAGGAGGTACATCCCGCCGGCGGCGGGGAAGGCGGGAATCCGGCGCTCTTCGAGACCTTGTTTGAGGTTAGGGTGAGCGTTACGAATACCGGCCGGAGGAAGGGAGTTGAGATTGGGCAGTTGGTATGTTTTTTTTTCTTCTTCTTCCTTTTCTTTTCTTCCCCACACCATGATAGCTTTATAAGTTTAGTCGCGAAATACTGACACGGTAATACACACAAACACAGTATGTCCAGCTCGGAGGACCAGATAACCCCCCCTCGGTCCTGCGCGGTTTCGAGCAGGTCGAGTTGGACGTCGGCCAGGCGAAACAAGTCGTGTTCCCCCTGACGAGAAGAGACCTGAGCAACTGGAATACCGAGAAACAGAACTGGGAGATCTTGAGCTCGGGTGCGGATGCGCCCAAAAAGGTTTTTGTGGGGAGCAGTTCTAGAGATCTGAGGTTGAGTGCTGTTTTGGATGTTTAGTTTATCATCTAGATAGGGGGGAACATACTTTTATCCACTACCTATTCATCAATGTTTTTTTTCCTTTTCCCCTTCGTTCTGAAAAACACACCATCTCTCAAACCAGATTTAGATCAGATGCTATATAACCAAGTCCTGAGCCCCCCCCTCCCCTGAGAGTGAACATCAGACATTACAGTCACACTCTTTCTTCTTCAATCAAGCTCACCATACAAGTCAACGAGTACTGCAAAGAAAATATTGTGCGTTGTGTTCAATGCTTTGAATTCTCATTTATCTTTACACAAAAAGTTGTCATACTTTCCAACTAAACCAGTCTCACTATCCTACTAGTAATCACCTTTCTTTCTTTCTAATCCCCCTATAGACGTGGGGACCATTAGGTATATACTTCTTCCCCCTGCCTCCTGTCCCAATAAATCAACCCTTATCCACATTATCATTATTATTTTTGTTTGTTGTGTGTCTGTGTTCATCATGTTTCGTATCATGTTTGTTGTTGTTATTGTTAACCTGAATATCCAAACAATCCAGGCCTCCCAAACCGCCCAAAACCTCCCTCCCCAGTAACCCAAAAATGCCAAACATTGGGTATAAAAAATCTCCTAAACTTTGACCGCCGAACCACTGCTCCTTGCTGATGATTGGTTGATTGTATAGAAACGACCGTGTTTGTAAAACGCCATGCGTGTTATATGCGTCGCGAAAGAATATCTGAAATGTCTTCCTCTAATAAAAGCGAATGAATAATCGAAAAAGTCGGGGGTATCGAGAGAAGATATGCCAGAAACGTGTATGAAAGCGACCGAGGTGAAGAGAATCGAACAAAAAGTTATTAATTAATTGGCTGCAAAAACAGGCGCCGCCATTCGAAGAAAGGGTCGATCGATGGAAATTGCCGAGGTCGGGATCCATCAAGAGGAAAATTAAAAAAAAAAGAAACCGACTGCAACAATCACCTCGTCTCACTCACACTCCTTCGGTCGCTCCCAGGGCTAGTCAACCTCGCCCCCATCCACAAATCACGAGTCCCATCAGAATCATGATCCGGCGTTGTCGGGCTGAGGATACCCGGGCTGCTGCTGCTACTACCGCACAGCGTATCCCCACGGCTTATCGAATCGAAGCTTGATGAGGAACCCAGAGTCCACTCATCGCTGTCACCTCTCCTCTGCAGAAGACCAAGGCCATATCCGCTGCTCAAACCGCTCGCACCACCCAAGCCATTCGATTCCTCATCGCCACCCATATAACCCCTAGGTCTGTCGCCCTTCTCAACATACTCATACTCCCATCTGGTGGTCTTGTCCACTTGAGGTCTCGGCAACCACCGGGTCCTCGCAATATAATAAGTAATTGCGGCAATGGTACCACCACCAACAAGATCGATCGCATAATGATGGTTCAGATACATGGTGGACCACGCAATCCAAACAACATATGCAATGAAGAACGGCCTGAATCGGGGGAAGCAGTACTGCATGAACAGCGCCTCCAAGACGGCATCAGCTCCGTGCAAGCTAGGGAAAGCACCAAACGGTACAGGCGCAGTTGTGAAGCTCGTCGTGTACATATCCACTCCGAAAAGCGCATCCAACCTCGCCAAACCAGCAGGTGATCCTGACATGCCATAGTGAGCGGGCTCCAATCCGTGAAGCTTCTCGTACCACGGAGGGGTGCAAGGGAAGATCAACTGGATGGTGACTCCCAAAATGTTCATGTATCCGAAAGCCTTGGCCCACACGGGAAGAGTACCGGGAGCGGCAAAGATGAAGAGGAAAACACTGCAAACAACTGGGAGCGCAAAGTGCGCAACGCCGTAGGGGATCCAGGCGAGGATATCCAACACAGCGAAAGTATGCGCAGAGAGGATGTTGGAAAGGTTGGCGCCGTACATGACGTTCTCGAGCGCAGGGAGAACCTTGACCCAAATGTGAGGGCGGTATTCAGGCGCAATAAACCTATTTCACCCAGCATTAGTCTTAAACCCTTTTTTTTTTCCGAGTCTGCAAATCTTACCTGCTACTGAAAAAATACAACAAATAAGTCCAAATTGGCAAGCTTGGCAAAAAGAATTGTCTAGTCGCAGGCACAGCCAACAAGCCCGCCAACACCACCAACCCCAGCATTTTCACCAGAGGCGCCGATGGCAAGATGAAAAGGCAGAAAATAATGTATGCAAACGTGAGGAGATGTTGCAGATCCCAGACGGTCCATTGTCGCGTCACCAGTGACTTGAGGGAACCGATCACGTCGAGCGAGGTTTCCAAGCGCGTGACGTCCTGGAGTTGACCATCTTTGCCCGACTTTACGCGCTGCAGACGTAAAGGCTTGCCTCCTCTTGTATTCCACTTCTTGGACGAGGAGATTGGGTTTTTTAGCTGCGCGGCGAGGTTGAAGAGCGGGAGTAGCGGAGACGGCTGCGGCTTTGTTGGAGGTGAGAGCGGAGGGCCGGCCGTTACCGGTAGAATTGGATCTTGCATTTTGGAAGAGAATTGTTTGACTGGGAACGTTTGGTAGAATATGTGTTTGTTGTCCAAGGGAGAGAATTATTAGAATTAGCGCCCCCTGGGGGGAGGAGGAAAGGGCGGAACAGGCGGAGTGATGTGGTTTTTTTTTTCTCGGCGGCGGCGGATACGTTGTGTCGTCGTTATTGCATGCGCATATTTCGTTGTCTTTTTGCTGATTAAAAGAAACTCCTTCTAGAAAATTAAAACCAAAAAAAATAGACGTGAATATCTCGTCGATTTCGTAGTTGGCCGATCTCGCTAGTGTCTGTCGTCACCGTCTTCGTCTCGCTCGCTCTCTCTCTCTCTGTCTCTTGCGTCGTTGATCGGTGTGAGTCGGCTAGCGAGGGCGGGAGGAGCGGAGCTTCTCGCTTGTCGTTCGGTTTTGTTCGAAAACGGAAGAGGAGACAACCACAACCACACGCAGATAAATCCCGAGGAATACTCGGTTTCGGTTGACGGGAATGACGAGGAGGACGAGTGAGGAAAAGAGGATAAAGGACGGCGGTTTAGTAGCGGTAACTTTGTTATGGGTGACGGTTGTGGCTAACCAAACTGCTGCTAGTCGACTTTAAAAGCGAAAAAAGCAAAAAAGATGGCATGACGGTGGGGCGTTTCTACCCTTTTGAAAAAAGGACCTCCTTCATATCCCCATGCAAGACGGATGCGAGAGATGCATTGGTAACCGCCAGGTGAAATAACGCCAAGCGATTTAACCCCGTCGACCGGGATTTGCTTGGCCTTATTCGGTATGTATCTTACGGTAATAATACAAAAGTCCGATCACCGATCATAGGCAAGTATTCTCAATCAATCAAAGAAACTCTTCGACATGTCTCTCTGTCACGCGGTCTGCGGGTGACACTGCAAACTGCATATTTCACATTTCCTGCAGATTCCCATGCGAAGCGACAAGGTCCTTTGAGTTCCAGGGTATCCGCTGTTTGGTGACTTATGCACCCCTACAGATGCATCACGGTATCGTCAGTTTCAATTTCTCACAAGTACCGTAGTGGGGATAATTCACTGCCATTTTGTCAGAGTGTCATCCTCGCTTCTTATTTATAATCATTCCAGGTTATCTTGAGCCTCTCTTGGTGGCATGCTGCCTAACCACCAGCCAAATCACTAGATACTTGTAGAAAGTAAAAGCTGTGCAACATTCACCCCGCTTTCACAGCCGCCCGTCCCTTCCGCCTCTTTTGGCTTCTTGGGTTGTGGTTTCACGGTTTCACCACGGACGATCCGTCCTATCCGACCGATTGAACCTTGAGGGGTCCGTGCCTCTTTTTTTCCTAACATCGATCCCCAACCCTCGCATCGCCTCTGTGAGATGAGAGGAAATGGCAAAGGCGGCGTGTTATGTGATTGTGCCTCTCGCTTGGTCTCCTCGAACAGCCCCCTCAATCAAATCAAACCCAACGAAGGAATATGCCTAGAAAGGCATGGGAAGGCGCGGCGGGGTGGTGGTGCATTGCAAATAGATTGAGGCAGAAAGAAAGAATGACTCGGATTACCAATGCTAGCGGATTTTCACGTCAAAACTGTTTTGCATACGTAGATCCGGCTGCTTTTTTTCTCCCTCGTTCGATCGATGATGATCATCTGCATCAATCTTAGCGACCACACATCCACATCACCACCCAGAACCCACGCGGGCATCGGCGGGACGGGCAGACCTCGGGGTCCCAGACTGCGCCGCAATTCCATCTGCCGCAGCAGGCAAGCAAGTTTCGGGAAATGCAAACCTCCCGCTTTGTTTTCGCGAGGATTGAAATTTCAGAACAATACCTACGTTCCCAATTTCTTTGTTGTAGGGGATTTTTTAACCTGGGGTCATTTTTGTAAGAGTAAGGTACGGTATTCAAATCGGCTTGGATCCAGCACCCCGGTTTAGTGCATGAATCCGGTGGATACATGGATACCAGCAGAGATGCAAACCATGGCAAGCGCCGCCGCTCAAGACTAACAAATTGTTCCCGTTTAAGGTATTTTCACACCGTCACATTTGTTTATACCTGAATCTGCTATATGCGTGCTTACTCTGCAGTTGTCAGAAGAGTGAGGCGACGGAAGCCAATCAGTGCTCACACCGTCTCTGACACAGGGCTGGGATGAATCTTACCGTTTTTAATATACACCCTGACAATGACAGCGAACAAACACACGGTTCGTTGGTCGGGTTACAAGGTCCCTCTTGGCATGGCACATCGCCATAGGGGTCCCTGTCAAATGTTGAATTTGAAATGAGCACAGTGAGTGAGGTGAGAGTGACGAGAGGCCGCCCGCCAATCGTCCTTTGCCCTATGAAGTAAAATTGAACCAAAAAGCTTTTTCTTCAATGGTTCGGTGACAGTGACAGTAGTGCAAACTCCACACCTCCCGCCTCTTGAATTTTTTCCTTTACGCGGAGACATTCGGAGACAACCGATGGTCCTTTATATCCATCACGAAATTGCTATGCCCGACCGTCAGGAGGACGGGAGTTATTAGTGATGCAGGTATGGGGGCCATACCGTACCCCGAGTGACCTATGAAAGAGAGCCTTACAGTTCTGACTGCACCGCCGGTATGCCCGGGAATACGCGAAGGACTTTTGATACCCAAGAAAGCCTGTTTGTTCGGGCAGGTCTACTGATCTCCAGGAGAAAGGCTTACTGCCCAGGATCTTCAACAATCAACCCCTTTTCCATTCCGTGCCTTGACATCGACCTGTCCATCAAAAAGTATCACGGTCGCACTCAACCAAACATCTAGACATTCAACAACTGTATCGCAAATTCAATAAAATACATGTAGTGTAAATCCTCATCTCCGACCGAACCAGGATTTCTTCCAATCAATGCAAAGTCCAGAAGTACTTGTAACCAAAAAAAAAAAAAAACGGTGTCTGGTTTTCACTCTTAAGAAACCTTGAACCTGTCGGCAACTTTCTCGTTCGTTCGGGGTTCGGGCCATTCAAATCGGGCGGTCTCAAGTGTCCGAGAATTCCGGGGTATCCCTGGTCCGCGTGTCACCGCACACGCGCGTATGCTCTTTTCTGTCAGCAAGGGGGCTCAATCCCTTTTTCAGCCCGTGCTTGTCGCGTGGAAGGAAAGTGATTCGATTGGTTGACGTTGACGAAGCGAGAGACAAATGCCTTGACCAGTCAAAACGTTCTGACTTGACCCTTCTATAGATAGAGGGGGTGGCCATGTGATGAATTTAGTGTAGTTGTTGGATTACATGTCAGAATGATATCACGAGACGAGCGTTGTTATCTATACAATGCTTTTTTTTAATTGATGTAAGGCGGGTTTTTGTCAGCAAAGAACGATACTCATTTTCTCATTCAATGTAGAACCTGTCTACATGTTGGTGACCGGTAGATCTGCTCCTTCCCAAATATACGGAACCCGTCGGGAAGCGCGGATGACATCCTACTGCGACTTCCCCTCAGTCTCACCCACCCACGCCCCTCATCAAGAAACTTAAGCTTATATTCCAACTCAACTACATCATCCAAAGAATTTTGTTTTTTTTTCCAGACTTCTAGAACTGGGAACTGCCTTACCCTTTTCTCCGTTACCCCAATACCCGCTAGTTCAACCGAACCGAAACCGAGACACATAATCCATCTTGGAGTTACAGTATTAAAAACAGAGCCACACATGCCGCGTCATTCCCAGACCAACCGCGCTTAATTACGTAGTCTATCTACCCAGCCAGCCCAGATGTGGGGAAGAAGGTAGGTATGCCAGGGTAATAAAATAAACCAGACAGATAGATATATGGATCATCGATCTTCACTGCCAACTGTAATCTGCGTGTGACAGGGCAAGACATGTGGGAGAAGTACCTTTGCTATCCGGATCTTCGTTACGGAAGTACTTGACACGTGAATGTGGGAATCTTGCAAGTGTAGATCGCGGGGAGAGATAGATAGATGGGGGAGATGGGGTTAAGCTTAATATGCCACACTTTTTTGTATAGGTACAGCATGATAGACTCTTGCAGGGATATTTTTTTTACCTCTATATCAGAATGATGATAACACAGGACATGGGAGAAAAATCATCCTTCTCAGGGGACAAAAAAACAAATCCATAAACCCAACCTCACAGGTTCAAAAAAAAAAAACCATCGTGATCATGGAACCTGCACCCTTATATACAAATAAGAACAAGGAGAATATCCCTAACCGTCTTCCTTCCCTTCTACAGTCTAGAGAAGACAACAACAAAAGACAGAAAAGTCAAGCAAAAAGATACGCAAAAATTCTCTCAACTGGATAACAAGCCGTTGTATGAATCCGCTTCTTTGTCATGTAGATAGACCAAATCGGATACTTCTATACGAAGTGTAAAAAAAAAAATCCTAAAAAAGCCGAAAGCTGACTGACAACAACAGCAGTAGCACTACATACCAAAACCAAACGGATACCCAACCAAAACAAGACTAAAAAACAAAAACCACATCTGGATATCTTAAAGTCCGCCCTATATCAAGCATTGTAAACTAAACCCCGGAAATACAAACAAAAAAAGCCGATCAAACAGTTCCGTGCCAATGAAAAGGGTAGGGGAAAAAAGGGGTGAGCAGATTGAGAAACAACCAAAAACTGCTAAACATCGTCCCAATAAAAAACAGCAGCCGTCCCAATTAACTCATATCCCTCATCACGGATATTTACTCTCCCTCCTCCCCTTTGACTTGTATCATCTCTGCCGCCCACCCAACCCATTCCACAACCCCTTACTAGTCTCAACAACCCTATTTGCCTCGCTGCCCGGCCTCAAACTCGCCGGCACACCCTGAACATGAGCAGGCGGAACCGGAGGAGGTGAAGCCACACCACCCGAGGGCAAAGGAGCAGGAGCATCGTCCATCCTCACATCCCCTTCCAGATCTCCCGTCCCATCATACCCACTATCCTTCCCTTGACTTGCCCCACCACCACCTCCGGAAGCATTCCCAGAACTGCTGCCCCCCACCGAAATCCCACTGTCATCCCTCCCATCCTGTCCTCCCACATTCTGTTGCTGATGATGCCCACCGTGCCCCTGATTTCTAGGAGGCTCCCTACTCCTCCCCCCATTCATGTACCCCTGCCCGGCGCCACCACCCTCCCTCAGCTTATTAATAGCCCTAACCGTATCAATAGCAGCATGCAACGTCCGCCTGGCATTAAAGTTCTTCTTGACGTTCGGCAGCAGATTGGCCCCCTTATCTCCCATATCCCCGCCCTGTGCCCCTCCAGCAGTCTGCCTAGCCCACCCAGCAACGAAAGGATGCTGCAGCGCTTCGTGGGCGGTCATTCTCTTCGCGGGGTCAATAGTCAAACACCTCCTGATGAAATCCTTTGCGCTCTCGGAAACCCCGCGCCAGTATTCGAGCGGCGTAAAGCTGTAATCAGCGTTCAAGATAGCCTGCATCTCTTCAAAGTCGCTGTCCCGGTCGAATGGGGTATAGCCGCACAGCAAGAAATAAGTGATGACACCGAGCGCCCACAAATCAACAGGCTTCCCGTGCCCGGTCTTTTTGAATATCTCCGGGGCCATGTACCCCGGCGTTCCACAGGTGGTCGTCAAGACGTGGAACTGCTCCTCGTCCATTATTCTCGACAGCCCAAAGTCGGCAATCAACAAGTCGGCGTTATCCTCTGGCGTTCTGAAAAGTAAATTCTCGGGTTTAAGATCGCGGTGGACGATCCCGTGGTCGTGTAGGTACGCAACAGCCGACAGCGTAGCGCGGATCAGGTCAGCTGCGTCGCTCTCGTAGTAGGATCCCTTCCTGCAGATGCGGTCGAATAACTCGCCGCCGAGAGCGAGGTCGGTGACGAGGTAGAGGTTGTTCATTGTTTCAAAGTAGTCGACCAGGGTCAGAATGTTCTGGTGACCCATACTGACTTTTTTGAGGACCGCTATTTCGTTTCGGACCTGGAGACGAAGCAAAGTTAGTACAAGCAAGAGAGAGTATGTTTTGAGCAGAAACAAAAAACATACCATGTGTTCCCGCCCAGCCATTAATCGCTTGTTGATTACTTTGGCGGCATAGTACCGTCCTGTATCAATGTGGACGCATTCCTTGACGACCGAGTATGAGCCCGCTCCGAGCGTCTTTCCGACTTTGTATCTGCACGGTTGGATCGCGGGCTGCGGCGGCCTGCCGTCAGGCTGGGATTGTGCGGTGGTGGCCATTGTTGACGGTGAATGTCGGGTCGGCAGTTGTGGTAGTAGTGGTGGTGTCAAAGAAGCTTCCTCTTGTAATCAGGCTACCTCCTGATCATATGTAAGCCGATCGAACTGTATGTAGGTTTGTGTCGCACTCGCACTCGTTGATGCCCAGAGGGGAGATGGCCAGGTCCCAAACAGAATAACACAGCCTCTCTAGATTGCGAAAAAGGCAACAGAGGGAAAAAGACTGAAAAATCGGGCAGCCAGCGCAGCCTTGTTTGAGGTGTGTTCTTTTTTTGCGAAATCAATAATCAGCCGCACCGCTCTCTCTCGCTCTCCCGCGCTCTCTGTCTGTCACTCGGCATTGATCGCAACCTGGGGGGACCAGACTTGGGGAGCACCACTTTCGCTGGATTCAGCTTGCCCCTCGTTCCTCGAACCAATGAAACCGAACAAAGGTCCCACTTCCCCTCGTTTTAAACCAGGAACGGTAGGATCCACCTTCTACTTCTCATTGGTCCATTATAGATGTCCCCTTGGACCCCTTATTGTTCCCTACCACCATATTCCATACGGCCTAGAATATCACACACGGCAACACCGAGAATGAGATGGTTGAAAAGCCCGTATATATAGTTTTCTGTCTTATATCACGGTATCGGGTATCTTTTTTTGTTGTACCATGTAAATAAAAATCATTTGCAATTCATTCCTACAAGGTCTTACCTCCTCTTCTCCTTCTTGGCCTTCTTCGACTTTGAATGCGCCTTCTCCCCATCGTCCTGCCCATCCACCTCAGCCTTACGCTTCGACTTTGACTTGACACTCACCACAACGTTCGACTTTCCGCCCTTGGTGGCTTTAAGCACACTATGCTCTGCCTCTTTCCATGCTACATCATCACCTTCAACTTCGTACCTGAAATCATTTCATCAGTATAAACGCCCCACACAAAAAGGCTTGGAGATATTCTTACTGGTCCAATGGCAGAGAATCAATCAACTCCCTCTGCTTCTTCCTCAACTCCTTCATAGCCTCATCTCCACCCTCCTCAAGCTCATCCTCCAGACTGGTCTGAAGAGGAACAAACTTGTCGTCTACAATCTCATCATCGTGAACACCAGAAGCATTCTCTCTGCTGACACCAATCTTGCCCGCATCAGGCAACTCAGCAGCCATGGCGCCCGTCACGACCGAGTTCAGCTGAGTAGTAATTCTCCTCATGATCTTGATAAAGATGGCCAGAATCTGCGAGCCTGGCAACGAGAGCTCATCAGCAATCTGGTCCACCTCCTTCCTCTGCACGCCAACAGCAAGCAGGATAGCCTGCTGCAAGCCGCTCAGCTTGATGCTGTTCTTCAACCGACCAGTAAAATAAAGCTGTGCGATAGTAGGCATCAGATCCAGGACCACATGGTAATCCAACAAGCCATTGGCATAAGACTCAAGACGCTTGAGATCAAATGGCGTAAGAAGGTTATCGATCTCAGCCTTGGTAAGGTCTGACGAGGATGCCGAAGTAGAAGGATCCAGCTGAGCACCGGCATTGGCAGACTCCTCAATCGTCAAAGCCAAGATCGAGGGGAACTCTCTGAACTTGTATGACAGCAGGGACATGAACCGACGGTGGAAGTCACCAGCAAAGGCACCAAGCCAGCTAGAATCGTTGCCATCCTGAAGAGGGCGCAACATGACGCAGGTATGCTCGCCAGTAAGGTCGTTCGCCGTTTGCCTCAGATAAACAGGGGCAAACTGTGCGCGCTTCCAGAACTTGTGCAGAGGTTGAGTCAAGCCGTAGCTCACACCAACGTAATCAAGTCTCTCTGGCCTACGCTCTGCCAACTTGGCAAACAGGGGAGGCAGCTCGTTCATATCGCGCACTTTAATGTCATCAAACAGACTGCCCTTTGCGAGCTCGCTGTCCGTGACTCTGGGAGCCCTCTTCTGAACCGACACCGCGTCTTCCGAAAGGTTGGCGAACTTGCCCTCGTAGTAGTTGGTGAGGAGCTCGATTGCCTTTGAGCCGTATCCCATAGAGATGTAATCTGGGTTAGTAGCAATGCGCACCACGCGAGCTCCAGAAAGAGAGGCGAACTCGTCATCCTGGAACTGCTGGCTGACCAACCACGGGATCAGATCACCAGCAGGCTGAGAACCTCTGCTCAAGCTGTTGAGGATGCTCTGTTTGCTAATCTTGCCTTCAAGTGAGACCTGAATGACGCACAGGGGCTCTGGCAAGCGGCCTTCCGAAATGGGACCAGTAAGAACAAACAACTCGTGAGCAGGGGCATCGCTCATGAGTTGAAGATCGTTGGGAGAGTTCTTGTAGTGACTGGCAACGTAGAGCGCCACCATCTGCTGGAGGAATCTCTCTGATACTGGGTGGAAGGAGAAGAGGGTGTCACGGTTGACGTGCAACAGCTCGCACTGCGAAGGATCTGGGCATCCCTGGGTACTCAGCTTCGACTTGGGAAGGGTGGCATCCAAGCAGAGGAGGGTGTTGAGCCACTTCTCTACATTATCGCCCTGAGCGTAACGGATGGGCTCTGAGAGAGTAATCTCCTTGAGTGACCGCCCTCCGACCGCCGTTGACTCCTTGGTTGCCTTTCCGCTCGACCGATCAACTTCCACCGCACCGGCCCCTGTAGGGTTAGCGCCGCTCATGGATTGCTCTCTGAGTTGCTTAATGAGCTTCAGAGACAGCGAACGACCCGTTCCTTCGTAACCACTGATGGTCGAGGCCATAAATACGAGGTAAGGGCCCATAAGCTTCTTGACGAGAGGCAGAGGGATAGCTGCCGCCTCATCGATAATAACCAATTCAGCCTGTCCCAGGACGTGGCTGTCCTGAGGTCTAAAATATTGAATAGTCTGACGGTGATTCCTGTGGATGTTGACGCGGACGATAGCCTTGTTGAAATCGGGGTTGGTCGATTGGATAATGGAGTAGTCGGCGTGGTCCTTGTAGTCAAGAGCATCGAAACCCTTGAATACAAACTCGAAGAGTGTCTTCAAGTTTTCTGGAGAGGGAGATGTGATGAAGATATTGCTGTATCCATATGCGACAGCTGCTGCGATCGCAATACCCATAGCTGCTGACTTTCCACGACCACGTCCGGCTGTAAGAGTGACTGTATTTCGGAGAGTCTTTTCGGCGATTGCATCGACGAAGGTAAGCAAGGCTTTGGCCTGATCGGTTGTGCGCGCAAGCTTGACGAGAGACCCGATTGGCTGTGTATCCTGGAGAGAGTCCTTGATCTTTTCCAGCTCCTGCTTCGGCTTGCTCGCAACATCGTCCTCCTCCGGTGGGGGGAGCGCCTTGACATTCTTTCCGCCCGAAATCGGGAGAACGTTGAGCTCGTCGTCAATGACCAGGCAGGATTCGCAGCTGCCGAGTGAGAGGATGAAACGCTCGTTGAATCTGGCAACAACATCTTCATGTGCTTCGGTTCTGTATCTGGAGTGAACGTCCATGGACATGGTGTAAAGCTGCTTCAGACTGTTCATGCCTTTTAGAAGGAGCACTACCAAACCTCCACCTTCAACCGTCTCAATTGTCCTTGCAAGAATATTGGGTGTGATGGCCTCGAAGTCCTGGAGAATACACATGCCATATGTGTTACCCAAAATCTTTTCGGTCTCTTTGTAGTATACATAACGAATGTCGTTCAAGGAGATGAAGAGCTCGAATGGATCCTCCGAGTTTGCTTCTCTTTGGCCGCGCTTGATTTCCTTCTTGATCTTGTTCTCACGCTTCTTTCTGTGCGAGGTAAATCCTAGAAGCTTGTTTTTGTATGCCCAGAGAACCGACTTGTTTTGCCTCACGTCCATGCTGGACATGATGTAGTAGAGGTGGACGATGGCATCCTTTGCGCGGTCGCCGACGACGACGACGAAGCTGCGCTTCTTCTCTTGGAGCCCATTTCGAATTAACGTTGGGATTCGGGAATCAACTACTTTCTGGGTCGTCATTTTGTCTCGAGCTTTGCTGGTTGTCGGCGGGCAATAATGGAGCGGGCCCCCAGAACCAAAAAATTATTATTGCGAAACCTGGAATCACAGGTGCGATGCAGGCGGGCGACCACTGGAAGCTCTCAATTATTTTTATTCTGCCGGGCGGTGAAGCTAATCTGGTTATCGGACCCAAGCTACTGCAAGCTGTTGCAAGGCCTGCAGGGGTCCCGATGTGTGTCGTTTTCTGGTTTTAGCGTTATGTATCATTCGGAACCACCTTTTCGGCTCGCCTTCTTTGAGCTCTGGTACTTTTTGGCCTTTATTCTTGCCTCGTTGGCACTCTTTTTCCTGTTTCGAGGTCAATATAATTCACTTGCCAATCGAAATTATATATATACTTACAATGCTTCGTGTTTCCGTTTCTTGTCTTCACTCGTCTCATTCGGCACCGTTCTCTGATACAACGCCTGGATTTCCTCAAACAATTTCTGGCGATTCTCATCTGTATTGGCCGTTCGACTACGCTCGGTTTGAGCTTGTATAGTGATGTGGTCGTTCCTCTTGGAATAATACTTGGACTCCCTAATTCCAGCATGAAGCAGTTTGGGGAGACGGGACAGCAATTGTGACACTGGCCACACTGTGGTAGCTTTTGATTCTGTCCTGGCAAATGAGAGCGTCAATATGTTTGGGATCACGGGGTGCAGCGGAACGATGGCACACACTTGTTCACATGTTGTCCTCCAGGCCCACTTGACCGAGAATATGAGGTGCTTCCTTCTGGAAGACTGTCAACTTGAAAAGATTGACGCCATTGACGGGCTTCGTCCAACTGGTCTTGGTCAAATGCTGCATCGTATGCTTGATGCTTTACGGAGCGCTGAGGTATTATTAGAAGTGATTCTTTCGGCGTTGTAAATGGCCGCAGTTTAAAGGCTTGAAATAGCCTCATCATGGTGTACTTATACCTGAATGATTGCGATGACGAGAAGACCGGTTCAAAAGCAAGGGATATTGAAGGTACCACAGAACTCAGTTCCTGATTGGCGGGATGCTTCTAGGTTCCCAGAACTTCAGATCAAAGTGGGGACTTTGTGCCAAGTCAAGAAAGTTAAACTGTGCAAATGTGGATTTGGTCGAGAAATTTCTTCTTCTTTTCATCGACACATCCTGGCACACTTGCATACCGGCTTTTTTTCCATCAACTGCTTCCGCGCATGGGCACTTGCCGCTTCTGATGCGAACTCTGCCAATTATCACGGTTGCCATTGAAAATCTCACACCTGCCGCCTACATCGTCTGCCCTGTCACTGTCCCTTATCCCCAGTACCTGCCTGTGACACACTTTTTACGGTTTTAACCGAACTGCTCGCTCCCGTTGCTGATGGAACTCGTCGTGGTTCTTCTCCAAGCCTAGCAAGGATCTTTCGATTTAAACATTTCAACCTTCCATCCATCTCAGCTTTGGGTTCTACGGGGTACATCCATTACATACCACTCATCTACCCCTCTTCCTCCCTTCCACAATCCCACTTTCGGACCGGTTTCTCTTTCTTTTCGTCAAAACCCAGAACTCAACTCCGCCCACCCAAAGACTTGCCTGTAGGCAAAAGATAGGTCGTTGTGTTCCAGCAACACCACGCAGCAGCCTGGAAAGCGCGCATCTCCGCGTCTTGCAAGCAATTTTACTAACCGTAAACATCATCGCCTCTTTCCCCCACGCTTTCCGCTTTTCACTCATCATCCATCGTCCAAGACAAGCCATCCATCCATACACATATCTACTCTCTTGATTCCCGTCCTCGCCATCCGGCGCTTGATGTCGTCGTCGGGACAATCACCCAAGATTGTGGCCGCCGCCAGCCTGAGTCCTATTTCTCCGGTCCCCATCTCCATTTCTGTCCAGAATCACGACGCGGTAGTCGCCGTGCTGCAAGACCAAACAGCAACCACAGATACTACCACAACCATGGCGGATTCAAACCCAGACATGTGTGCGATCTCCGACACCATCGTAGTTGCCGGTGATGATTATTCGGATGAGACACACGACGAGAGCATGACCGACGGCAGCATCTATGGCGAGGAAGATGAGTCAGAGGTCCATGATCAGCCCGCACCTGCAGCCGCAGATGCCGCCGAGACCAAGGCGGCCGCGGCCGCGGCTGCGGCCACTATTTCCAAGTCTGGGGAAGGAGCAGAGGCAGAGGACATTGACTATGCGAAGAGCTTTGAATCCCCATCAAGAGACGAGGCTCGCTCAGATGATGTATCCCAGCCAGCATCACCAGAGACATCAGATTCCATCATAAATAATTCCAAACCTCCTTCTACTGCTGCTAAGTCGCCCTCCCCGCCACCGGGCTTGCCCTTCACCAACGGTTCCGCTCCCATTTCGGCCCCTGCTGCCGCTACCACTGCCTCGTCCGAAAGCAAGAGCCCATCTTCTCCTCCTCATTCATCACCTACCAGTGCGCCCAACACGGCACCGCCCGAGGAGCTAATTCGTGCCCTGGTTGCATCCGCTTCTGCCACTGCTGCTGCTGCTGCTGCTGCTGCTGCCCCATCTTCTGGTTCTGCCACGGCCCCCAACAAGGCTACAGATGGCCCAGCGTCCGTTTCATCGGACATTGAAGACGGTGCCATTGACATCCAGAAGCTGGTAGACGATATCACTAGGCGAGCTTCCTCCACCGCAGCCTCGTCTCCAACCAACCAGTCATCAGTAGCAACAACTGCCAATCCACAAACAATCACGGCCCCTGCCCCAGCCCCAGCCCTGCCTGCATCTCTTCCCCCAAAACCATCTCTTCCCAAGATTCCCCCCCAGCCTCATTCATTTCATTCCATTGCCAGTCCCACCACACCGCATGGAAACTACATGTCCGCCCCCGCAGGCGCTCCCGGAACTACTGCAAATGATGCCACCTTGTCCGCCCAGCCTAACTCGGCCTATGCCGGCCACCCCATGCAAGGCGGTTACAATATGACTGGTCCCTCGGATGGTTTTCATAACGGCTCTAACCAGCGTGCGTGGGAGACGTTTTTACAGGACGAAAACCGATACACGTCGGAGCAGAATTGGGATCGATTTCCGGAAGGCTCCCGGATTTTCATTGGTAAGATAATCTTGCAGGTCTTTGATTTTATTCCGTGCTTCTGAAGGCCCTTGTTCCCTGTTTACTGACCAGCGTTGTCATTGATATAGGAAACCTCTCTAGTGATCGTGTGTCAAAACGGGAGGTCTTCAATTTCTTCTCCAGGTTTGGTCGTTTGGCCCAGATCTCCTTAAAGAGCGCCTATGGTTTCGTGCAGTATCATACCATTGCCGAGGGCCAGGCATGTCTCCACGGTGCCCAAGGTGTCGAGATGGGAGGACGTAAAATCCATCTTGAGATTTCACGCGCACAGAAAAAGAAAGACAAGGAGGACCGTGAAAAGCCTCCAGACCGTCAAAACTTCCATGGAGGCCGCGAGCGGTTCGACAACACCACCAACAACAACAACAACAACAACAACAACAACAACAACAACAACAATAGAAGCCAAGCACAGGGGTGGAAAAATAGAGACGACTATAGGTCAGGGCCCCGCTCGCCTTCTCCCCACCGAAACAACCCTCGTGGCAGCCGAGATGGATTTTATCCTCGAGAACGTGGCGGCGGCTTCACCCACGATCGCAGACGCTCTCAGTCCCCCGCCCGTCATAAAGGCGAAGGGTATAGACGCAGGTCTCCCAGCCCCCACCGCCGCACATCTTCTGCATCTACTGGGCTCGACATCCCTCGCCGTTACGGAAACGATGTTCCCGACGTGCAGATACTTTTACTCCAGGAGGTATCCAAAGAGTTTGTCACCTGGGTTCAAGCAGCTTTGCATAGCCGTGGGCTTAGGTCGGAAGTTATGTACCTGAATCCCCGGTTCCCTCGCAA
Source organism: Cladorrhinum sp. PSN259 (assembly GCA_033725935.1). Classification (NCBI taxonomy): domain Eukaryota; kingdom Fungi; phylum Ascomycota; class Sordariomycetes; order Sordariales; family Podosporaceae; genus Cladorrhinum; species Cladorrhinum sp. PSN259. Next base: position 143,331 of record MU867071.1, read on the forward strand.
TATGGTGATGGAACGTCAGGTCTTAGAGGGTGTGCATGGTATCGTTGACCTGGATTTTGCCACACAGGCCCAGGGTAAAATCAACCTTCAGCTTTTCATTCGAGCTCCCGGCACAAATATCCGCTACGATCAGTATAACGCTATCGATCCAGCTATTGCAGCTGAGCTTGTCCGAAGGGAAAAAGCCAGGTCTGTTGCTCCTCAGGGACAGGCTTACCCACCTCAAAGCCAGCAGGTGGCCTATCCTCCTCAAAGCAACAATAACTATGGCCAGCCTGCTCCCTACCAACAATACCCCCCAAGTGCTGCCGTTCCTGCCTCGGCACCTGATCTTTCGGCTCTGATTGGCCAGATAGATAATACAACCCTTCAGACGCTGCTAGCATCACTTCAGCCACAGCAGCAACAATCCCACTACGGTGTGCCCGGGGCGGCACCGGCACCACATATCGATATGAACGCCATTCTTAGCAATCTTCAAATGCCACAGCAGCCAGTGCAGGCCAATTTGTATTCTGGGGCACCACAAGCGGGTCCCTATGGCGGTGCTGTCAACAATCCTGCAGACGCTGCTCAGCAGATTCAGTCGATTATGAAAAATCTTAAGCGTGCTACCGATTGAAGAATGGGTATTAGCTACGAGAGGAGTAGATAAAAGCTAGGCGCGAACTTATGGATATTGAGAGCGAGTGGTCTATGGCATGTATGTTATTTGACGCATGCATATTGAATTATTTCTTGCTACAATGCTATCCAATGTATTTCAGCATGTCTTGGCTTGCCAGAATCTCCTCCACAGAGTCTTGCCATGTTTTCTGCCCAAGAGAAGGTACATCATCAGTTAGGGAAAGGGACTAGGATGATGATGAGGGGGAGACTACAAGGAGTTACGAAACGTTCCAACGGGAAACATGTGAGAGCAAGAGATGAAAGTGAGGAGAGGCGTTAATTCTGGGCTGAAGATAGTAAAGATCAAAAATAAAGAGTGCCCAAAAAAGGCGAGATTAAATGTCCTTCATCGTCAATAACATATACATACGAATATAGAGATGTATGGCACAGTTACATGCTATCCATGTATATAAATACATATACAACCCATTCATCCATTTAGACTAACATAGAGAGAGATTCTCAGAACAAGATCTCTTTGTGTTACCAGCTATCCATATTTCTCCCTTTTTTTTGCTTTACATATACACAATCGCCTTTTTGGTGTATTGTTTCATTCCTTGTTTTATTTCTTCTGTATACTAATCGAGTTATCAAACACTTTCCTGTCCTCTGCTCTACGCTCTCTCCTCTACGCTCTCTCTTCTGCTCTCTCTCCTCTACTTCCATCATCTATCAAACACATATACATACATAACTCTTCCTTCCTTCCTTTCTTCCGCCCATAATTTACCCAAGGCCATACATATAACACAACCCAACAAAAACAAGCATAGAGGGTGATTCATTCGTAAAGTCCAATCCATGGACGGATATGCAATGAAACAAAACAGAACAACAAATCACAAAGAGACACACACACACCATAAAGTTATAAATAACCCAACAAAACACAAACTCGATAACAAAACTAAATAACAAAAACTCAAAATAAACTGAATATGCCTAAACCAAAATTTCAACAAAACAAAAACTGATAAGAAGGGGCATGGCATGTAAAAAGGTAAATGTATACTTTTTTTCATGGTATACATACATATATATATATAACGTTTCGTTCTTCTTCTTCTCCTCCCTCAAAGTCTCTCAAGGTTCAAGTAAGGGAGGGTGAGAAAAATGTAACAATACAACGTTTTGCAAGGAACATAAAACCGAAGCTTGCAGCCATAACCACACACACACACACACACACACACACACACACACAACACACACACAAGACAAGCCCAACCCAACCAACCAACCTACTTACACACACACACACACACACACACACACACACACACACACAAACCATAGCAACCACCGGCAGCCAAACCGTGTTAAAAAAACCTACACAACATTCTGACGTTACAAAATGAAAACCACAACACACAACAAGAACCCATGAGTTGGTAAGTAATGAAAAAAAAAAATATGACAATGACAAATAATAAAGAAAATTTATATCCCTCTCGAGTGAAAGTAAAAGTCAATGTAAAGTGTGATAGATCCTCCCATCCCAGCCGGTAAAAAAAGAAAAAAGAAAAAAGAAAAAAAAACAATGAAGGAAAAAAAAAAAAGGGTTGGTGGACTGCCTGATATACAGCAAGCAGCATGTAGTAGTTGCAAGAAATGACACTTTAACACCCACCACCAGCTAAGAAATAAAACCCCCCGCGACAACAAAAATATCCTCCCATGAAATGATACAGCCTTGTCTTTTCGGACTTACCCCCGCTCAAACTGCTTAACCACCCTCCTCCCCATTAAGACTCTCCCCATCCAAATCCTCACTCTTCTTTACACCTCCTCCACCAGCACTGCTCCCCGCCGTGTTCTTCCTCTTGCTAGGACTAACACTACCACCCACACCATTCACCCCTTCACCACTTCCACTCCCACTCCCACTCCCACCTACCTGATTCACACTATGTCCCTGCCCTAAAGAACTCAACGTACTTCCGGGCGGAACCTTACCCTCCCTAATCATCATCTCCAACTTCTTCCTCTTCTTGGCGAGCGCAATCTGTTCCTTCGGCGGTCGTTTCTGCGGGCCAGCAATCTTACCCGTAGCACCCAGCCTAGGTCTAGGCCTTCTCTGCTTGACGGGCAACTCCTCGTCCTCAATCAACGGCTGATCACCGTTCGCATGCAACTTGGCCAAGAAGAAATTCTTGACCATGCCAATTTGTTCCTGTATGTTTTCTTTCGTGACAGGTTCCGAGGGGGACAAGGGATCAAACAAGTCCGCGATGGCTCCCGTGGGACCAGTTTGAGTTTGTAGTTGGAATTGGTTGCGCACGCGGGATTGGAGTAGGTGAAGAGGGACTGACATCATGTCCAGTCCTAGTTCCTTGTCGAGGCCGAGAGATTTAAACCCGAAGAAATCTTCGCCCAGATCTTCTGCAAAGTCTCCTCCGACGAATTGCTCGGATCCGTCATTGAATGCCCCGGAACCATCTGCGCCTGCATCATTTGATAAGGCGGGGCGCAAGAGTTCTGCCAGGTGGGATTTCATCCTCTCGTGAAGAGTAGACAGTTTGGACCCCAAACGGTCAATGTCGTCCTTCGCATAAGCTTCTAGGGACTCAACATCGTGTCCGTTTTCGTCCAGAGTATGCAGGATGACTTCCTCGGGTGTATAACGAGGCTGGAACCGAGCTCCACGTTCTGCGAAGACACCCGTGGCTGATTTCTTCTCCGTTTCTCGGTAGATGTTGAAGGTCCTGACGAGTTTCTGGAAGTAATCACCTGCGATATCCGTGATGGTGTCCATGGCTGATGGCTGAAGTTCTTCGAATCCTGCGTGGTAAAAGATCTTGGCGACTGCACGCTGCATGGCTGACCTGCAAACCTCGCCGGCCATGACGGGGCCTTCCCCCGCGAGAAAGTGCGGCTCGGCGTCCAGCTCGACAAAGGGTTCCGGGTTGTACTTTTGAAACTGGTTCTGGTAGACCTATAGAGTTGAAATGAATTAGCGATCGTAAACACTCCAAAAAAAAAAAACACGAAAGGATGTTTACCTGTGTCTGGATCTGCATCTGCTTGATGACGCTGATCTTGGAACACAGTTTCCTCGTCTCCTGCATTTGTCGAATATTCGCATCGAATTTGCTCGCCAACCGACTTTCGGGCGACACAAAATGCCCTCGCGGAACAAGTCGCAACATGTCTTCAAACTGGTTGATGACCTGCCCCTCGCCGTCCTCGACCCACTGAAGTTTAGGATCGATATCAGGTATGATGGTCTGCGGCTCGTAGTACGCCGGAACGTTTCGGTCGACATCATCCTCCATTCCCTCCGCGAGGGTCTCTTGCGCCTTGTTAGTGCCGTCTTTCGAACCCGGTGCTGAAGCGTCGACATGAGCACCTGGTACTAGTCCAAGGGCTTCGGCTTCCCTCCGCGCCTTCATAAACCTCCGCATCCCCGCTTTTGTTCGCAGCATCGCGGGTTCGTCCGTGTTCAACCTGTTGTCATCAGAAAACAGGCGGAACCGCTCCTTCGCTATTAATGCGCGGTCTTTCTTAGTGACCTGCTTCCATATTTTATACTCCTCGTCTTCATACACCTGCTCCACGGCCTCGCCAAGCGCCTGTCCCAGAGCCATCCCGTTCAACGAAGGTCCGTCAATATCCATAGCATCCGCATTGCTGAGCCCAGAATGTCCATTCATCCCGCTCGGGGTTATGGAACCAACCGGCGGCGTCGCAAACCCGTTACTGCCATCGATTTCAGAACCTTCCCGATGCGATTTTGCCAAAATCCCATTCAACTGCAATACGGGCTTCTGATCCATCCCTGGGGTGCCCTCTTTCTGGTCGTTATGCGCCTTCCGGGATTTGTTGTTCCCCTTAGTACCTGTCGCTTTCCGACCTCGAGACGACATTATCGGCTCATCATCGCTATCCTCATCATCTCCACCATTCTGTTTCCTCCTCTCCTCCGCCTCGACTTCGGCCCTTGGCCTGACAGTAATGTCGGGAATGAGGGGAATCAGCTTCTCCGCCTCCTTCCGCATGGCATTGGCCAGCCGACGAAGGGGATGCGTCATTTCCTGGTTGTATCTCAAGCAGTTGTCCCAAATCAGATTCAAATCACTGACAAAGTCGTGCTTAGACTTGTACTGAAGCCCCTTAAGCTTCTTGGTCATTGTGCCAAGGTCCATGGGCTGCTTGATGATGTTGTGATAGTCGGGCGCATCTCTCTTGTTTACCCTGTTGAGAAAAGGGGTAGAGAATTCGGTATGCGCCTTGAGTTCACTTAGGACCTTCTCGGCAGCTTCGTAAAGCTCTTCCTGCCCGACATTTTCTTCACTCGCCCACTTACTCCTATTCTTACGAACTTCATTCATGAGCGAGCGCAGCTCTGCATCCGACGCCCTGACTTGGTCACGTTTCAGATCTATCCTCGCAATAAGATGTTTCAGCGTTAGACTCGAGGCGCCGAGGTTGGCGTTGCTGAGGGAGCCATGACCAGGCTGGCTGGTATTAGCTTGGCCGGTCTTGTCCATCTCGGCTTGTATTTGCTTCTCGGACTCTTCGAGCTGTGCGTGCTCGAGCATCGCGGTGCGATCATGCTCTAGGGTATAAAAGAGTGTATGGAAGCTGCGTTTGGCAGCCTCCTCGGTGGCACTGCGCGCTTCCTCCAATTCCTTGCGCGCATCTTCGGAAGTCTTGATTCGTGGTTGCGATCCATCCTCTTTGGTCTTGTCGAGGTGCTTGCCCGGCGACGAGACAGAGTGGACTGGAGAACTCCCAGACTTGGATGGCGACAGCAAGGTCTTGGCGGCGGCGGCATGGGCATTTTTGTGATGGAATGACTGCTGCTGGGGTTGGGATGGTTGTTCGTCTTCCTCTTCGTCTTCATCGTCGTCGTCATCGTCGCCGTAGTCGTCCTCGTCGATGACACGCTTGGCCCGCTTCCTGGGGGGCTCCTGGATTGGCGCGTGGTCGGTCGCGGGGGGTATCAAAGGGGCTGGTGGGGTCGGTGGTCGCGTAAAGGACGCGAGTGCAGCTTCGTTGTAGCCCCCGTCGTCGCCAAACAGCAATGCAAGGCGACTGTCGGCCTTGCGAAACCTTTCGGCGAAGAAGGCGCGTCGGTGGTCATCGTCGAGGTCGGATGCCTCAGGCACCAATGAGATGGAAGTATTATTATGTTCGCTGGGGGTATTCTGGGCTGTCCGCGACAGGCTGTCATCATGATGACTGATGTTATTCCGAACACCATTGACCTGGCTCGCCGACGGGGGCGGCCATGCATGATGGCCGTTGGTGATGGACATTATTGGGTCAGTCCTTTCTTTTCTGATGTCGCCGTCGTCGCCTCGGTCGCCATGCGCCGGGATTGCGGTCGTGTTCTGCCGGCACCGGGGCACTTTTCGGCGTCAAGATCACATGGGCAGAATCAGCGACATCAGGGGAGATGGACGGGGGAATTTGAAGGCAATCGGCGATGTCGTGGTGATGCCTTGATGGATTTTGTGATGGATGATTTCGGTTCGGGGTGGACGTGAAGTCAAGTTTGGAAGGGCAGGCTTGCAGTGCTTGTGCCGTTTCTGGACAAGGGGTGGTGCCCGTGGTGCGCCGATTGACCGATTTTGCGCCTGTAGCAGCGCTGCCGCTTCAGCGCTGTAATATCACCGCCTATACAAAAGGGGACTTGCAGATGACGGATGATTCTTTGTCGCGCCCGCGTTTGGATGCCCGTCATGCCTCGCAAAGTTTTGTGATCTCTCAATTTGATACGCTACAAGTTGGATATGTTCTTTTCGCATCATGCAACTTTTATATATGATGCTCGAGCAAAGCTCCAAGATGGAGATGTCATGTACCCGCTTCAGAAGTCTGGGGAAAGTTGGGAAAAAAGGGAACCTAGAAAAGTCACGTGAAGTCTCTGTTACTTTTCTTACTCCCTCTCAGTCTCAGAGCCCAAAAAAAGACGGACCCAACTCTGGTCATACAGCGTCATGTCTGTATGTATTCACCCGGGGCATCACTTCAAACCATAGGTTCTGGTTTATGGGTTTGAAAGGGCAACTTGCATGCTGGAGGGACAACTTTTTTTTAAAGTTTAGCAGGGATTGGATAGGGAAAAGAAAGCTCCAAATCTTTTTTCAGCCAGCACCACAGCGCGCAGCGCCTCGTGGATCGTCAAATCCCCACAATTGGTATTGGACTGCCCCAGGCTGTTGGGTGTCCCCGTTTTCCCCGTCCCGGGATTCCCGCACGCCCTTGTCCAGGTGTGTCGCTAGGTACCTACTACACAGCGGGAGGAGAAGAAACCCCCACCACCGCCACGCCACTGGGCTGAAGTGGGCTGCTGGGCTGGGCTCTCGTCAGAGGCTACTTGCTGCTGCTTGCTGCAGATTGATTCAATTTACTACACACTTGTGATACATACCAATCTATTTTTTTCTTTCAAACGTCAAATCTCCAAAGATGCGGTGATGTTAGACTGAACACAAACAATACCACACCTACCTGATCCCTTTCTCTTAGAATACTGTGTTTCTATACTAAAGACCCAGTTTCCAAAAATGAGAATAAGACTCCCCTTTGCAGGTTCGCCGTCCCCTCTTCCTCTATCCTTCCCTCTGTCCTTCCCCTCTATACCATATCCTGACTTTGCCTCAAGGAGTCTTCGCCCTCCTCATCCTCCTAGCAGGCTACGCCGGCCTCTCCTCGACGCAAATCTCCCTCGTGGTAAACGACAAGCTCGTCCACCTCGTAACCTTCTTCGTCCTCACTGTTGTCTTCTACTGGGTCGTCGACACCAACCGCCGCCGAACCCTCAACCTCACGCTAATAGTATGCACTGCCTGCCTGGGGGTCGGTTCTGAGTTCCTGCAAGGGTTTTTACCCAACGGGCGCGACTTTGATTTGTACGATATTCTGGCGAATCTGGTCGGGAGCTTGGCTGGTCTGGGACTGTGTTCGTGGTATCATAAGCGCATGTTGGAGAGGAAGAGGCTTGGGCGGTATACTGCTGTTCCTGGAGAGGCGGAGGACTTGGAGCTTGGTGAGGATGTGGGTGTTGGAGTTGAAGATGAGGAGGAAGATGGACAGGAGGAAGGTGTGATTACTGGTGGTGGTACTGCTGCTGTTGCCGCTGCTGCTGCGCCCGCGCCCGCGCCAGCTGAGGTTGAACAGAAAAAGACGGCCCCTCCTCCAGCTGTTGCGCCTACGTTGGAAGAGGAGGTCGATAATTGGGATGAGAATGCGCTCGATAACTGGGACGATGAAGAGGAAGAAGGGGATATTGGAGTGGCGTCACAGTCTCATGGTGTAGCAGGTAATGGTGTTGATCATGCAAAGAAACGATCAGATTGAAAGTGAGGAGAGAGAGCGGGCAAGGGCGAGTTTTTTTGGACTATACAATGAATGGTGAAAAGACATCTGTATGGATAATGAGGAATGGTTTCTAATGCTACTAACTTTATGCTATGTATTGGGCCTGGCGTTTTATAATTTTGTTACTCACTCTTTTATTTTAGAGAAATCTGGGTCATATAGCTGGGGAAAGAGGAGACCGAATAAAATTGGGATGGCAAGGCTGCTTTCTATATTTTTCTTTTTTTACACTTTTGGAAAGGCAAATAAAATTGTTTTGATATCTTGATAATATTCTGGGTGAGCTGCATCTCTTCATCTACATATACACAATTCTATGATACCTCTATCTAACACCAAACCCTCATCATACAAGATATTCCCCCTCTAATGCTTGCTTCCCTTGAATGTCTATACAAACAATCCATAATTTCTTTCCTAAATCTGCAGTACAACACCAACTCTACCACTTCTCCTCACCCAAAACAATCAACCTCTTGATCCTCCCTTCCACAGTATCATCATCACCACCAAGCTTCACACCCACCTTGCCCTGCGAAATCTTTAACCACCTCTCCAAAGCGCCTCTCAACTCCCTTTCTCCCTTACCCAAAACACTAATCCCCCTCGCCGCACAAGCAAGTCTGACCTCGGCCGCCTCCAGTTTTTTCACACCACCCCCTCTCGCAATCATCTCATCATCACTTCTCAAAAACTCAACCTTCTTCTTGATCTTGTTCACCAGCAGAGAAACAGGTAAAACATTATACCCTACCACGCCCAAATTACCCGCCAGGTTCCTCGTCTCATCAGGATTCGGCACGGCCCTCAGCGTCTTTCTCCTTTCTTCCTCCTTTCCCAACAGTAAATCAACCTGCTTCGGTATCCTGCAGGTCAAGGGAACGACCTTGGGGATGAGCAAAACAACAAAAGGCGTGAACTCCCCGCATATGAGAAGGACGAGGCCGAATACGGGTAAGCGGCGGATGTCATGAGCGTACCGGATTCGAGTCAAGATTTGGGATCTGGATTTTTGTTGTTGTTTTGCGGAAGAAGAAGAAATTTGTTTGGCTAGCTTCCTGTTTGCGAGTATGTTTTTGAGGCCGGTTTTGTAAAATGTTAGGTAGGCCTTTCCAAGGGAAAAGTAGTGTTTGAATGCTGAGGCTTCGGGGTCCCTTTCGGGTAGGTTTAAGGGCGCTGGACGGGTTGTGTGCGGTGGGTTGAGAGGGTCTTGGAATGTTGGTTGTTGTTGGTCTTTTGTCTCTTGTGTATATGCTCGTGAGAGTGAGAGTGAGGGCGAGAGAAGAATACGATGATTGCGTATTAAAGGCCTTTGGAAAGAATTGGTGGCGCGAGTTGCGCGGAAGAGGATTGGCGAGCTCATTGTATTTTTAACAGTAGTATATCACAGAGCATCTCGTTGTGTTTTGAGACTTTTTTTCTCTTTAAAGAAACGTTGCCAGTTTGGGGATGTGTAAACTGGAAATGTAATATTTTTGGATGACGGTTACATACGTCAGTAAAGTTCGCCATGTGGCCCGTGTAAGCTATGTAACCAGCATTGTTAGCGTCATTGAATATTGAAACACGGGTTTTCTCTCTTCATGGTATTTCTGTATTTTCCCCATAATCCATTTGGATGCCATTTGACGTTGTACTACAGCGCCCTTTTAATGATTGGTAAAAAAAAAAGCAGTGTTCAGCTTACAAATGGCGTCTTGAAAATATTGACCCAAACTGCATCTTGTGGTGTGGGGTAGCTCGGGATGCTAACTGCATGAAGAAAGAAGGGCGCGGGGTTGTTGACAGGTTAGATATATATATCTTAATTAAACCTCTGTTGTTTTCTCTTTACCCTGCATCAGAAGCAATGGCTCCCGTTGCAGTGCTCACCGACAAGGCTCCCAAGCCCATCCCTCAGCTCAGCCAGGCCGTCAAGTACAATGGCATGGTCTACTGCTCGGGATCCCTCGGTATCGACCCCGAGACAGGCAAGTTTGTCGAGGGCACTGTGAAGGACAGGACGGTATGTGATACCTATCTCGGTTCCACCATGTCTTACTCAAATTCTGATTCCCCAAACAGAGGCAATGCCTCAAGAACCTCTCAGCCGTCCTCGAAGCTGCCGGAAGCAGTCTGAAGAACGTCGTCAAGGTCAACGTCTTCCTTACCGACATGAAGAACTTTGCGACCATGAACGAAGCCTATGATGAGTTTTTCACTTTCTCCCCGAAGCCGGTATGTGTCCATATTTCCGATATGATACCTGAGTCTTGAACTAACGATTGTGGCGGATCAAGGGTCGGACTTGCGTTGCAGTTTACCAGCTCCCTATGGGAAGTGATGTCGAGATTGAATGCACCGCTTTTGAGACGGTCAATTCCAAGCTGTAAAAAGATGAAATACGTGGTGGGAGGAATTACTTGTGCAGGTCGGGATATCTACAGACTACAGTAGCCCGCATCTCAAGGTTCAAACGGACGTGAACTATTTCCATGGAACAACAATCAATTGTCCAATCAAAAGCACCCCAATAATCTCGGTCCCTGCCAAGCACAACTGTGGCTCCCCCTCGGACAGCTGAAGTTCCAGGCTCGTCTAGCGTTGAAATACAACTCAATCACTCATGGAGTGAGAGCTGAAATCTCAAGCCTCGAATTCTGTCCCCGATTGTCTCTCTTTTCTTTTTAAACACAGGATATTCTCCTAGATTTCTGGGAGAGACACTTCTACTTCCGGTGTTCCGCTCATCCGGGAGCCACGTTCCCACACCGGATCAGCACTTACACGAGAAAAATCTTTTGTTTACACTGCCCCCAATGGGTTATCGGTTCATCAACCTCACTGGGGCCGAGAAGACTGCCCGGCGAGAAACGCTCGGTAAATACGGCCTCATAGCTCAGTTATCAGACTTGATCCCTGTTGCCATTATTCTTCTCTTCCGGCTAGGGAAATGGGTGGCCCAGTCACAAGGTTCACGAAACGGGGAATATACAACAATCCCCAGCTCGCCAGTCCTGAAGAAAAAACGTAGTGAAGGTGCTGGACAATGGGCAATCTTCATCAGAAAGGCCAAATGGTGGTTGGGAGAGGACGTCGTCGGCTTCGGCATGCATATGGGCCAAAGGGATCAATGGCTTGTCGGCACTATTTGGGCTTTATGGCTTCTCTTTCTCAGCTTCATCGAGACCGGTGAGGGTGAGTATCTCCACTATCACCACTCATGACTTACAATATACTAATCTGGGTAGACTACCTCCACCTAACCAAACGCCTCGGCCTTGTCGCCGTCTCCCAATATCCCCTCCAATACCTCCTCTCCCTCAAATCTCTCAACCCCTTCTGCTACCTCCTCAAATCCTCTCACGAGCGCATCAACAGGTGGCACCGCGTCTCGGCCCGTGTAACGACCTTCCTCCTTTACCTCCACGCCATCCTCTACCTAAACTTCTTCATCCAAACCTCCCGTCTCTATCGCCTAGCAGTTCCCATAGTCTTCACCGGAGTCCTAGCCTTCATCTTCCTCAACACCCTCATCACGACCGCGCTTCGTCCCGTACGACACTTCTCCTACCGTCTCTTCTTCATCATCCACCTAACCTTTGCAACCGCCATTCCCTTCCTCATCCTCGTCCACGCACCACCAGCAAGAGGATTCATGATCCAATCTCTCCTAGTATTCTTCGTCGACCTTGCCTCTCGCAAAATGGACACCGTAACAGCCAACGCATCATTCGAAACCATTCCGGGTACCAACCTCGTCAAACTATCCCTCACGATCCCCCAAAAGAAAATCAACCGGTTCCGTTCCGCACCGGGCAGCCACGTCTACTTGAACATCCCCCCCGCCGCTCGTCACCTCGCAACAACCTCACCGACCTCAATCCAGACTCTACTCTTCGAATTCCTATTCAACCCCTTCACTGTCGCTTCGACCTCGGAAACGCACACAGAGTTAACCCTCGTCGCTCGCCACTCCGGAGGCCCAATCACCGCTGCTCTAGCCCGCTGCTCATCAAAACCTTCTTCGTCCCGCCCCACATCAACATCATCATCACCTCCTACTCTTCCCGTCCCACTAAACATCGAAGGCCCCTACGGCGGGAGCACCCCCTTGCACGCCTTATCCGATTCCTCCTCCTGCTCCCACATCCTCCTCGTAGCAGGCGGCATAGGCTCAACCTTTATAATCCCCCTCTACCGCTATCTCACCTCTGAATCGCCACAGACAAAAATAACACTGATCTGGGCCGTCCAAACCCCCGGAGACGCCACCTGGGCATTCACCACTTACCCTTCGATACTCACCGACGATAATGTCCAGATATTCATCACTGGACAATCTTCCTCCACTGCCGCGACAACAAATGACGAAGGGGAAAGTCGTAATAGCAGAGGCAGCGGAAGTGACGTAGAGGGTACCCCGGAAGGAGGAACGGAACTGAGCAGCTTGTTCAAAAGACGGAGCATGACAGGTACTGAAGCTCGGTACTACTACACGGCGGAACATAATAGAAAACGACCTGACCTGGGTAAGATTGTCGATAACGTCATGAGGACTTCTGCCGGAGGAGGAGGAGCAGAAAGCAAAGTGGGGGTAGCGGTTTGTGGACCCGAGGGAATGGCCAGGCAGTTAAGAAAAGAGGTCGGGAGGTGGGTTATGAAGGGTAGGGACGTCGTCTTTTGGAAGGAAGGGTTTGGGTTCTAGATAACTGGTTCTAGAAAGAATCCTGCCGGGCAAGGTTACGTTACTTTATCCTGCTCAAAATGATAGTAAAGAATGTATATGTTGGAGTGGTCCATAAAGATCGGATATATCTAGCTGTTGCAAGTAGATAGTATTTTATTGGCCATGACTAAAGCTAGACTGCCATATAAATCTGAATATTGCTTCTGTCATCTCGCTGGTAACTACCTCATCATGATTGTCAAGCAATATGTTGTTAAATCGGCTACCTAACTCCCAAGGGTGAAACCCACCACGTTGAAGCTCCGAGCGCTTCGACTCTGATTCAGTTCCAACCAAAGCGAAAGTGACCTACGATTACAAGAATTCAGAAACACAGTGGAAGCGCTTGGGAAGGAACACAACATTCATTATGAAAACAACCGAAAAAAAATTTGGTATAGTTGATGACCAATATAAAGCTTTAGACACCCAACAATTGCAAAACGCCTGATGAAATGCTTTGCAACAATAATGTCATGAGTGCTCTGTGTCTCTTTTTTCCGATTCCCGTTGCTTTTTTTGTGTCCCTTTCATGTATCCCAAATCCATGATTCGTTGAGGTCTCCCCCCTTGAAAATCCCAAACACCTCGTCTTTTTTAAATGCCCAAATATTGAAAATGACCATCCCAGTTAGAAAAAAAGAAAGAACCCCCCCCCCCCCCCCATCTACTCTTAATTGTTGAAACATGTGGCAATGTGTTACCATGCCGGATATCTTATGTTAAATTCCTCTTCCCAATTTCCCCATTTTTCTGTTTACGTTACTGACCATTTACAGGCCAGCATCAACTCTCCAACCCTCAACGGGAAGGGGGAAGGTAGAGGACCACTCAGCGATCTCCTTCCTGAGCTCGTTGAGACGAGCAACCTCGCCGCTGAAGACCTTGGCCTTGAAGTCCTTGAGCTTGTTGGCTTCCTTGGGGAGAGTAGCCTGGATCTCCTTGCAGAGCTTGATGCTCTCATCAATGTAGTTGGCGACGCGCTCGAAGTCAGCCTCGCCGAAACCACGGGAAGTCATGGCAGGGGTACCGATGCGGAGACCGCCGGGGGTGAGGGCACTCTTGTCACCGGGAACGGCGTTCTTGTTGCAGGTGATGTTGATGGCCTCAAGGAGAGCCTCAACACGGGCACCGTCAAGGCTGAGGGGACGGAGGTCGAGGAGGACCATGTGGGAGTCAGTGCCATCGGAAACGAGCTTGTGGCCGAGAGCCTTGAACTTGTTCTCGAGAGTCTTGGCGTTGGAGACAACCTTCTCCTGGTAGGCCTTGAACTCGGGGCTGGCAGCCTGCTTGAGAGCGACAGCAAGAGCAGTGATGGTGTGGTTGTGGGGACCACCCTGGTGGCCGGGGAAGACGGAGAAGTTGATCTTGTCCTCGAGGTCATAAAGAGTCTCCTTGCCGGACTTGGGGTCGACGGAGCGGACACCCTTGCGGAAGAAGATCATGGCACCACGGGGGCCACGGAGGGACTTGTGGGTGGTGGTGGTGACGACATCGGCGTAGAGGAAGGGGGAGGGGATGACGCCGGAGGCAACGAGACCGGAGATGTGGGCAATATCAACAACGAGGTAGGCGCCAACGGAGTCGGCAATCTTGCGCATGCGCTCGTAGTCAATGAGACGGCAGTAAGCGGAGGTACCGGCAACTAGAATCTTGGGGCGGAAGAGCTGGGCGTTCTTCTCGAGCTGGTCATAGTCGATGATACCAGTGTCGAGGTTCACGCGGTAGGGCATGGTCTCGAAGTAAGTGGAGACGGCAGAGATCCTGGGAAGGGAAGGCCCATGTTAGTGACCTTGTGGGGTTTACGTAGATCCGGGGAAAGCTGTAGCTTCGCTCTTGTTACTCACTTGCGGGCGGGGGTCTGGTAGCCGTGGCTCAGATGGCCACCGTGGGGGAGGTCAAGACCCATGAGTCTGCCGTGAGGAGGCATGATGGCCTGGTAGACCTGGAGGTTGGCGGGGGAGCCGGACAAGCACTGAACGTTGACACCCCACTTCGCAGGGTCGAGGTGGAAGGCCTCGAGGGCACGCTTCTGGCAGAGAAGCTCGATCTGGTCAATGTGCTGGTTGCCGCCATAGTAGCGAGCACCAGGGAGACCCTCAGAGTACTTGTTGGACATGGGGGAGCCGAGGGCGTCGAAGACGGCGCGGGAGGTGACGTTCTCGGAGGCGATGAGGATGATGGACTCGCGCTGGCGCTTAATCTCATCCTTCTACGGAGGGAGTTAATTGTCTGTTTCTCCTCTAATAGAGCAGAGAGATTGAAACATACCATGATGTTGGCAACCTCAGCGTCAGAGTCCACGAGGGACTTCTCGAGGAGCTACAGCGGATGGTGAGTCAGTAAATGAACATGGTTGTCTTCAATGGCAATGACAATGGCAACAAACCTGCTTGTGCTCCTCAGAGAGGGCATATGTGGTGGTAGGGGCGGCCATCTTTCTTTCTGGTGCGGTAGAAGATGTCTGTGTGTATGTGTGGGATAAGGGAGAAAATAGTTTGAAGAGAGAGAGAAGGAATGCGGCGAATGGGTCGAGACAAAGCCCCGAGTTAAAGTATTTGATGGCGGGGGAGTCAGAGAATCTTTCTTTGGAGGGGGGCCCCTCGGAGTAAAGAGAAAAATTCAGGGCACCCCACTTGGTGGCCATGCATCAATTGCGGAGCTCGTCTGTGGGATAGAGGGGCACCTATGCACCTTGAGAGAGACTTTCCCCTAGGAAACCAGAGTCATGCCAAGGGGCATATGCAGATATCGAAGTCTTTGGCAATTAACTCCCCGGAAAATACACTACGAACCCAAGCGATCTCGGTGGCCGGAGGGTTTTCTGACTGTTTACAGTAGGATGGATGGGAAACGTGAGCTTTTACAAGATGGGATGTGACATTAGACATATCCCATCTCCATCTTGTCTCTAAGATCGTTTATAGTGTTAACGGGCCGTCAATTGCTACACTACCTACACTGCCTAAACTATGGCATTGAGCGGCATTGTGAGACTAAGGTGATGGGAATCTAAAAAGTCGCCGAGCTGATCGGTGCCGATTTTCGCTTCCTTGGCGTGATAGATCTCAAGGGCCGGGATCGGGACCGGATGCCAGTTCGGCGGGGTGGAACTTGGGAACCCGCTTTCTCTCCATCCAAACAGTCATCGATGGGGACCTGTATCGATTCCCTCATTCTGTTCTCAGCGGAGGGTGGTCTGAAGATTCTAGGAGTGCCAGGGCAATTCAAAAGGACGAGAGTTCCAATCCAGAAAGTGCACAACACTTTTTGCTTTAGTATACTTCCAGTGCAACCCAATGAAAACCCCCGACGCCACAGTGAGGTGTGAGGGTTGGTCAACGAGCAGCGAAAGGGTAAGATAAGGATAAGCAATCATCGCCCCATACCAATAACACGTACAACCATCAAGGTGCTTCCAGTATTCATGCATCTGTCATAGGCTCACAACGGCCTCAATCCAAGGCAGCATCGCAGCACAAGCAAACGGAATCCTGTTACCATAAATGCCTGGTTTCCAACGGATCGATCTTGCCACACCACGTTGCAGTTGCATAATAACAAGATCTCGCCAAGAGCAAGATGGACGGTATGTGTCCTGCCATGGAGGAATGGACAGGACAGGCAGTCTTGACAGTCGCACAACAATCTGGATGGCACCCGCATGGTCGATGGCAGCTGTCTGAACTCGTCTGGAACCTGGAACTTGAAAGAGTCACGAGGGACCGTGGGGACTTGCCAAATCCTGGAGCCGATGCCCAGACCTGAGACATGGCTCGTGCAGGGTATCTTTGAACCTTATGTAAGCCGACTTGGAGCTCGCTGATTGGCCGTTTCCCCAATCGTTGCCCCGGTACCTGAGGCGTGCGGCGCGGGGATGGAAAAGGGCCAAGCCTGCGTCATTGCAGGGCAGGGGTCTCTCTGAACAGGCGCAACGCAAGCGGCAGGACCAGCGCATCCGACAATCCCCAAGCCAGCCAGCCAGTCGTCAGCAGGCACCCTCGGCCGCCACCCCATTCGTCCGCCCTGCGCCTGCATCTGTTGCTTGGTTGAGCTCCCGCCTGATTTAGAGCTGCGTTGCGTCGCCCTCCCCGAGCTCTTCTTCTTCCTCCATTCACCCATCACCATCAACGCAATCCGCCATCAATCATTTCTTTTCTTCGTCTCCATCATCAACACGCGCTCTCTCTAATCGCCGTCTCTCTTTTCCCCTGTATATTATCACAGAGTCGCCCATCATGAAGGGTGCTCTGTTGACCGCAGCCATGCTGCTCGGCTCCGCCCAGGCTGGCGTGAGCAAGCTCAAGCTTAAGAAGGTTCCTCTTTCTGAGCAGCTCGTATGTTGATCCATTTCACCATCAGTTGATTTCTTCTTATCGGACAATTACTGATGCTTCTCGCCACTCGCAGGAGTCCGTCCCCATCGAGACCCAGATGCGCCATCTCGGCCAGAAGTACATGGGAATCCGCCCCCAACAGTCGCACGCCGACAGCATTTTCAGCGCTGCCCTGACTGATGTCAACGCGAAACACCCAGTCCCCATTTCGAACTTTATGAACGCTCAGTGTATGTACAATTTGCAGAGCCTCGGTGCGATCAAACCGATCAACTAACATTACTTTTCTCAGACTTCTCCGAGATCACCATCGGAACTCCCCCCCAGACATTCAAGGT
Organism: Cladorrhinum sp. PSN259; assembly: GCA_033725935.1. Classification (NCBI taxonomy): domain Eukaryota; kingdom Fungi; phylum Ascomycota; class Sordariomycetes; order Sordariales; family Podosporaceae; genus Cladorrhinum; species Cladorrhinum sp. PSN259. The sequence continues at coordinate 160,718 of MU867071.1, forward strand.
CGTCCTGGACACAGGCAGCTCCAACCTTTGGGTTCCCTCGACGGAGTGTGGCTCTATTGCATGCTACCTCCACTCCAAGTACGACTCTTCGGCCTCTTCCACCTACAAGAAAAACGGAACAGCCTTCGAGATCAGATATGGCTCGGGTTCCCTCAGTGGTTTCGTGTCGCAGGACACCATGACTATTGGTGACCTCAAGATCAAGGAGCAGGATTTTGCCGAGGCCACCAAGGAGCCTGGTCTCGTCTTCGCATTTGGCAGATTTGACGGCATCCTCGGACTTGGTTTTGATAAGATCTCGGTCAATGGGATAGTGCCCCCATTCTACAAGATGATCGAGCAGAAGCTCCTCGATGAGCCCGTCTTCGCCTTCAACCTCAAGGACACAAACGGAGAGTCTGAGGTGACCTTTGGCGGCATTGACAAGGACGCTTTCAAGGGCAAGATCACCACCATTCCCCTCAGACGCAAGGCCTACTGGGAGGTTGACTTTGACTCAATTGCCCTCGGAGATGACGTTGCGGAGCTCGAGAACACCGGTGTTATTCTCGATACCGGCACTTCTTTGATTGCCCTCCCCAGCCAGCTTGCTGAGATGCTCAATGCTCAGATAGGAGCTAAGAAGAGCTACAGCGGTCAGTACACCATCGACTGCGACAAGCGTGACTCTCTTCCTGACGTCACCTTCACCTTGGCTGGTACCCCCTTTACCATCTCTGCCTACGACTACATTCTCGAGGCAGGAAACGGTTGCCTGTCTTCATTCTTTGGCATGGACATGCCCGAGCCTGTTGGCCCTCTGGCAATCTTGGGTGATGCTTTCTTGCGCAGATACTACTCAATCTATGATCTCGGCAAGGGCACCGTCGGCTTGGCGGAGTCCAAGTAGTGGAAGCCGAAGAGCTCGATTTGCAGTGATCAGCGTTGCATGGACAAGCCCGGGCAGGGTGCATTTCGCAATCGCAAGAAGAATAAGAAGGGGAAGAAGCCAGGAAAAAAGACCAGCAGCCTCTTTGATTGGCGGAAGGAGATGCCCGGACGGGAACGTCGCCAGAGGCTGAACGACAATGGGCAGTCGTTTGTACCTTGATCCATGTGTAAGGTGTTTGACAGCTTGCTTTTATTTGGGGTTTCTTGTCTTGTTTTTTTTATCTGGAGGAATTGATGGATGAGAGAGCAACATTAATTGCATTGGTGTATTGGAGAGGAACATGATGGCTGTTTGCACACACACACAAAGTTTTTCCTTTTTTTCCTTTTTGTAAAGTAATAGCCCATACAGTATATCATGGATATTGTTGCTCACAAACAAAGTGTCTGGTTTGCGTTCAAGTGCATATGCATAAGATACCGACTCGGTTTAACATGTCAGCTCCGACACCTTGCCTATTCTCCACGGTATATGGTTCATCACTCACCGCCGCCACAACTAACGGTGCATTCGCACAACATCATGACTTCATTGATTCCTGATGGCCTTGGCAAGGTCCAACTTGACTCCAAGACTGGTAATAGGGTTTCAAAGAATGATTTAAGGAAGCAGATGTAGAAACCGGCGTCTACTTATGGGAGAACGCGATGAGTTGTTTTATTGAACATTAAGCGATGGGGCAGACGACCATAATGCACATTTACTATTATCGCTTTTTTGTATATTTGTTAAAGTGTCAAGCATGAATGTGATGTATTTACCGAACTAAAACACCGAAGTTCGACTCATGAAGCAAGTCAAGTCAAGTCAAGTCAAGTCAAGTCAAGGGCAAGTAAAACATAAAGTGCAAAGCCAAACAAATAATTTATATTCAAAAGTGAAAAACGAAAATATCTTGTATACCCATTCTATTCATTACTGCATCCCCAATAACAAAATCAACAAAACAACAAAGAAAAAAATATTACAAAGTAGTATTTGAAAGAAAAAAAAAGAATGTCCTCAAACCGAAGTGAGTAAGCAGACAATATAGCAGAATAAAATTGTCACTTCTCGATTACGATCCAATGAGGTCCCATACGGGATTAATGTTTTAATAAAAAATATTTTAAATGCATCAATGATTTAGACACCTTTGTACCTCTATAAAAGAGAGGAAAAAGAGCAAGTCATTGGCATTGAAAGAGAAAGCAAAACCGGGGACGGGGTCAGGGACTTGTTAGTTTTTGGTGCAATCGTAAGCTCAGTTCAATCCGGAGTTGGTCTTGTAGTGTGCTGCTGCTTCGCTGATGTCCCTCGGGGTTTGGATCTGCCAAAAGTATTTTTTCCTCTCTCGTGGTTATCCCGGCTCGGCGGTGTCAAGGGGGGGCATTTGTCTTCGATTTTGGTTCCTCGATTAGTAGATTGCATGGGTGTCCTCGGTGGCATGGGATTATAGCTATCGGTAGCATCTCGGTGGTAACTGGGCGTCTTGCTAGATGTCCTCAACTTGGTCTTCGACTTTAAGTGCAGCGATAGGTCTCCCTCGGTGGGCTCGGCAAACGTCCTCGTGATTCCCTCGGTAGGGGGGTGCTATCCATCAAAGATCCTTGGTTCTCCTGGTTGCCCTCCGTGGCTTTTAGCCTGGTGGTCCTCAATGCCGGCTAGAGTATGATCACTCGACTGCTGTCTGTGGAATTGCCCCCTAGTACGTAACTTGTGCCGTCAAGTATGAATGTTTTCTCTTTGGACAACACCCTTGATGAAAAGGGGTTGTCACAAAAAATAGTACCCACATGAATTCTGCCAGTGCCAACCCATCTCTCAACGTGGTCCTCAATGGTGTCGTCAATGGTGTCCTCAATGTGTTCCCCCGGTTGCCTCAGTCCCATAACCGACTTCCATCTTATGGTCTCCCCCCGGTGGATCTCCGTCAATGTACCTTTTATTCAGGACTGCTTGTGACATGCACTGGGCAGAGTTCATCAGGCAAGTTGCCTTGCACAAAGACAAACTGGCCATTGCCATCAATACCCTCCAAGAAGGGAATCCCTGTTTCAGAGCAGTTGGACGGGTGAATGGTTGGCGAAGAAGCCCGCAGTCTAGAAGCCCCTCCCCCCAGTTCTCTCATTGATTGGCACCTTGCCGCTTGGTCAGTGCCGTTCAACATCCCTCGATGTCCTCAATGCATTTCTGCATAAGCCCCCAGTGCCTCATCGACCCCCAGTGTACTTGATTCCCTGATGTGAACCTTGGCAATGCTACTTCATGTCAATATGGCGGCTTAGGCCTGTCTGGAGCAATGAATTTCTCCCTCAATAGAGGTTTCGATCCGCCCGGTCATTGTGCTTGCAATTGTGACGATGTAGTCATGTAAGTTGAACAGGAAGGGGACCTGAGATTGGCAGCTGGTGCCTTGGAATAAGAAAGGGGGATTCACCCAGCGGTGCATGATCTGGCAGATGAATGTTTGCTTGCATGGGAAAAGAGCTTATCAGGAAGAAAGGATCTGGTGACACAGTATGGAAATATGAAGCTCGGCATTGCACGGGTCTAGACCGTGGCTGATAGGTATGGCGGAGTGGATTCACTCATGGGATGCCCTAAGCTGGGACTCTGTCGATGTCTGTAGTAAGGCTTGGGATGCCTGTGATGGCGGCTTTGTTGATGCCTGCGATGAGGGCTTGTGGATGCTTGCGGTAAGGTCTGTGATGATAAGCGTCTGTGGTAAATGCTTCTGCGGTGTGAGTTGATGTCAAAGCAGCACAAAGTGCATGGAGTAGAGTGGGGATTCCGTATGTTTAGGAGAGCGGGTTGCTGGTGACATGTCTTGGAAGGGTGATGGGTGTTTCCATCGTATGCAGTTGCCAGCGGTCTTTGGTAAAAGATGATGTCCAGTCTTATTTTCGCTCAGGACGAGAACGAGGCTTTTAACTTGTGTGCGGTCAGGGCACAACACATGCCTGTGATTTTGCATGGCTGAGTGGCGTTGTTGCTTTCACTGGCAGCCTGTGCTTCGGCTTCTTTAAAGTTTCTGCTGACAATGGTGCTGATGCCATTGGGATGGTTGAGGACATTGGAACTTGGTAACTTGGTGGCCTGTGACTCATGTGCTTATCTGCCTAGATGGCTGTCACTGTGGTTCGGAAAACACTTGCTCCTTGCCGAGCCGAACTGTTAGGTCTGTCCGTGATGATTGGTCAGGTGTTATATTGCTGCTTGTGTGCAGTGCTGTCTTAGCCACTGTGTCGTAGTGTGTGTTCCTCGGAGCATGATGCTCTGACAACGGTATTGGTGATCATATTATCCCTGTCAACATGTGCCTGTGTCATCGGCCCTTTCTGGTATGTGCTTGGGGACTTGCTTGGGGTGAGGTCTTCTTATGCCTGCTTCCGATAAAGGTGGTTCCATTATGATGCGTCTTACTTGCCTGCAGCGCATGGTTGGTGCGATGCCGTTGGCTGTGGCTTTTAACCTGTACCAGGTGATAGCTGTGGATGCTCACCATCTGTTGTGTCGAGGTTTGACAGACGGTATTTCCCTCTGGCTAAACGTCGAGATGTCTTGTGTGTTGACTGTTCTCTTGCTGACTTTCTGACTTTCTGACTTGGAGGATGTGGATGACAACCTGCGGCGAATGCCTGCCTCTTGTTCACGGTCTTACGTTTTCTCTCTTGCTCAGTGTCTTGAATGATGTAGTCTTGACGGTGTATGTCAGTGGCATGGCTGTTAATTCTGCCTCTGATGATCACCGAGGTGGCCAACAACACTTGACAGTGACTGCTGCGTCCTGTTGGTCATTGGAGTTGACAGGTTTCCCTGAAAGTATTTTGATAGCCTGCTTGTGCTGAGGCTGGTTGTCATGGCTCACTGCTCTTCTTGCGATTTGCAATCTCCCTTTTTTTTTGGGGTCCAGAGAGGTTCTTTTGTATGCGTCCTGAGGTGCCATAGCAGACAAGTGTTCATTGTGTATGTGCAGATATTGGTACAATACCGTTTTTGAATCAATTACATGCATCTTCCTCCCGTGGATCATCCCTCTCAATCGTGCTCAAGGGGAATATTTGATCAACCCAAAAGTCTTATTTTCTGACCGAGAGAGGGTCTACCTCCCAGATTGCGTGCATCATTTCCACTGAGCAAGCTGAGTTGCGGTTCCAAAAGTCATGCTCAGACAGATGATCGGTCTATCTCCGACTGGATCATTTCCTCAAATCGTGCTCAGGGGGGAGTATTCATCAGCCCAAAGTCTCCGACCAAGAGAGTGTCTGCCTCCCAAACTGTTGGATCATTGCCTGCTGTCTGCTTGCTCCATGGAAATGGATTGTGGTTCCAAGAGTCTTGCTCAGACAGAGGATCGGTCTCCCTCCGATTGAATACTTTCTCAAAAGGCCTTTGGTAGCCAAGAGGGGGGCTTTCTTCCCAATGTTATTTACTCTCGGATCATCATCCCACGAGAAGGGTTTGTTTCCCACAAAGGCTTTGATCTCGACTTGCCCGCGTTCTGACTATCGGTTGACTCGGAAACCAACTTGCGTCTTTGCGTTGACGGCACTTTGCTTGTGTCTTGATTGTACACCTCCACCTTTGGGTGTACTGCCTACCACCGTGTCGTTTGTGTCAACACGTTGATGATGGCCCCCGGATCACGGACATAGCTTGACTTGAAAAAAAGATCGGTATGACCATCGACCTCTGTAGCATGGCTTGCATGAGCCCAGATCCGGGATTTTGGTATCGTGACTTGCCCACAACATCGTCGCTTGCTTGGTAGATTGAATGTGTAGTAACCCACGGCTCAAATGTGTATCGGCGGTCAATTTGCGTCTCTGCTCTGGCTCTGGTCACATATGTCATGGCGCATTGGATGCGACGGCTGACAGCCTCAATTTGTAGACACAGGTTCCCAGGCGACACCACGTGGAGGTGCAGAGTCCGTCTTCGTCACCCAGAGTTGTTGATCAAGAGTTGAAATGCAAATAAAATAAAAGCGTCATGCTGTGCTCCGATAGCTGCAGTGCGGCATGCAACTTGCAACACAAGACAGGTGCTGTGCCATGTCTGTGTGTGCTGAATGCGTCCAAGAGTTGGTTTGGGTTTTGGTTTGGGAGATGGGGGAAATGGGGGAACTCGGGCTCTCCATGGAAATGAAACGGTGTTTTAAAGGGAAAGTTGCAAGCTGAGAGTCACGTGCCAGCAGTGGAGTCCGAGTCTCAGAGGGAGGCAAGGGGTTTGGCCAAAAACGGCGCTAGCGCAGAATTAGCCTCGCTCTGGCTTTTCGTAACCAACTCTGGAGACTGGCAGGAGCGAGAGTCCGACTGACTGACTTCCCTCTCACTGACTGCGACTGCCCTTCAGTTCGTCGTCGACTTTTTCCAGGTCATTAAAATCGATTTGGGGGAAGACCATCGGGCACTTGAATTTGTTGGATGGCTTTTTGAGTTACACCCAACTACTGCTGCGAGGAACCTGCGCTAGAAGTGCCAGACTTTTTTGGTTGGAGCTCTGGTCTGCCCTTGTGCAGCATCCTCCCTTTCGCGAACGCGATTCCACGCAGAGGAAATCCAACCACTTATCCAATCCCCAATCTGCATCGCGCGCGACAAAAAAAACCCACATACGCTTTCAACACCACCATTTCCAAGGTACCCCGCCAAACCATGGCTTCACCCGCCGTCGCGGCGGCGCCCCAGATCAACGGCGTCGCTGCTTCTGCTGGCCTTCCTGTCGCTCCCTCTGCTGCGGCTGCATTGTCGCGTCCGGACTCGCCTGCATCGTCAATCAATTCTTCGAAGCGAAAACGCGAGCCCAGCGACGACGACGGCAAGTCCGGCCTCGCCGCCGTCGACGAGGCAGCACCCAGCAAACCTCCTGCCGGTGTCAATGGCGTGCACTCTTTCAAGGATCGCGAATCCTTGATTTCTGATTTTTTCACAGTATTACAAACGTATGCGCCATCTCAAACCCCATCTTCAATTGCCTTCAAAGCCCACACCCCTGTCGTCCAGACCACTGACCTCATCTTCGCAGCCTTGACACGACCACCCCCGCCATCCTCAAGTATCCTCTGCCTGAACCTCAACCAGAATCTGATGGCGAACCCTCAGCAAAAAGAGCAAAGTCGGAGGACGGCACAGCCAAGTCCCTCACCATCGCCGACAAAGTCGCCCAGGGAGCCTACAGGATCCTCGATGATCTGATGTGCGACCTTGTCCAAATCGCGACTATCCAAATTAAGGAACTCGAGGCGACAAATGCCGAGGCCAGCGAAAATCTCATCGCCCAAATAGCTGCATTCAAGACGAAGGCGTTGGAATTTTACAGACGGGAGTTGGCATACCCCAACGTGCCTCGCCCATCGACGGCAAAGAGAGGACCATCCCCTGCGGATGCTGCTAACACCGGCTTGGTTCTCACAGCGCTTGGTGCCGCTCCGACGTTGAGGCCTTTATTTACCAGCCTACAACATCCCACATCCTCGGATGGCGCCGTTCAGCAAATTGATGCGCGTCTCTTACCCAACGGCGTGACCATCACCCACGTCTACCCAGAAGTCGCAGCGACAGGTGATAGAAGCGGCCGATCTCTAACTTTGGGGGAGCTGTTTCCCGCCCCTAGAAATCTCCCACCCCTCCAGCCTCCAAAAGCGCCCAAGACGACCACCAAGAGCAATGTCTTGACCTTCTACCACCCCGAACTCACAGAGAAATCAAAATACCGATCAAACACGTATTTCTCCCAAACCCTATCATCAGGCAACTGGCTTGATTATAGCAATGCGACGCCTGCCGTTCACGTAAAGAACAAGCAGCGCGAGCGGGCCCAGAGCTTGGCAGGTGTCAAGCCTTCATCGAAGGATCTTGAGGTGTCTGAGATGGAAGCATTGTTCAGGGGCGCTTTTTCTAGCTTTGCCCCTAGCAAGGATGATTCGGCTGCGATTGTTCCCTCTGATCAAGTCAGCCGCATCTGGTGGTCGCGTGTCGGTCGTCGCAACTACGAGAAGCTGATTGAGTTGGAAACTGTTGACGAGGAGAAAGAGGATGCGGCAGCGCCTGGGTCAGCTGCGGCCATGGATATTGATGAGGATCTGGTCAAGGAAGCTGTTGAAAACTGGGATCAAAGCGCCATTGACCCTAGCCTGGATGAGGTGTTTGGCAAGAAGTCTGACCATGACAAAGAAGTTGATGACCTTCTTGAAGAGGTCTCTGAGCTTATTGAGACACTTGCATCTTTCCAGCGCAACCGAAACCTCACCGTCCCAACGAGCCAAGACCGGTACTCAGCCGATCCAAACAATGGCGATATGCTTCGCAGCGGCAATCCGGCTCATCAGCCAAGCGAGGAAGAGATGATGACATATGAGACGCTAAAGGCTCAGCTGTCGTTGATTATCCAGACACTGCCTCCATATGCAGTGGCGCGTCTCAACTCGGATAAGCTTGGGGAGTTGGCCGTTAGCACCAAGATTGAGATCCGGTCGGATGAATACAGGGGTGTCATGGAGGAGGACGAACCAGCACGCCTTGCGCGACAAGCTGCGCAGGCCGCAGCAAACTCCAACCAGCGCCAAGCTCATCGTGCGCCGAGCGTTTCTGGGGGCGGGTACGCGAACCACCAGTACCAACCCCAGTTTACGCCATCGGCCCGTCCCATATCCAATACGCAACAGCAATTTGTCCCGCATACACCGGTCCGGGCCCAAGGGACCCCCAACATGCACAGGGGAGCATCCTCCGTGCCGGTCCCTCAACAACATTTTCAGCCACAGGTTCGGCAAGCACCTCAGACCCAGTACAGACAGCAAATATATGCGCCGCAACTGGCAAAGGCTCAGGGTCCTTATGGACATTCAAATATTCCGCAGCAATATGTTAATAGTCCCACACAGCAACGGATGCCACCACATCCTCAAAACTTCAACATGGGGCAACCTGGTGGTGCCCCCCGCTTCCAACAGGGGTATCCTGCTGGCTATCAACCACATCAACAAATGGCCCCTCAGCAGCAACCACAAATGCAACAGCACCCACAGCATGCTCCTCACCCACAGCACCCGCAACACCCTCAACACCCGCAACAGATGGCCGTTTCAATTGCCCAGCATCCTGGTCCACATCAGCAACAACCACCACAATCACCCTACGTGAACGGTGGACAGATACCACGGACCATTTCACCACAAATTCAGCAGGCTTTTCCGTATAGCCAATCACCTACTCCTCCTCAGCAGCATCAGCAAATCGCCCGGCCGCCCTACAACCCACAAATGCCACCACAACAGCCAGGGCAACAGCGACCTCCTCATTATCCTAACTCGCCGGCTAATATGGGTAGACCTCATCCTCCGCCACCGCACCAACCTCAATCTAATCTCACGGGATTTGCTACGGTCATGCCGGAGGTTCAGCAAAGGCAGGTGATGGAGCAGGCGAGGGCGAGGGCGGATGCTGAGCAGAGAGTTAGTGGGCATATGGGGAAGCTTACTCAGGGTGAGGTTGTCGGACTAGCGGGTATTGGTTTGGGTGGACATTTGGATGTGCATAAGATGGTTAATAAGATGAATGGTGGTGGGAATGGGATGGTGAATGTTGGAGCGAGCCCCAGGATGATGAATGGGGGGAGCACCACGCCGGTGCCGGTTCCGCAGCTGGGCGTGCCTGGACAGCAAGGGCAGCAAGGGCAGCAACAACAAAGGGTGCCTAGTCCTCTGCATCAGGGAGGTGGTCAACAAGTACCGGGACAGCAGCAGCAGCATCAGTTCATGAAGCAGTAAAAGGTCTTTGTGGAGGTTGTAGGAGTGTAGGGCGATAGGGGAGGTCTTTGTCGTGGTAATCACAATACAGCGAGAGGGAGGAAAACTAAAACATGGAACCTTTGTAACATTAAGATCTAACAATTTCTTTTATTTTCTCGCTTATGTTTTCTTTTCCTTTTCCATCTTTGGGTTTCTTTGTTATGTACACAGGGAAGAATAAGAGACGAAAGATGAATTGTTAATGGGTTTCAATGGGAAAACAACAACCGACCAACCAACCAAAATGGAAGGGAAATGGACGGGATGAGTTGGGATGAATGGATGGATGGGATCAGGATTGTTTTTTTTTAATCACGTTTTTATTGAGGTTTAGTTGGTGGTGGTTTGTGTTTTCATTTCTTCGGCTGAGTCTATAGCCTTAACTTAGGAAAGCGAAAGATGATAAGCCGAAGTTGGTGGAGGAGGGAAGTTCTGGAAGAGGTGTTGGGGGGGGGGGGGGGGGGGGGGGGGGTGGTTTTTTAAAAAAACCGGAAAAGGAATGGGGTTTCAAAAAAAAAAAAAAAAAATTTTTTTTTTTTTTTTTTTTTAGGTTTTGGGTTTTGATTTTGG
>MU867071.1:176391-484669 GCA_033725935.1 Cladorrhinum sp. PSN259
GCTTCCAAAAACCGCAAAAAAAAGGGGATATAAAAAAAAAATTAACCCTTCCCGGGTTGTTCATCCCGTTTCCCCTTAAAAGCCCTTGTTTTTGCTTTGCCCCCCCCCCCCCCCCCCCTTTTTATTTTTATTTTTATTTTTATTTATTTTACTCTAGCTAATAGCCCTCATGGTCATCTCAACAACAGCAAAAGTCCCCGCACTAACAGGCATAGCTCTCGTGAGGGTAGGTCCAATACCCTTCCAGAACCCTCTCGCGCCCTCGGCCCTCCAAACCTGAGCGAAACAGTCCCTCATGTTCCTGTATTTCTGATTGGCACCGAACCCGTCCGTCTGCATCTTGGACTTGACCACATCCAACGGGTAGCTGCCCAACCACAGCACCTCGCCCGCCAAACCACCGTAAAGCGCTACCTTGTACGAGGGTATCTCCTTCCGGTCGATCTTGTTTCTCTTGGCGTCGGCGTTCATGAGCCACTCAAACGACAGGAACCAGAGACCGTAGGCCTGGGCTTCGCGGAGCAAGGTCACGGACGTGCCGCGGTACACGCCCCCCAGCAGACCGCCCTGGGCTGTCAACTTTTTGACGCAGTCGAGGGGACCAGAGTACAGCCGGCCCGCGCCGTGCGGTTGTGCCTGCAGACGAATGCGGATGTGTTCTATTGGCGAGGAGAGGACGGTGTTTGCCACGCCCGCGAACGCGCCTGCTGCGTAGTACTCCCCGTAGCTCAAAGGCACGCCGGCGGGTTTCCGCGACTCGAGGTACCGACGGGCCGAGTGGAAGGCGCCGAACTGGATCGAGACGCAGGCGCCTATCCCGAGCAGAGGCGTCAGAGTGCCCTTGTAAAAGGCGAGGGGCCCCTCGGTGCGGTAGATTGAGGTTGCGGCCTGCAGGGCGTTTGAGTAGGCCGACGAGGTCTGGAGGCGGACCTTGACGATGTCGAAGGGTTGGCCTATCAGGACTTGGGCGACGCCGCCTGCCGCGCCCGAGAAGAGGTCTTTGAATGTCTGGGAGGCGCCGCCGGTTTTGGGAGGGGGGGGTACCGTATTCTCGAGGGCTGTGTCCGCCATTGTGATGAGAAGACGGGAGGAAGGTGAGGAGGGAGGGGAGGGGAGGGTGGCTCTCGCTGGCTGTCTTGTTTGTTTTGAGGAGGGGGTGGTTCAATTCCTTGGAAGGGAGTTTTTTTGGTTGCTGGAATTGATGTAGAGACAGTCAGGAGAGCCTTTTCCTCAACTGTGAAAAAAATTGAAATTGTTAGAACCTCAAAGGTGAGAAATAGATACCTAGTGAGGAACAATAAAAAAATATATAAAAAAAGATAAACCCGGCCGGTGTCGGGACGGCATGCCCGTTGACACACAATCGGCGGGGTGCGGAGAATACCCCACCAAAACGTCAGGGACACTCTCCAGTCTCGTGGAGCCCGTGGAACCTGAGTGCAATTCTGGGGTTGATGGCGTGCTTAATCGTGGTTGTGGGGGGTACATACCCTTCTCTTAATTGCATTTCACTTATAAACCGCTTTTAAGCGTGTAAGTCTGTCACTCTCCCGTCATCCTCGAGTTAAAAGTCAAAGAATCTTAAGATCAAATTATACTATGTATTCCGTATGTCAGTTATTCTCAGAAGCACCGAGTATATCAAATCCCTTAACCATGAACCATCAAAATCCAGCAAAAAAGCAAGGTATAATGATAAACACTAAAAAATAAAATACTTATAAAGCTAAAGCAAAAGTAAAAGCAAGTGTAAAGAGAAAAAAAGAAAACCCGGGTATCTCTGTATATGAAAAACCGTTAAGAAAAAACCCAAATGACTAAGCCTCCCGTCGTCCTTCCAACAACATATGATAACCTCCTCCTTCCCCTCTTCTCCCTCTCTTATCTGACTATGTATCCTCTTCCGTTTCCCAGGACATTGCGCAGTCCAGCTGACAAACCATCGCCATCGCCATCGCCATCGCCATCGCCATCGCCATCGCCATCGCAACCATAGGTAACAGCGACAAGATAAGAGAGAGAGGAAAAGATAGAACAAAGTTTCCATTTTCTCTTCTCTTTCTTGTCCCTCGTCTTTCCCTCCCTCTCTCTTTCTAGCAACCAATCTCCCAGTCAAAACAAAACACCAAAATTCAACCTACAAATAACAACAAAACAACATGAGTAAAAAAAAAAGGAGAGCCCTCGAAATATGCCACCATCCCCTTTCCCCGCCTAATCTCCTCGGTTTGCATACCCGATGCTTCGCTATATGTAATGGATTGCAATATAATGTATATCCCCCATCCCATCCCATCCCATCCCAACCCCTCCAAGTTCAACCCAACCCTTGCAATGTATATAGATGCCACCCTCAGAAATGCCATGCGCAAAGTAAAAGAGAAAAAAATGCAATCAACCTCTCACCTTAAACAAACGGATCCTCAATCCTCCCCAAAACGAACGAACCCCTCCATTCTTCTCAAACAAACGGATCCGTCGTCTTCTGAACCTCACCCACCCCATCCCCCTTCTCAAACTCGACCTCGACCCTCTTCTTCTTTGGTTCCCCAATATGCGTTCCACTCTGTTCCTCATCAACCACCACCTCATTCTTCCCTGTCTCTTCTTCTTCTTCGTCGCCATCACCATACTTATCCCTCCACAACTTCCTCAAAACTTCATAAATAAACAAATACTGCGTATCAGCCTGCACCATCATCTTTCTCTGCTCCCTCAGCGCATTGACCGTATCAAAGATGATATCATCTGAGCCAAATTCGGCAACGCTAGATTCCCGAGACCATTCCCCTCCTTCCCTGCTCTCTTGTTTCTGAGAAGAAGCAGGGGAAGGCGGTTGGGTTTTGACGCGCTCGTCCCAGTTCTCTAGTACACCGGCTTCCATTTCTCTCATTAAATGTTCCAAGGCGATAAAAGTGCCTGAGCGTCCTACTCCGGCAGAGCAGTGGACTATTCTGGGGTTATTGGGATGCGCATTCTTTTCTCTCGAGAGTCCCATAAGAATAAAGAATGACTCAAGGTCCTCGAGTGCGGGAACCCCAAAATCCGGCCACTTCTTGTAAAGAAAGTGATAGATCACTTTCTCTTCAGATCCGTCTGGGGATAAAGGCGACGACGGGGCAGTGTTTGAGTTGGTAGTAGGGCTCTTCATCTCTACATCCAAGTCCGCATCAACCTGATTTGAGACAGGAGGTTCGGGAGTCGTGTTCCTTGATTTGCGGGATGGTTTCGGTGGATGTACTTTGATCACCAATTTGCGCAGTTCGATCGCATCTCCCGCCGGTGTATCCTCCATCCCTTCACACCGCACAGTCGCACGGAACCCGTCACCAAACTCATCCTTTTCGTTTATCTCCAGCGGCGGATCCTCCTTACTTCTCGGGAAATAAGGAAAGCACTTTTCCATCGTTCCTTCATGCGTTTCCGTCAACATAACGATGACCCCGGGACTCTCGACTTGCTCGACTATCATACGCCATACGTGATCTGTAGAAGTTTGCTTGGGTCCTTGCATTGCGATGTAGCGGTCTACCTCCCTCGGAGGAGCACCAGGGATGTGAGTAGGCTGTAAGACGATGGGTGAAGCGTTGACATAGTCGAGTTTTCCTTCCGGCACTTGTAGTTTGATTCGGTGGTTGTGCCATGGCTGGATGTTCATGTATCGGTCGAGTTTCCGGAGGTGAGGACCCTTAACGCGGGCCCAGCGGTGTTCAGGGTGAGGGGAGGAGGAGCTTTCGTTTTCTATGCCTTGTTGCACTCTAATGCGCTCGAGCCACATGAGCTCGTTGAACTTGGCTTCAATGTCTGGGAATAATAGAGTTAGTTGTTGAGTTGGGTGAAGGTAAGGGAAAAGAAAGGTGGAAAACATACCTTGCTCACTCAAATCAAGAAAAGCCGGCCTCTTGGCTTTGTTGGAGCCAGGCTTTTGTATTTGCTGGTGGTTTTGCTGCTGTCCATTTTCGGCCATGGCATCGGCCTTGAGTGACAGAGGAGATACGGGACGACCATCAACGCTCTCTCTAACGGGCGCAACGGCAGCGGCGGGTGAGTGAGGAAGAGAAGCCGGAGGGGAGTCGCGTGCTCTCTTTGCTGAACTCCGGGCAAAGACTCGGAATGGGCTCAGCTTCTGCAAAGTGCCCTGTCGCATGGGTGATTCGGGTGGTGGCTGCACAAGATCACCGGGCGGAGGAGTGATTTTGCCAGCGCCAGCAGCGGCGGATCCAGCAAGATCGTTTGTGATTAGAGTAGGCCCAGCGGCGTCCTTTTTGCGCCGGTGGAACGGTCGGGGCAGGTGAGCCATCGGATAGTAAGAAGGCAGTGCAAAGTTTATTATTCGTGTGGAGAGTCGGGTAAGAGCAAGGAAGTTGGGTTGAGGCAAGTAGGTGTGCCAGGTGTGTGTTGGTGGGATGCCGCAAGAATACCGCCTTATCTGCAGGACTGAGGTACGGTATGTATGGTATGGCGGGATGGAGGGTGCGGCGCGGATGATGACGGAGGGGTACGTAGGTAATATGTATTTGCTGTTTTTCAGAAAGCAGCCGCGCCGGCAGAAGTTCGAGGTGTGTTGTTCTCGTGGTGAAATGTCGAGGCACGTGCAGATGCGCAGCTGCTTGCTGTGTGCAGTACCTATGGCATGCAAGGACAGACAGAAGAAAAATAAATAAATGCAAGAGCAGGAGTGAAAAGAGAGAGGGATGATAGGGGTGGTGGGTGGGTTTGCTGGTATCCGTAATCGTACGTGTGTAATACCAGACTTTTTTTTTTCTCTGCCCCCCTGAAAATTGGTTGCCAATCAAACAGCAAAGGACAAGAGGATCCCCTTTTTTTTCAGCTTCAGCTTCAGCTTAACAGGAAAAAAATCAAGGGAAACAGACAACCACTGGTGCAACAATCTTGGTTGGGTTGAAACTAGGAGATGTAAAAAGGAAACGGTGACGTTGATCGTTGAGAAGAGGAAACGAGCAAAAAAAGGGAACCACTTTGGCTTTGCATGAATGATGGATGGTAAAATGCTTCTAGCGCTGGCCCCGTAGCTAGTGTACACTACACTACACTAGGGGCGGCTGCACCAGCGGGTGTTTGTGCGTGAATCCCGCTTCATCCCCTTGCACACCCCCCCCTGAGCCCCACCGGACCGCCGACATCATCAGTCAGCCCCACGCAACGCCTTTCCCTTACACACACTCTCAAGAAACATGTACTGTAGGCATTCCGTATCTTTCAGCCAGCCTGTCAGCCTGTTCGCCCTTTGAGTGAGCCTCACATAGAGCCGCTCACACACAGCTTACCACCGACGGCAATGATGCTGACGGTGTGAACGGACGGAATCACGGAATCAAAAATATCCCTCCCGCTTGCTTGCAGCTGTTGCTCTTACACAACACATGGTTGGCTGCATGTGAGGGTGGGATGGTATAAATAGCGCACAGCAGCTCACAGCATGACGAACAAGTTAGATCTCCTGAAACACTGTCAAGTGACTTGGAGTGGGTGGGTTTGTTTTGGTGCGGGGGTTGAAACAACAAACAAAAGAAAAGAAAAGAAAAAAAGAAAGCATGAACAGACTATCCGAACTAAAAGCGACATCATGATGCTGCATGTGTGAATAGAAAGCAGCCACGTGTGTGTTCTGACATATAGAACAAGTTGAAACAATAAACAAAGCTGCATGTAAAGCTGTGCATAAGCCAAACAAAAGGGGGGATTCCATTTTCCTTATCATATCCCAACCGAAAACCATAAAAACCTCCTTCCGTCCAATAATCATACACCCTTACCATACAATACCTATCCACAACCCACCGTACAAATATCATTACATCCTTTTCCCTCCCTTTTACTTACGCGGCACTGTAAACAGCCGACACTCCCCGTCCGCACTCAACCCTCTGCTCAACGCTAACCGTTCTCCCATTGCCCAACTTCACCTTCGTCCTCGGTGTGACCTGCAACCTATTATCCAACGCCCCACCACTGCTCTCCAAAGCGCCGATATGAGTGGGAACGTTCAAATTAGCTCTCTTTCCAGTTCCCAACTGCCAGTGCTCATTCCCACCCCAAAACAGGACGTCGCTTCCAAAATGTGTGTCCGTCTCGCTGTCACTGCTAACAGCGGTATGCGTCCTGTTATCCAAGATAGCGGCTGCATGATCCCCTCCTACAACAATCTTGCTCAGTCTGATTGGGGTGGTTCCGTTTGTGGCTTCGTTGTACTCCTGAAGTCCGGAAAGCGCCTTAATCTTTGCGGGTCCAGAAGAGACATGCGTCCACTTGCCGTTTCCTAAGCTTCCGTGAATACCTTCTCCGCATGCCCATGTTTCGGCAACCACACGGCCTACATCCCTCGAAGGGACCAGATCGATTGAACTTTGGCCTCGAGTTTTGGTGGCATCGACTGTGAAGAATGTGGCGAGGCCTCCTGCAGCGATCGATGTGACTTTTGGCGAGAAGTTGGTTCCAGTGTATAGTTGGTTGATAGGTAAACCGCAGGGTGTGTCAATGTAAGGCGCATAGATGTCTGGTTGGAAGCCCAGCTGGCCGAAGGTGTTGTCGCCAAAGGTAAAGATGTGTCCATCCTTGGATAAAGCGAGCGAGTGATAGTCCCCTGCAGCGATTGACTTGATCTTGACGTTGCCGAGGGTTGAGACCTCGTGAGGGTAGTCATAAGGTACTCCGGAAGGACGATTCTTCCAGGTCAGACCGGGAACGCCAAGTTGTCCCTTTGTTGGGAATTCTGAAGATGACGCAGCCGAGGAGAAGACACGCCCCTTAGACGTTAGCAGGAGGCAGTGGTCGAGGCCAGACTGGATATCGGTAATTTTCTCGTTCCAGGAAAGACCTGAAGGCTTCAAAAGGCGGTAGGTGGTTGAAGAGCTGGACTGGCTGCCGGACCAGAGGGAGGGAAACCAGGAGGAAGAAGCGGCGGCCTCATTCTTGCTGAGAGATTGGTCTGCTTTGGAGACCGGGAGAGAGTAGACTTGCCCATTGGAGGAAAGGCCGATGACGCGGTCGCGGGAGACGGTAATTTTGGTCAGATCTTTGCCTTTGAGTGTAACTTCGGGGGTTGTGGCGTCCGGGGAAAATCCAACTCCCCACTGAACGAGATCACCCTTTTCGTTGACTGCTGCGCCAAAGTTGTTTTCGAGTTTGAGATCCCGCAAGATCTGGCCATCAAAGTAGCGGATACGTCGAGGAGATTTGATGATGGGTTCCTTGGAGTCCGGAGCTACCACTCTTCCAGTGTTGGATCCCCATGCGTAAACTCCTGGATTCTCCCAGCTCTTCTTGACCTGGACATGTTGAAGGCTCACGGAATCTTTGCCATCCTCTTTGGACCTGGCTCTCTTGCGAGCCTTCTCAAATATGAGTTCGGGCTTTTCGGTATCTGAGATTGGTTCTGGTGCAGGAGCCTTGAGGTAGGCATACGCCCCTCCTGCTCCAGCCGCACCGAAAATAGTCAATGCCGCGATGGCGGCAACACGAGCAAGAGAGCGACGGGGAAGGGGAGGTGGAGGGGGATAATAAGTCCGACCTCCAGGACCAGGTCCGGAGCTCTCATAGCGCACCCATCGAGAGTGAAGATGAGAGCTTCTCACCCGTCGAAGAGCAAATTGAGCTCGAGACATGGCAGGCGAGACCATTTTTGACACGATAATGGTGTTGTTTTCTGAAGAAATTCAATTTTCAGTTTTCCTCATTCTTCGGGGGTTATATCAAAGATGAGGGGTGATTCTGCAGGTGAGGTCACCTCCAGTTCATGAGCAGGCATGAACCATCTCTTTCAGAGCTTCTCCAAAAATTCTTGGCATCCAAAGCTTAATCAGGGTCTGTGCGGGGCTGATCCAGCGGGGATCGTTCGTGCCATTGGGTCCCCCGATCGCCGTTAATTACGGCCAGATACACGCCCAGAGTCGGGAACTTTCAGGAGGGAGGCATCACCACCACCACCACCACCTTCGCCTGCAAAAATGTACGAAGATTCATGGTACAGTTTTGTACCAGATTTTCAACAGCGGCGCTCCCAGACAGCTCCAGAGGGACCCAGGCATCGAAGAAAGAATTCTCTTCTGCAGCAGCCAAATGTAAGTAACATATCGTGTCATTTAGGCGGGCATCAACTGACAAAAATGTTGAAATAATTAGGGGGCCGATGGTAATGCAGACCCGCAACCACTACCTTCACTTTTTGAGGACCAGGAAGACACCAATTCCCCGCCAGAACCTACCCTATCACGAAGAGCAAAGTCATACTCGGACTTTTACGATGTAGTGAGGGCGCAAGAGAAGAAGACCAAGAAGGAAAAGAAGAAACAACAACAACATCGCAGGAGGAGACACAATGATCGCAATTGGGAGGCATTGGCTCTCCCGGAGGCCGTCATAACGGGCCTCTTTGTCGAGGAGGAAGATACAACACACGATGTCGACCTAGACAAGGATCTGTTACAGGCCAGCCAACAGGAGTTCCTCCTATATCACGACCAACTCGCCATGACGGAACGCCATCTTGGAACTCTAATTGATGATGCTAATAGCGCCTTGAGAGTACTCGAGTCTCTATGCCAATCCTTCCGAGCTGTCGATGATCAGACAAGCTCCTTCCAGGCACGTTGCGACGATCTCCTCACCGAGAAGAAGCGCCTACAAACCTTGGCCGATGACATTGGCACCGATCTTCACTATTATGCCTACCTCGACAATGTTACCAGATCCTTGAATGCCCCTGGTGCTGGTCGTCTGGTTGATGATGAGGGGTTTGGCGAGGTGTTATTCAACTTGGACTCTTGTATCTCATTCATGACCAAAAATGTGGGTTGCCCCTTTTCTGCCTCTCAAATCATCTCTTTGACTAACAAATGATGCAGCCCTCATACCGCGATGCAGAGTCATATCTTGCCCGGTACCAGGCTCTACTGACAAAAGCCCTTCATCTTCTTGAAGTCGGATTTACAAACCGTCTCAACAAGGTGTCCGCCGAGATATCCAAACAAATCGCAGCCACCCAGTCCGAGTCAGCACGCCACGCCCTCGCCTATGGCCGATTTGAGGAACTACTTTTGGAGTCCTACTCCCTTATTCCAAACATCCAAACAATCATTCGCAGTGTATACGACCAATTTGGCCAACCAGTATCGGGAATCAACTACGACATTTACATCAACACTGCCAACAACATCTTCCACGCTTACTGGGCTGTCCGTGACAGAGACCTCAAACCAATTATTCAGAACGATCTCGACACATTCAAGGCCGAAGCAAAAGAGTCCGTAGAAACCGCCTCCCGCAATTTCGTTAAGCAGTGTTTCGAACGGTCATACAACGAAGCCTCCCTCTTCCGCAAAATCTTCTCCATCGAGCCGTCCTATTCGACCGATGCCAAATCGGCATTCATCTCACTCAAAACCCAACAACAGTACCAACGCTCCTCAATCATTACCAACACAAATGTTGCTCCTTTAGCTATCAACCTACAATCCGTCCTGGCCACCTCGGACCTTCGCACAATCTGCAATATCCTGGGCTGGATAACAAACGAATATCTCCTAATCGAGCAATATGACGAAGAGTCCGAACCATCGCCCTTCGTCTCTCACTCTCGGCAGATGACTGCTTTGCTTTTGACTGAACACCTCTGGCCATTTACGGATTCACATTTCGAGACTGAAATCTCAAAGTCAATCGCCAAAGCTGCTGTCCCCCCTGAAGCGCTCATTATTAGTCCGGTAGTCAATAACGATGTCTCCTCTAATGCTTTCCCACCCATCAAACGCGCTTTAGAACTACTCCTCATGTTCGATCAGTGCATGCCTAAAGAACGCTGTGTACGTCTTCTTTTCCCTCCCTCCCTGTTGCCTACACTAACACTCAGTTAAGCAACGCAACTCGCCGACAATCTTCCTCCTCCTCCGCGAAAGCATCGCCGCCTTACAGAGAGCAGAAACTCGTATCCGCTCCTCAAAAGTTTCCGGCACGGACCCCGACCTATTCATGATAAAAAACCTCTTGTTACTCAAAAACGAACTCGTAGCTCTAGAAATCGGAGATGTCCGCAACGGGAACCCAGCAGCTATTAGTACCGCCGGCTCCGTAACGGGTAGGTTACCAAAGGAAATGCAACACTTTGGTGCTATCTGGGACGGCGTACTCAAACCGGTCACTGGGGGGTTAGTAGCTGGTATCTGGTCGAGGGTGGGCAGTGTGGCGGGGTATTTGCCTTTGCCTAGTATTGGGATGCCTGGGATTCCGGGTTGGTCGAGATCAAATACGCCTACACCTGGTGCTGAACATCAGAGAGGTGCAGGTGCAGGTGCAGGTGAAGCGGGAGGAGCTGGGGGAGTTGATGTGCATGAACAGTTGGATAATGAGCTTCGATCTAGTATTGGTGCGTTTACTAGACGGTGGGCGGGTATGATGTTGGGCCACGGGAATAAGTTGGAAGGAAAGAATGTGGCAAAGTGGGAGAGGGATATGGATGAGGTTCTGGACAGGGCGTTTGGTGGTGGTGGTTCTGGGGGAGGAGGATCTATGCAGGGACGGGAGGTGATACTGAAGTTGAAGGAGGCTGTTGCAGTTGTTTTGGAGGAGGAGAGGGAGAGGGAGAGGGTTGCTGGGCTGAAAGGGGGGAAGTAAGTGATGATTAGAACTACATATTGAATGGACTTTCTGTTTGATTGAAATCCTTTTTTTTTTGTTTTTGTCTGGAATTATTGTTCTTGTCTGGAATTATTGTTCTTTGCAGTATCTGCATTAAGTGAGTGTGAAGTCAGCAAGTTGTGAGAAAATGTGAATTAGACTTAGTGTACATATTTAATAAACACTACTGCTTACTCGATGCTCAGTAGAGACTCGGATACTTTTAGGCTTACTGCGGCATTTCGACTTGAAGCTGTTGTAGCTAGCTTGTACGCTTCTCTGCATGTTATTTATTCCTTTGCCAGAATTTCGCCGTGTTTCTTGAAGAAATTCCGCCTTCAGTTCCCTATTTACTTGGTTAAATTTCCCAATATTTGGCATGGGTTGAAAAATGATCTGATCTTTTCTTATTCTTCTGTCCCCAAGGCGGAAGGAATTTGGAACCAGTCATTTCAGATAGGACAACATTTACTAAAGTAGTAGTTCAGCTTCTTTTGGAACACAACCAGATTTCCTTTTTCGTCTTTTGGACATAGCCAGATTTCCTTTTTCGTCCTTTCGGACTCGTTATTTTTTTTTCTCAATGCGTCAAAGTTGCATAACAAGGTATCCGTACAAGGGAATGATAATAATACTACATCGGTAACTTCTTGCTTTTAAAAGCTCGTAAATAGATGGTTTCCTCAATTGAGACTAATGGAGGGAAACTATTTAGGAGCTACAAGTACATAGTACATCCAAGGTGTGATTCATTTCTTTGGTTTCGTTGTTGAATTAACCCAATGTCTGAATAGACTACTACTCCGTGTCACACTAATCCCACCCAAACTCACACACGGCGGCGGTGAGTAAGTAGGGTAGCGTAGCGTACCCGGGGGTATAGACTAAGGGATGTATAAACACACATATATATATATGGTATGTTGACGTTGTAGCATGCCCTTTATAATGTGTCAGGTGGTACTCCTTCAAACCGGCTAATAGTATTTACCAAGTTCACACACCCCCTTCCCCTTCCCCAGATTCAAGTGTCACCAACAAGGGAACTTTGGAACCCTAAAAAGTTTTTCCGTGCCTGCCTGTCTCGACAATAGCCGGCAGCAAAAAAGAAGCATTACCATCCCGCCCCGTTTCCCGTCTTGACTTCTTCGTCGTTTATGTCTCGGTTATCAAAGAGCCCATGTTACGGGTATGCCGGTAAAGCTAAGAATATACTCTACACTACACCCCTTTCCCACGTGGCTTGCATATGTTTAATGTTATAATATCTGCCGGTTCCTGGTTCCGCGCGTTCATTATTTTAAGCTGCTGTGTCCTGTCCATGGAATATCATGATTTGGTCAAGGTTTGGAGTACTACATGACACGACAGGAAGGGAAGAAAGACGATCTTTGCGGGGAACGGGACAAACTACGGCACGCAGCACCTCTCTCTGGGTACGCCTTCCTTTTCTCTCCTGTTTAATTTTGTTTTTTGTTTTTTTGAGGCCTGCAAAATGTCTTCAACATGGGCGGCGAACATGGATAGGGGTCAGTTCGGCACCTGTGTTTCTGGTGAATAAAGCCAAGAAGGCCTGGAAGTCTAGCAGCGCCCCTCCCGCTGTAACTGTAACATGGCGTATCTCGTAAAAAAAAAAAAAAAAAGTAAAAAAAAGGCCAGATGTCGTCGGGTAGTGTCGTGCAGCCAGGCATCGTCCGTTGTAACCCCACCAACCCACAACAAGAGAAGGAGAAAATGGCTTCGGCTCGGTAATGACGAGTTGGTTTTAGTGTCAGATGGATGGGCTGGAAGAATCGGAAAGATGGATCAGTCGGACCGCGGAGGCTAAAGCCCATCTCTGCAACTTTGCAACGGTTTTTGCAACTGTCTTTCGATCCTTTCGATCCTGATCGATTCCTAGTCTCTTTGGCTCAATGACACCTTCCCATTCGCCGCTGCAGTGGTATTTCTTGTGGAAGGAGAAGGGGAGAAAGGGGAAAAGGGCTGCTCTCAGAGGCGTCGGACAGTTCGGTCTCTAGAATTAAAGACCGCTATCCCCGGATTTGAAGGTCGTTCGTTTGATGCGGAGCGAAAAAGAAACCACAGAAAACGGAACCTGGTAAACAAATACTCCGGGGTCCAAGGTCTGGTGATTTAAATTAATCTGTCGGTATTCTTCCGTAGCCGACACGCTTTGAAAATGACGGGGTGTCCGAAGTGAGAGTCTCGAAACCCGAAAAGGGTTGAAATTGATGCCAATGCGGTAAACAGGGGGTTCGAATTGAGGGACGACAAGGTGGGCTCGCTCTCGGTTGGATTGTGATGATGCTATTCCGGGGTTGTGACCGAGTTACCGAATGATCCCTGGAAACCGATCTATGGATGTGGACACCATGTGGCAGTGGAGAAGAGCATGACTAGGACACGACGGAGATGAACGTCTCACGACATCCATAACGGCAGGAAGGAGGGTAAACCGGTGTGAGGATTTGTGGAAGGGGACGGATTGTGAGGATAATTAGGGGAGTGATTGGCAGATTCAAGGATCACAGTTGCAGAGAAGCGCGGTCGGAAGACCCGGGGTGCTCCCCGATATGGAAAGGTTGGACCGGAAAATGGTGCTTCTGGAAGCATTCTTAAAGAGGTACCGCCCAAGGTCTCGTTAGCCCTGCTGGCCGGCTCGGTCGCTACTGCTGCATCACATCATTTTTTTTTTTGGGATATTTTTTCTACCGAGTATAATTCAGACTTTTATCGGTAATAAACATTTTCATCACCCGATTTTTTTAAAAAAAAATTAAAAAAAATTAGTTGAACAACCTCCCATTAAGTTTGCGGCACGCTACTATCTCGCCAGCTATCGTTTGTGATAGTGCAAGGGGGTGCTGGGTAACTGAGAAGTCAACAACCTTGACACACCTGACTCCGGATACTTGCACGTATCTCACTCTCGCTCTCACCTCACTTCGCCCACATCCGACATCCGCTCACCACCACCAACTTGCAATGGCTCGCGATATCTCGTTCCGAGGTTGAGCACCTCTTCCTCCGAGTCCCGAGATATTCCTTCAACAACCAAATCCCTCTTACGCCACCATAATCTTTCCAGATTGCGCTTGGCGCATTTCTCTTCTTTTTTATACAGACTCACAACACAACAATAATTCGTTCTACGACCATTCGCTTTTCGTTCTCGCGCGTTACCTACCCTTTCTTGTACATACGGTACCGCCACGCGCGCACGAATCCCTGGTAGAAGAGACTAGGTGGGAGGACGCACGATACACCATCCATCACCCCGCGGCGCAAAAAAGATATCTGACGAACGAATCGACCGCATCACCGATTAGCGGCGATAATTAACGACCTATTTTGTTACTTTTCATTGCTTTTCAAGCGGACTATGCAATTGCATTTCGAGTTTCAATTCCCATCACGACTTTCTTCTTCCTCTTCTTCGAAAAAGTCTTACTTAATTATTCCCCAGTCATGACGTCGATTGTGAGTTCTCATCTCTCCCTCCCCCCTCCCCCTCATTTTATCACTCGAGTCACCCCTCAAAGTCAGCCAACTTCACCCCCTTTCCCCAATCTCCAACCTTCATGCAACCTGATACGTCGCTTTCTTCACCGCCTCACCTCTTCTGCTCCTTTGATATCATGCTGTGTTACCCCCACGCCGTCAGCCCCAGCTACCCAACAGTCGGCATCAAGAGATGATTGCCCAGCAAATGTCGGCATTGCCCTACCTGAAAGCGACTTGTTTCCCACGTGCTGCCGTTTCATCGAAATGGACATTGGGATTGGGCATTCCATCCCAACATCCCAACGCGTCCGGTGCTCACAAGGGGCATGGCATTCATTCTTTGACATTCTCACAATGCTTTCTCCCATATTTCTAATTCTACCTAAACCACACTCTTCTTGATCCTGTTCCTTGTTCCCTTATTAATAACCGTACCTAATCAAAAAAAAACATGTTGCTAATCCCCCATCTCCAGCTGTGTCTGGCGCACTACTGTGATCTTCACGGGCCTACCCCCTTGATGGTTACCGAGGGACTTCCAATTCCCTGCAATGTATGTTATGACAACGAGCTGCATGACAGTTCTGATCGGCCACGTTCCAGTGCTCCGACAGCATCTGCAGACTCCCAAACCGCCACAGCGATATCTGAGGCTTTTCGACGAATGAACGTTGCAGGCCAACAATCAGAATCATCAAAACTGCAGCAAAGAAGCACTTCATTACCTGCATCAGAACTTGAAGCGCAGGCGCATCGCGCATCACTTCGACGAGCTGCTGCCCAAAGAGGCGCATCGGGATCAGCTATCGAAACTCCTCCTCAAAGTCCGCGATTACCTGGCGGTGGTGGTGCCGGCGCACAACCACCAAAGGCACCACGTCAGGACTCGGGTTTCAGAAGGACATACGACGACTATGTAACCCGGCGCGCCGGGCCATGCGACAACTGCGCCCTGACATTACCCAAACTGCAGGGCAGCAGCAAGGATGGCAGCGTGGGGGAGCGCGGCCCGACGTTACGCACAAAAGCTCCTTGTGCGCGGGTATACAGTGGCGGCATCGACACGTCCTCCCCACCGATTTCGCAGTCGTCGTCATCGTCCCCTTCGGAAGACGAGTCGTCAAATGGCGCTAGTAGGCATTCCCACCACCGGCCGTCGCACCGTCGCACAGCGACTACTGTTTCCGTCACTTCCCGATCGAGCGAGAACAGCTCGTCCACAACCACTCATACGAACAACCTTAACGCGCATACTCATTATCTCGAGTACATCTCCACGCATGAGCCTTTAGCACCGTCTTCGTTTTCTATTGTCAGAGCATCATGTCTTCGCACGCTTTCTTTGGAAACCTTGCCGCGCACACCTACGACGGCGACTAACCCCATGCCTAACTCTGTGTCTTCGACTCCATGCGCATCTCCTCAGACTCCAGCGTATGTCACCACCCACTCTGTTGGGAACGCTGCTTCCGGTGGTCCCATCTTCTTTGGCGACTCAGCAGCCGGTTATACAACCGCTTATATTTTTCGCATCCCCGATTTACATGCCCGCGGGCATAAGCGCGTCTACGCGTTCCTTGCCCTCTCTACTCATCGCGAGCGACTTGCTATGAAGACTTTTGGTTTTGTAGCAGCGGCGTTCCGGGATTTAGCATCTTGGATACAAGGAATGGCTGAGGTTGAGGCGGAGAGGACTTTGGCTGCTGAGTCAGGAAGCGCGGGCAGTAGTCCTGTCCTGCCTGAAGCTGGCTATGGCAGTTTTGGACCTACAGTACAGGAGCGTGCGCAAGTTGGAGCGACAGCAGGAAGTGGGAGTAGCTTTTTGGCTATGGGAGGGATGGGTGGTTTGACGAGACGGATGGGAGGTGGGTTTGGTCCGTCAGCTGTTGCGTTGAAGCAGAGAGGGTTGGCAGAGCTGGTTGGGCGGCCTGATTTTTTCATTGAGTTGCACACCAAATTTGTGAGGTTGTTGGTTGAGTTGGGGGTCGCTATTGGTTCTTGAAGAGTTTTTGTAAGAGGGGAGTTTTGGAGTTGGCGACTGCGTGGAAGAGACGACTTTATACGCGATACCATACACTCCTTATCAGCAGCCTGCGACGGTGGATATCATTGTAACAACATCACATCTTATCTCGACATTGATCGATGGACGAACGGCCTACACTTGTTTCAGGAGTCAGGGATTATTCATCATACCCAATGGAGTCAACACCACGAAATTTTGCGAATGAACGACAACACAAAGGGTAATGAGTTTGACGACTGAATCAATCGAAATTCAATCCAATCACAGTACCGAGTACCAGGGGTCATCAAGTACACGGTAGATGGTTTCCTACGAAAACCCCGGATATTCATTATCATTGTATGGAGACGAGAGGAATTTGAAGGAGTTGGAGAATTATAGAATTGGATGTTATTTTATTTTATTTCGAGACCTCTTATTTGAGGTTTCGTCAATTGTGGGAACTATAGAATCGGATGGGAATGGGATATGGAAGGGAAGGGCTGGGGTTTTGTGGTAAAGGGAACGATAGAAAGGAAGGTCTTAAAGATTCCAACACCAACACCAACAACAACAACAACAACAAAAATGTCTGGCACAATTTTGTCTAGACATTATATAGGGCCGTGTGAGTCCTGGTTTTACTTTTTACGGAGGAAGGAAGGGAGGACGTGAGAGGAGAAGGAGAGGCAAAGATGAGGAATTGTTACTGGGGGTAGTATCCAGAAGGGCAAGGGAGGATGAAGTTTTGTTGAGTGTTTTACCAAGCCTGTTTATTGGTCGTTTGTAGGAGGATATACCCCTTTTTTCTTTTTTTTTTTCCCTTTTTTTCCCCCTTTTCCCCCCCTTTTTTTCTTTCTTTCTTGTTCTACCTATTGTTCCTTTCTTTTCTTTTTCGATACCGTCTTGTTTTAACACAACCAAAGTTTCTCTGTAGGATAGTTAGTTAGAGTAGTGACTGGTGGGAAGAAGAAGTCAATTGGAGGTGAGCAAAGGGCATAGCTATGGATAGGATAGGATAGGATATTATAATTCAACATTTTATGATTAGGCATATATATATACATGCACCATTCAATTTTTCATGTGAAATTTCCTCTTTCTGACCACTTCTTATGTTGGATAATTTATACTTGGTTTCTTGTACATACATCGCCAACCCAGTTTCACCTTGCTCAAATACAATATACATACAACAACTCAAACATCATCCCCACTTGCAGCTTCCTCAAAATAAACAAATAATCCATTAAACGTCCTATACATACAACACATTACTCTAAAATACCTTACTCATTTTCTTTTCTTTATCCCTCCTCTATATTTTGTATCCCTCGTCGCTACCTCCCAAACCTCCTACCAGTCAACCCACCACTTCCTCCTCCTCCTCCACCAACACCATTAATCCCACCACCAAACCCTCCAAACGGTCCACTCCCCGGAACCCAAACCGGCCCAACCTTCCTCTTGGGCGCAGGCAAAGAATTAACCGCATCCCACATATCCATTATTCCCGCCCTCCTAGCCGGCAACATACTGTACTGCAGACTGTACAAGTTCTTCCTGTTGAGCGGTGGTACAAACTTCCCCGTGAGCAGGGCCAAGACGACTCTCGGAGACAAGTAATGTTTCCTGATTCTGTGGCCCATTTGAAAGTATTGATGAAACATTGCTTTGAAGTTTAGGGGGATGGACTAGAAAACAAAGTTAATGCGGTGTAGTAGTAAGAGCTGAAGGAAAGGGACAACAAACCTTCAACTGTATTACAGAGGTAGACGGTGAAGTAGAAGAGGAGGAGGAGGAAGAGGAGGAAGAATCATTAACTGCGTGTCTAAAGTCTTTGGTATCTCGAAGTTCAAAACGGATGCCTCCTGAAACGCAAGTCAGTAATCTGCTCATACGCGAGTGCAAAAGGATGACAAAAAAAGACATACCCGGTAACCTCCCTGGATCTTTGATCCGAAGCATAAGCGCAAACAGAGGGAAATGATTTAAAAACGAAAGGATGGTATCAAATCCAGCTTTAAGTGAGATGATTGCCATCCGTGCAAACGCAAAATTAAGGTAAAATACCACCACGGTAGGCAGCAAAAAGAAAAGCAGCGTGAAGAGAATGGTGCCCACGAGCAGCTGGTCTAGGTCATAATCGCACGAATCGATACGGTTTCGCAGGACGTTGTGCTTCTTGCCGCGGAAGAGGTGGAACAGCGAGATAAGGATATTCAACTGCCAGTGATATATCCTGGCAGAAGCAAGGTAAAATGAGTAAATGTGAATGGTGAGAACCGAGAGAAGGTCCGAAAATAGCGCGATCGGCATGCTGGCTCCTGCGAAGCTGGAAAAGCCAATGAACCAGATGATGTGTGGCAGAATTGGACGGAGGGTTTCGATGCAGCCTATGAACAGTTAGCACAAGTTCACGGATATGGAACAACGGCTGCCAGCTTACTTGACCAGTATTCGATCACCCATAAGAACAGGTCTCCAAGAAATTCAGCCAGCTCGCCATTCAGCTTCAAACCAGCTGGCCATCCCATGAGCCACGATATACTGCTCTGGAGCGCCTGAACCGTATATCTGGCAAGCAAATCGCTAATCTCTCCCGCAACCCAATCCGCGTTGTCGATTATATACGAGCCGAGCGCAATTCCAATAATTACATCGTTGGCTACCAGCCATAAGCTGTTGTAGAAGCGGATGTAGTCTGGATGGCTCGTCGTCACGCTCTCCCAGTCATTCTTTCTCAGCCGGAGCGTGACATATTGCATTGGCCAATAGCAAAATTGTTGTAGACGAATCTCAACTTGTTGAGCAGTGGCAGAGATATCCTTCAGCGCCGCATATCCTGGCCTTGCTCTCCACTCCAAAACAGTCAACAAGACCTCTGCGGCGACTCGATGCGCCATCAGCCCCAACACAAATAGTTTCTTGATGACTGGCAAAACATAAATGGTGACCAAATTCCACAACCACACCATTATGATGTCTCGCAAAGTTGTTGCCGATTCGACGACCCGTTCGGAAACGCTCAAAGCTCTCCTTTGCCTCGTCCCTATGCGACCGACATTCTTTTGCAACAGCTTCTCCAACTCCCAAGCCCAGTTGATCTGATTTACAACCTTGGCCAACGCCTTTTCCTTGGGGGAAGGTGTCCGCTTGAAGATAGAATGCTGCTTAAGCTTCTCGACAAGCTGTTTCTTCTTCTCTTGCTTGAGGCGCTCGTCCTTCTCCCCCTCTTCCTCAATACTCTCATTTCTGAAATTGCCATGCTTGTCTCCAAGAGCCAAGGCAATGGGATTCAGGGAAATGTATTGCATCCTCCCTGGGAGCGGCCGGTCAAATAAAATAATCTGGATGCTCGAGGCTCTGGCGCACGTAACGGTAGGTACCTTTCGGGCGGAACCAGTTGCGAGTCGGATCCATGACGGATCAACCTCGACCGACTCCGGATGGTTAGACAATCCGAGGACATGTAATGACGATTGGCCACAGAGCTCGTAGATTCGGTTTACGGGGTGGGGGGCATATCGGGTCAGAGTGCCGAGCTTGAGCGCAGTTTCGACGTTTCGTGGCTAGCAACAACAGACATGTCAGTTACAGGCCACTTCTTCAACCCTGTGTTTTCCAATCACACACCTCTACCTCTTCGAGGATGGCTAGAACAAAGACATCCAAGGCCGAGTTCCTCCAGCCTACCACAACACCCTTAAGGTCGGACCGTGGGAGGTCGGCCGGCCAGAATACGCGCATCAAGCCATCATTCTCTGGCATGACAGACGATGGTCAGAGTGGTCAATCACCTAGAAAGATCCCCTTCGTCTCAATTGTTCTCTGGCAGATACACCAGATCCAGGCGACCTTGGATGCAGGTTCGCCTCTCGGGTTGCGAGACGTTCGACGGGAATAAAGACGAGGAGGAACACAATTGTGAGGGCAGCAAAGCCTTTGGCGGCGCGAGACTGTTTATGGTGAATGCAAGGATTGCGATTAGATACATAAGCACAGCTGCAAGGTCTCAGGAACACCTACGACCACTCCGTAATCCCAGGCAAATATGGCAAGTTCATGAAGGCGAGTGACCAGGTCCCATCGAGCGGTGATGTAGCCAGCTACGAAGATGCCGAGAGTGAGGATGGAGAAGGGGTGCATAGAATCGTGATGGGTCGTGTGTGGTGTGGGTGCTATGAGCAGCGCATGCCGGTTTCTTTGGAGGTCGATGATAGGGTGTTGACGAGTGTGGAAGCTGGGTCTTGGTGGAGATGCACAGGCCCAGACGAAGCCCGCCAATTGCTTGGGGTGCAAGAAGAGAGAAGCTTGTTCCAGAGTCCAGACTTCTCTGGGTTGCGGGTCTTGGGAATTTTGAAAGGTGCATTGGATCATTTCAACAAGTCCCATTTGGGAGAGTTACTGGGCCAATCATGGGCAGCACATTCCGCACGCCGCGGTTGACACCCGCCCCACCTTGATCCCTTTTTGGCGTCACGGCGCTTGAATTTTATGAATTGGCATCGATGAGAGAAGATATGATACAGAAACGCCATGAACGTGAAAATGCTCGCTCGCAGAAAAATTAGGAGACGGATATATAGCTATACACCGCAAGAAGGCAAATTGATCTTTTGAAAGGGCATATTCCGTCAATCTCTGGTGGTTCTGTTAGAAAAGTGAACTCAAGGATCGACGACATATGGGGGGTGCTCCCACTTACACTTCTTCCTCCCTAATAATGTAGCATCATTTTCCTTGAAATCTTCCCTTGCCTCATCCAGCAGCTTGTCAATGCCACGCTCCTTGAGCGCCGTCTGTCGAAGCCAGTCGTCAGCTCCGCCGTTGCTTCCCGCCCTTTTCGCGAAAGACTCACATGCAAACATTTGCTATATTCCTTGAACAGGCCGGCGCATTCGTTGTTGTCACTGGTGCTGATGCCTCGAAGATATTCTATTCACCAGAATCATCAGCATCGAGTTGACTGACATTAATCTCTCTGGCGCTGGGTATGGAAACCATACTCTCGCTGTACCATTTCAGAAAGCATGTATCGTAACGTCTAAAGCAGCTATTAGCCACATCGTCCAAACTGTCTCATATGCTCGAGACTCACTCTTTTAGTTCGTTACATTCTTTCGCAAGTGATTGAGACATGATGAATTGCAGAAACTGAGTGCTATAACAAGCGGAAGATGAGTTGAATCTGAAGGCGTAAATTTAAAAACTATGAATAAGTCTTTCGCCCGCTACGCGTTTCCGTTGTACCTGTTTCGGTGAAGAAACACGGTGGGGTTCCAGTCTTGGATCCAGTTGCCTATCTCGTCCCAGAACCGCTTGCTGGCCAAAGCAACTACCTGGTGAGATGTGTACGTGCGTATTAGAAAGCAAGCAACAACTTCACTTTTCCAGTCAATGCTTCTCAATATTTATAGTGGTCATTTCCCATTATTGATGACCGAGGCGCAAACTTAACATCTCAACTTTGTGCCCTCGAATACGTAATTACGTATGCCAAGACACAGAGTACCTGTGTATAAGTCCTCACTTTCGTACATCCATGCCTCCCCTAAACCATTGGATGTGTCTGATTCAGTTCAGCTTGGCTGCTTAGCTGATATATCGTAAGGAATAGCATGGCACTTGTATGGTTTTCATATCTGGAGACATCGGTCATAAATTGAAGCAACTGAAATCCGATGTCAGCACACATGAATTCAATGTAATTCCTTATCTTATCGGCATGGTCGCGATTTCAGCTTGGCGCTGCAAGGTGACCCATTAAAAAGTTCCAGGTCGATTTCCATTTTCAAACAACCTCCAACCGACCACCAGCAAACCTGCTGGCATTGCGACCGCGAAAATGGAGTCTTCACAAGATTTCAAGGCGCTTCGCGATGCTGTGCAACCCGCGCTCGTGACCGTGACCCGAGGGGCAAATACTATCGCCAACGAAGATCTACCATTTCAACGTACCGTGCACGCCTCAGTCGACAGAGAGCTCGATGAGACAACGTCCCGCATGCTCAGGATTGCCAGCGACCTCCTTAAATCAGCTGGGAAAATCACAGGCCAAAACACACACGTCTTGGAAGATACCGACGATGTCGATATAAGGTGGAAAGGCATCGTCGACGTGATCGATACCCTCCTCGAGAAAACCGACACTTGCCTCGACGAGTACACCGGTCTGATTAAGAGAAAGGATGGGCCAGCGGCCGAGTCGCGCAGCAGCAACAATAATAACATTGCAAAGCGACCCAAATCAAATTACGAAAAGCTCGACTATTCACTGAAGCGCGCGAATATCCTCAAGCCCCAAAATGCTTTCGAGAAGCCAGTCAACAATTTCGAGTCCGAATCTGGGCCTTGGAAGCCCCTGCTAACAACCAAACCACATGCCCAAGTTGCTCTGGAGCAACTAACGACTTTTGTAGATGAGGAACAGAATACTCAGTATGGCTCCCCCAGTTCTCTTCAGTCCCTTCCAGCTTTTGTCCAGCCGTCTACTTCCCCTTTCGGTGCCCAAATTGGTACTCCACAAGCCTCTCTTGGGGCGTCTCAGGGTGCTCTGCACGAAGCTTCTTCGGCAGCAGCCAGCGTTGTTGATGAAGAAGCCACGCGTTTGCGCTACATGAAAGAGAAGAAAATGAGACAGAGACAGAGGGCGCAAGAGAGGGACAAGCAGCTGAAAAGACAGCTTGGAGGCTCAGTAGTTTCTAACAAGCCATCTCACAGATATCAGCATCCGTACGAACACGAAATCACTAATCTGCAATATCCCTCATACGTCTATGAAACCCGTGAGCCCATAAAATATACGCCTATGGATCCGGCCAAACCCAAGGACGGATGTATCTGGGTGGATACGTTTGAAGGGGTCCTGGAAATGCTCGAGGACTTGAGGAAGGCCAGCGAAATTGCCATCGATCTGGAGCATCATGACTTTAGGACTTATACAGGCCTTCTCTCCTTGATGCAAATTAGCACCCGGGAGAAGGACTGGATCGTCGACACCCTTGTGCCATGGAGACACAAGCTGGAGGTCCTCAACGAGGTTTTTGCTGACCCCAAGATCTTGAAAGTTTTTCATGGCGCCTATATGGATATCATCTGGCTCCAAAGAGACCTCGGTCTTTATATCGTTGGGCTGTTTGACACCCACCATGCCAGTGATATTCTCTTGTATTCCGGCAGAAGCTTAGCATTCCTCCTCAAAAAGTTTGTCGACTTCGATGCAGACAAGAAATATCAACTAGCGGATTGGCGCATCAGGTGAGATTTGCATACCATGGGTCAAAGCCTCGTTCTTAGCTGACTTGTTTTCAGACCCCTTCCGGATGAGATGTTTTACTATGCTCGGTCCGACACTCACTTCCTCCTTTACATCTACGACATGCTGCGCAACGAGCTTATCACAGCGGCAGATCAGCAAGAGTACCAGCACCCAGATGGCAAACCATTAGACCGAGTTCTCCAGAAGTCCAAGGAGGTGTCGTTGCAGCGATACGAGCACCCCACTCTGGACCCTGAGACTGGGCTTGGTAGCCGTGGATGGTTCAACGTACTGGTCAAGTCGTCTGCTCTTCTCAACGGCGAGCAATTCTCCGTTTACAAGGCCGTGTGGGCTTGGAGAGACAACCTCGCTCGTCGTGAGGATGAAAGCACTCCGTTCATCATGACTCAGCAGATGATGTTGGATATTGCTCGCATCGTCCCCACGGATAAGAAGGCTTTGTGGAGTTTGTTAGATGTCAATGCTCGTCAGCTCAAGGTCCACCTCGACGACTTATTTGATGTTATCCAAAAAGCAAAGGTGAAGGGCACCAACGGGCCATCACTGATACAGTACCTTAGGCAGGGATCCGGCGCAGTTGTTGAGGAGAAAATCGAGCCAGTAGTCAAGCCAGCTGACACAAGATCTATTGATCAGTTGAAGAGCACATTTTCTCAGCTTTGGGGCGATGTCCCCCTTAGCTCGACATGGGATCCGTCATCCAAGGCTCCTTCAATGGAAGGAACCGTCTCTATTCCTCTGTTTTCTCAGTTCGAGCTCACCGATGATGCGCCGGCTCAGGAGAGGCCTGTCAAGGCTGAGAAGGCACAACCCAAGGCTATGCCCGTTGAGGAGGACAAAGGCTTCACCCTCAAGTCCGGAAACAGGAAACGCAAGGCCAGCAATGTGGAAGAAGATGCCCCCACTCCGGCTTCGGAAGACGTTGAGATGGAGGACGCCGAGGAGTCGCAGTCAACGAGTGATGCCGCCATGGGGTCTGATTCAGACGCCAAGAAGGCTGAAGCCGAGGTTGATGCTTATCAGGAGGCCAGAGAAGCAAAAAACGCGAGAAAAGCAGCCAAGAAGGCAGCTAAGCTCGCAAAGAAACAGCAAGAAGAGGCTGAGGAGGAGGTAGACGAAGAGGAGGAGGAAGTTTTTGATTATTCCAAGGCAGAGTCTGTGCTGCAGACGTCAGGAAATGCGAAGGATGCTGAGAAGGGAGGCAAGGGCAAGAAGGGCAAGAAGGGCAAGAAGGCGTTCGATCCTTATGCGTTCAAGAGCGGGAACGCGCCTGCTGGGGCGAGACAGATGAATTTTGAGCGGGCGGGTAGGTCTGCAACTTTTAAGAAGTGAGGGTAAGCGACGAGGAATAAAATTAAGCGACTCGGTGTTAGTTTGTAGGGCATAGATTGTATGGCTGGTAAATGGTTTTGATTCAGCATTCGTTTGCAAGAGTTCATCGATGGTTTTGAGAATGATGCTTGTGATGTGTTTTCCACGGCTTCTGATTGGCGATCGTTTACTATTCATGATTTTCGGGAAAGGTTGTCAAGGTATGGTTAATGATTGAGGCAACATCAGGTCCTTGGATTCTACGCAGTTGTATTACTCGGACTCAAGGCAGAAGATAGATAGATGATTACAGTCGTCTATCGGGCAAATGAACTTTGTGCTGTAGATCATCATTATATTATACTGGAGAATCCTGCTTCTATTCCACACATCATGTAGTTGTGTTGTTGGGGAAATAATCATGATTGAAGAATTGATTACATGCTGTTTTGTGTACGCTTAGACTAGCAAGAGGCTGTCTGCGAGTTTTAGTACAGCTGACGGGAACATCGACTTGTATGTAGAGGTTTTTTTTCCAAGCGGAAGGGGCAAATATATGTAGCGTAAACATATTTAGAGGGAAGGTGTAATATGTAGAACATAAGTTGAATTAGACCTGCAAACATTCAACATCCTCCCTCCATTGAACTCCGGAACCTACACGGTTGATAGTTACGTGGAAATTACTATCTACGATAAAAGGAAACTTGGTATCCCGTCCAACCTTGAACTCGATAGACTAGATATCAACTAACAAAGTTAGTGCCCACAGGGCCCGGTGACCACACTGCGGAGTTGGATAATATTTGTAATTTGTAAAGTATGTTTATCTGACCATTTCTTTTCTTTTCCTCACTCATATATCCTCGCTTTTTGTTCTGCCCTGTAGTTTAATTATATCTGGATTCTTTTTTTCTTCTTCTTCCTCTGAGAGTCCCTCACTTCGTAGCATACTTTCACACTTTCACACTTTCGATCCACAGGGTGTTGCCCGGTACGTATCGGCAAATCTTTGTATTTCAAGTAGCCTCCTTTCTAAGGCTGGATTCAACCTTGCTTGTGTGCGTGCCTGGTGCACACACGCTAAAAAGTAGAAATGTCCATTTCACCCAACCCAGTGGCAAAATCTCCCTTTCTAGTAGGTCCTCATCGCACATGGTTGGCAGCATCCAGAATGAGATATGGAAGGGGAATGATCTTCGGTACATTTTACTGGTGTTAAAAAACACCGTGTAAAACAACTCACAATAACCCCGGACGAACCGGGCAATCTCATCATCGTCCATCCCCATCCGTGCCTGCACGTAGAACTTGAATCCTGAGTCACAGTTCTAGTTCATGTACGCGTGGCAATCCCGTGCCTCAGTCCCATCCCATCCTATCCCGAGAACCGCCCTTCCCTCCCTGGCTCCAAAGAAACATGAGATAAAGAACGATCCCGATCACTGACCCACAGTAACTAACCCTCCTTCCGAATCGTCGGGGTGGTGACGGATCGCATGAGAGATGCTCCGTAATACCAAACACAAATCCAAAACGTGGCTTCGGAGAGGAGTGCTCCAAGTTGTACATCTCGATCCCATCCTTGAAATTAATATACGTACCACAGTACGGAGCCGAGAAAGAAGAGAGCTGATGTGAGAGAGAGGAAAAAGAACGGCTTGATTGGGTCCCAAGTTTCAGATGCCGAACAACAACCGGAACGGGACCAACATCAAAATCGTGAGTTCGTGTGAGGGATCGAGAATGGACCCCCAGATTTTTATTTTCTGGCTGGTGTGATGATATATGACAAACCAGATACCAATGTAACCATGTATCGACGTGCCAAACAAAACCTACTGTTGCTATGCCCGGATACTGCCGGGTTGAAAACTCCTTCAAGATGCCCCATCCCAGTAAAATCTTGATGTGATCAGCATTCTCCGCCTCCGATGGCAATGCAGCCAGCCCAGTTTAAGAAGAACCCTTTATTACTCAGATTGGCAATATCAGTTGAAGATCACCCATGATTTGATATGCTGCCTGTACCCAAGGGAACGGGTTCACACTACAGCAAGTAGTGTACGTTAGTGTAAATCCAGAATCTCTAGTATACAACCCTCGACACGGAAAAGGTGTGCAAGCGGGATATGCCGCGGGATCGGAACGGAATCCGAGGAAGCCGTTGGAACAAAAGAAATGCCATCTTGATCAGATAATTCAAACAAAGAAAAAGGCGATGTCGATCAGATTCAGGGTCTTTAAGATCGACATTGAAATGGCGAAATTGGAAAATCCATTGAATGTTGTAAATGGGGGGGGGGGGTGCGGGACGCATGATCAGCAATCGAATTTCCTTCCAAAACGCTGATATAGGACCATTCCATCTGGTCAAGCTTGGTGCTTTATCTCAGTGTGACGAATAATGCATAGAGAAAATGTCTCATCATTCTGCTTTTTCCAGCTTGTGCTCACTATTGCTATCGCAGCTGCAGCGCCGGTTGTCATCACATATTTTGGACGACCCTTTGTGCCCTAGCGTCGAGGCACATCGTCAAACTGACGTCATAGTGGAGTGCATCAATCCTGGTGAATCCTGGTGAATCCTGGTGAGAAAGTGGGGAGGACCCTGCAAAAGCAGCTCACAATGTTGGTGAGCAGTCGGTGAAAATATATCCAGCCTCCTGTACGGCGGTTTGGGACGTTTCGAGTAAGAACTTCCACAAGCCTTTCACGAGGCCCGGATGGCCCTCCATCTCTTTTAACTCGCTCACTTGACAAAGTGGATGTGAGATAGCTACCCCCGAAATAGATCTCATCACCAAATACATTGGTCAATATCTCCAGAACGGGCCCCCGAAGTACAAGGGATACTTACTATCTATCCGTCGCCATGGTGTTGCAGGAGGAATTGCGACGAATGGAATTTCCGGGAGGACTGCCACCAATTGAATTGATGCAAAAAGTAAAGGGTCTTACAGCCCCTGACATGGATGAGCCGCACTGGGGTGATTCCCTTGGGCACCTCTTGGGACTGAAGCACCCCGATGACAGGGCAAAAAACATGATCTGGGTGCCGTTGCAGGCCTACCCACCACTAGGCACACCCTACCTGTCGTGTCACAGTCCAGACCCAGCAAGCATGACGTTAGGATCAAAACCGTCCTCTTCACTGTAAGAGATGTTGAGTGAATAGCGGCACATCGTGCATCGTGATGCATTTCGCCGGACTGCGATAGAAACTGATGGAAGTGAGAGTTGTCCGGTCGGCGCATGACAATGTGGGCTGTGGCTTCGGAAGAAAGGACGCTGTATGGACAAATGCCGTGTTGGATGCTGGATGCGCGAACGCCTTAATGAACGGTAGCGTTGGTGTCGGATGGGCTGACTGGCATCCCCAGTTCTCCAAGCCGATGA
Organism: Cladorrhinum sp. PSN259; assembly: GCA_033725935.1. NCBI lineage: Eukaryota > Fungi > Ascomycota > Sordariomycetes > Sordariales > Podosporaceae > Cladorrhinum > Cladorrhinum sp. PSN259. Next base: position 204,525 of record MU867071.1, read on the forward strand.
ACCCTCTCGACGAATTAAAACGCGGAGCTCCGGACACAATCGAAGACAATCGAAAATAATAATATCGCTCGCTGGACCCCTCGGGGTGTCCCGAATGGGCCATCTCTCCGGCTTGTGTTAAACAAAAGGGACATGTTGCTGCTTTCAGTCGATGAAGAGAAGGAGGATGAAAACAGTCGGGAAGAGAGTCATAAAGTCGGTATCGTTTTAAAGATTGGAGTCGATTTCAAGAAAAATGATCTGGGCTTTCAGAGGGAGGGTTTGGCGGGCTTTTGTACCAAGAACCGATGAAGCAGGCGTGAACAAAACAGGTTCATTTTGTTTGGTGGAGACTTTGTGGGCCAATTCAGCCAATCAGGTAGTGTATCATCGCAGGACCCTGAACTTTTCCTGCCGATGACCTTCGATCCCCCCGGTCTGTGCGAGCTTGTGCGGATCGGCTAACTCGTGTCGCATCTGTGAAGCAATCGATGGCTGTCAAAATGTGCGGAAAAAAACAGCGACAAGCTGGCCACCATGTAGCCATCGACTCATCGTCACTCAACCCATCTGCGATTGCCCTCGGAGGGGGGCATCCCACATCGGCGCACCCCCCCTCCCCCTCAAACTCTCTCCCTGTGCCCTCTGGTTCCTAGAAGACAGAGGCGCTCGGCTATCCAATTCCAGTTATTCCTGAGCGTTCTCAGCCAATTCAACAAACCCTCGCTCGCCCTTGTCCAACGGTCGCTCACAGTACGGGATTCAGGCAGGCAGGCGACATATAGACAGGCACTATCATCAGAGGAGACAAACCAGCCTCTGCGATCAACCACCCCCGTCCTCGGCGTCGCGATCAAGAAATCTCGAGAAATCAATTTGGTACGTTCTAATATATTCCATATCTTTTTTATTCATTATTTCGTCGAGCTTTGCTGTGATTTTTCACAGCCTTGTTATTGGAGTGCTCACGATCCAGTGGGTCAACACCAAGATTCCCAACCGTGTCTTGCACCACATACATCACTTTCACCGCTGGCAACTTTTCATCCTTGTTTATCGCACTCATTGCAACCTGGATTCTTGGGGATCGTGGTCTCTTGCCGTGGCCATGGTGTCGTTCGCCTTGCCCGAGGGGTCTAGAACGCTGAATTGCCATCGAGATCCCTCAGGCGACGATGCGAAGTATTTGGAGGTGTGGGGAGTGATCTGCCCTGCTTTCCCCTCCCCCAACCCAACCCAAAAAGAGAAACTATTTTCGCCACTCGTTCCTTTTCTCCATCCTCAGAACCAGGAACAGCTGGATGCAGTGCCTGTATTCTGATAAAAGTCAAACTTTTATAGGTCCATCTCCTTACAAAGGGTACGCGATTCAAGACTTACAGCTCGTCCGTGTAGACGACGACTTTTCATCCCCTTCAAAGGGCTTCGGCTCCCAAAAAGCTTGGTCCAGCGTGTGGAGCTGACCTTGGCCGTTGTATTTCGATCGCGGCGGCGAACATCACGCTATGCTACAGGCGGGCCGGTAGAGCACTATTTCCAAGCTTCCTAACTATAGCATGTAACGGCTATGGCAGACGACACAAGCGAAGGCCATGGCACCCAACCACTCCTCGACCGCGGCCATCCTATGCCGCGGCGAGCTTCAGCACAACACTCGATCACCCTCAAGCACCACCGTCTCGCACGCGAAGCCAGCAAACGAGCAGCACCCACTGTAGGTGCTGCCGACCCGCAACAACACAATGTCAGCTCACCCAGGAGGAATTCTTCTGGCGAGAGCCAGGAAACCGACCCCAGCTCCAAGAAATGGTTCGACCGCTCAAACGCCAACCCAGCTGGCACTTTCGACGCCAGTGCCATGGACCTCGACCCTCCATTTTTTCAAAAGGAAACTGAATCGTCCTATGAGCGAGATGGCGCCTTTCCTTACCGTCATGGAGAAAGTCTCCAGGTCCCCTCCATGCATCACCAAGCTGTGACCCGTAGCAGCAGTGCTGATGAGTTTCGAGGTGTGATCGATGATCTGACCATCGAGAACAAACGTCTGAGAGAGGAGTTGAGGCGCTTAAAGGGGCTCGACCCACCCTTGCTGAAGAAGGAGAAGCTTTTCGAGATCAAGGTTCATGGATTGCCGAGGCGGAAGAAGAGGGAGTTAGAGGCAACCCTGCGAGATTTCGCTGCCAGCCTTGAAGGGTCAAGCGATTCGCCATCTCAGCGTGATAGGTCCGGGAGGCTGAAAAAGGACACCGTTTACTCCTCCGGAGAATCTAGGTCCAAGCATGCGTCGTCATCCTCGTCACACTCGCGGCCAGTCGACTCCGCATATGCTTCCATGTCCACCGGCCCCAGTTCGCATGGACCTCAGTCCGTTGGGAGATCCTTGGGTCGCCCTTCCGCATCCCGTGCAAAGTCGTCTGAGCAAAAGTTTGAAAATTTTCTCTCAGACATACCCGATGGCCTCTTACCAAGGCCCACCATCATGACCGACAAGGAGAGGAAGAAGCTGGTGGTCCGTCGTCTCGAGCAACTATTCACTGGAAAAATCAGCGGAAGAAATATGCATCGTAATCAGTCCATGTCAGCCTTGGACGCCCCCGCGCCTCCTACTACACTAGCGGATCAAGGTACCATGGGCCCTCCTCGGAATCCGGAGGCTTCGCGTGAGGCGCGCATTGAGCCTCTTGAGCCTTCCCAGAGGAAACCACGATCGAGAGATAACGAGTCGACATCGAACTCAAATGGGGACCAGACTGAAAGCAGAGGGAATGGAAATGGCAGTGGTGATGGAAATGGAAGTGGAAATGGAAGTGGAGGGCGAAATGGAAACAGCAATACCCCACATCCAACCTTGTCGGTGCCGGAACAACGCCCGACAAGGCCTCGTGACCTGGACCCGGATCGTCTGCAAATTCCCTCGGAAAATCTTGATTATATCCGGCATCTTGGCCAGGTCCCCCCAGAGTTTCTCGTTGACAAACAGGTCAACCATTTGGATGTCGCCCCTGACGCGCATGGATGGGTGTACCTCAACTTATTATGTAACCTCGCACAGTTACATATTTTCAACGTGACACCAGGCTTTATTAGGGCAGCAGTCTGTGAGAAGAGTAAAAAGTTCCAACTATCACCTGATGGGCGGAAAATTCGGTGGCGCGGGGGTGTTGATGGAACCAAGTTTAGCAGTGACAGCAGTGGAGACAACAACTCACGAAGTCCGTCAACTGATGAAACTGACGGCTCTCATGGAGACGGCCAGAGGAAGCGACAAAAGATGGCGCAACTTGGGGCACTAGCCACGACGAGCAAGGAGTCCAAGTTTGGTCTTCAAACAACCTCGAACTCGGATCCCTTTCACTACAAGCCATTGTTTGTGCACCGAAATTCGACGGCAGACACTTCGGTTGAGGACACAGGGTCCTTACCTTCAGATGGTGCGGTTGACCAGATCAATTCCGACAGCGGATCGGGTTCAAAGCGTCGTCGAGGCGGAGCCATTATCTACTATAGTGGAGCACCATTCTGCACCGATCTGTCAGGTGATCCTGGTGAAGTCTCTCCAACAACTTACATGACATCTACCGGCCGGGAGATTGAGTCGCCCGAGAGCACACCTCGATTATCAATCCAGAGAACACTCTCTGGGTCATCTCTTGCCTACCGACCACTCAGCGAGGCCCGTCTGGAAATCCCGAACATTGCTACGACGGCTATGGATGTGGATGAAGCGCCCGGCCTGATATCGGGCGACGAAGAATCTCCCGCTGATGAGGATGTCGAATTCCCTTGGTGTGACAATCCTGAGAAGGTTCAGTTCAATCCCGTTGAGCCGCCTTTGGAGGCTTGTGGACTAGGTGGTGTACGACCTGAAGACCACTTTGCTGTTGTTGTCGCGACCCGTCGGCCCATCAACCTTGCGTTCGACAAGGCGGTGGTTAGTCGATCTAAATCTGAGGACATTGCTGAAGCTATTGCTGGTCGTCTGTCATCATTGAGGACTTCTTCTCCGTTGCCGCCACGGCATATCGCTGGGGAGTTCTGGCCGGTTCATGTTGAATATTTGAAGAGCAGCCTTCACAAGTTTGAGCCGGTGCCGCTCCCTCCACCTGCAACATTCATTCCCCCCTTCAGTACGGACTCTGAGTCTTTGGGTGACGAAGAGCTTGATTATGAGGAGTTTGAGTCTGAGGAGCTTGAGCTTGAGGAGGGACGGCTGGTTTCGGTGGGACTGATTTCTCAGCTGGCTAATCCATACCTTTCTGATAATAGCTTTGACGAGTTTGGTAAGGGGCGCCTAGTTTCTTCAGAGGAGAGTTCGGATGATATTGTTGGGGTTCCAAGCCTCAGCAGGGCTGTTGACGCGAATATGTCTGATGGTGATGATGATCTGGATCTTCAACCACATTCATCATCGCCCGGGAGGATCATCAGTGCGAGTGTTAAGAAAAGGGTGGACACTGGCAGCTCGGTGGCTACAGCTGGTGGTGCAGAGAGTGGATATAGCAGTTCGATGGAGGATGATGCTTCGTAAGGGGAAAGCGGGATGGAAGAGGGAGAAGAGGATGAGGCTTCGTAAGGGGAAAGCGGGATGGAAGAGGGAGAAGAGGATGAGGCTTCGTAAGGGGAAAGCGGGATGGAAGAAGGGGAAGAGGATGAGTACAGAACATGAAGATTTGTTGATGCGTTGTGTGTGTATGTTTGTGTATATTGTTGGGCAGGCTGACTTGTAATACCTTGGTTAGGAATTTTGTTGTACTGACTGCCAGGTGGAGGAGGAATTCTCATCTGGCTCAGTGTGTCATGGCTGTGTCAATTGTTCATTCTTGCAGGAGTTTTATGGAGGTGTGTTTTTGAATCAGGAATATTGCATTAGATACCACGGGAGAAAGGAGTTTATGAGAGTTTCTTCCCTTGCTCATCTTTTATCACATCATGAGTGGGCGGAAATTTGCATGAACCATGCTCTGTGTTTCTTTGAACCATTGTAGCTACAGCGATCCCATATCTGTAAACGAAATGATACCTAGATTGTATTCGGAAATTTAAGAATCACTTTAAAGAACATCTGATCCAAAAGCAGTTGAAAAAAAAAGGAGGTAGAGAAAGCAGAGATATCGTCCGTGCGTTAACTTGTTATGCTGTAACCCCTTGGTTGCCCCTATAACTTTGCCCCACCAAAGGTTTGTGGTTCACCGCAGAGCCAGTGACTCTGAGAGAGGGAAGCTGCAAGAAGCTACCCCGCCATTATTTTTCTGCCGACTTGTCAACCAGGCCAGCAGATCCTCGTTCGACTATTACCCGAGTGTTGAGTGTGCATCGAAGGCAACTTTGCAACGACCTTACTTGGCTACTACTTTCCACTTCCTGTCCCCAACTTCTTTTCTTCAAATCTTTCCTGCCTTGTGTATTTTTCTGAATTTATCGGGTGCATCAACCCATCAACCAACCTTCCAAAATGGCGACAACCGCCGCCGCTTCCTCCAAGTATTTCTCCCATATTTCACTTCTCCTCTACCTAGCTGAGGATACTAATTTTGTCACGTTTAAGGGAAGCACCAACGAACCCCCGAGGAATCCCTTACGCCCCGTTCGTCGACAAAGTAGAAGACTACGTTTCCACCCGCGCAGACGTCGAAGGAACCCTCCGGAGCTTCCAGGAGATGGTGGCAAAGTACAACTTTATGGAGCAGAACCTGCAGAGGAGAGTCGTGGGACTCAAGGAAAAAATGCCAGACATTCAAAAGACGCTGGATACGGTCAAGTTTCTGAAGCTCGAGAGGGAGGACGAATTGGAGACCACCTTTGAGCTGAACGATACGCTGTACGCGAAGGCCAAGTTGAGCGAAAAGACGGACGAGGTTTACTTGTGGCTTGGGGCGAACGTGATGTTGAGTTATCCGATTGGGGAGGCCGAGGAGTTGCTGGAGAGCAAGCTTGGAGCTGCGAAGCAGAGTCTGAAGAATTGCGAGGAGGATTTGGATTTTTTGAGGGAGCAGATTACGGTATGTATCACCACAAGGAAGGGGGAGCTTGGGTGAGGGGTGGGTGCTGACAGATAACAGACAATGGAGGTTAATGTTGCGAGAGTGTATAATTGGGATGTTGTGCAGAAGAGGAAGGAGAAGGAGGAGGAGGATAAAGAAAAGGAGAAGGACAAGCAAAAAGGGAAGAAGGCAGAGGGGGGAAGTGATGGTTGAGGTTGAGGATTCATTCCGACGTTCAAGTCACGCTGGGGGAGAAAAATATTGCTTGGCGGCTTTTTTATACGGCACCGCCATGATTCATGATGAGGATCCTGCTTGAGAGAGCTGTGATGAAAATCTCACTATGGTATGGATGATGGATGGCATTGCATGGGGTGAAAAAAGGGGCATGCCCTTTATCATGGTCTCGAGATACCTAATGAATGTTGGAACACAAATAAAACTCTGTACTTATGGCCCAAAGAGTAGGCCAGCCAGATCTGAGATTTGTTTTAGATGGTTGAAACAAGTTGAGCAGTGCCACACCACTGATATGTGCACATCCATAAAAAGCCCAACTGGGCCTTGGCCGGTAATGGTCTTTCTACAGCAGCTGTTTCTCACCGTACCTCAACAAATATATCATTCACGAAACCCAGCTGTAGGTAAAATGAATATTGAATTAAACTTTAAATACGAAGAAGCGGCCTCCAATGTTTAAAGAACATGCTTCAGGGGAAGGAGGTGAATGGTGGGGAGGGAATGAATGATGGAGCCCGACCGATAATGCGGGGCGCCCAGCGGCTGGAGCCAGGGTCTCCAATTATTAGTCGGTCGCCCGGTCGCCCATGACGAACCTGGAAAATTCAACAGTGCGCGGGGGCTTTCCTTGACCATTTCAGGCACCTTGTTCAAATAAACGAATAAACGCTCTCCATCTTTCCCCAACCGACGCCACATTCATCTAGTAGATCTCCCCTTCTCCTACTCCTCCTCTTTCCTACTTTTACTTTCTCCTTTTTTGCCACGATAATATTTCCTCCCTTTCCACACCGCCTGCAGTAAGTTGAAACTAAACTTTTACCTTTCATCTACTTGTACGTACAGGCATTGGATACTTACAAGTCACACCCACGCCGCTAGATAGACAGACAGACAGGACCGAACTATCTCCAAGACCCGCCTACACCACCACACACACACACACAGACACTACTTACCTACACAATGGCTTCCGCAGCTCTCGCTCCCGCACCTTTGGAGCTCGACCCCAAGCACGATGACTACGACTACCCGACCACCGCTCCTGTCCCCGCGAATGGACACCCCGGCTTCTTGACGGCTCAGCAGCAGGCCCAGGTTTCGCAGTTTCGTCTGATGCTCGAGGCCGAGGGATACACCAAGCGCCTTGACACCTTGACGCTTCTCCGTTTCCTCCGCGCCCGCAAGTTCGATGTCAACCTTTCCAAGCAGATGTTCGTCGAGTGCGAGAAGTGGCGGAAAGAGACCAACCTCGACGACACAGTACCCGGCTGGGAGTACCCGGAAAAGGAGGAAATCTTCAAGTACTACCCTCAGTACTATCACAAGACTGACAAGGTGAGAGGGAAGAAAGACTCCACTTAGCCCCTTATTTTTGCTGACCCAATGTCCAGGACGGCCGCCCCGTCTACATTGAGCAACTCGGTGGTATCGACCTGACCGCCATGTACAAGATCACCACGGCGGAGCGCATGCTCACCAACCTCGCGGTCGAGTACGAGCGCCTCGCCGACCCCAGACTCCCCGCCTGCAGCCGTAAGGCCGGCACTCTCCTCGAGACCTGCTGTACCATCATGGACCTCAAGGGCGTCGGCCTCACAAAGGCTCCCCAGGTGTTTGGCTATGTCAAGCAAGCCAGTGGACTTAGCCAGAACTACTACCCTGAGCGTCTCGGCAGGCTGTACCTGATCAACGCCCCCTGGGGCTTCAGCACCGTCTGGAACGTCGTAAAGGCTTGGCTCGATCCTGTCACGGTTGAGAAGATTCACGTTTTGGGAAGCGGTTACCAGAAGGAGTTGCTCTCTCAGGTCCCCGCTGAGAACCTGCCCAAGCAGTTTGGCGGTACTTGCGAGTGCGCTGGTAGCTGCGCTTTGAGCGATATGGGACCTTGGCGCGAGGAGCAGTGGGCTCGTCCTGCCAAATGGGAGAAGAAGGCTGCTCCGGCGGCGGGTGCAGGTGACGTTATTTCTAACGCCCCTGCTGATGTTAAGGAGGGTGCTGCTGCTGCCGGTGCCGCTGGTGCCGCTGCTCCTGCAGGTGCTGAGGTCAAGGCCGATGCTCCCGCTCCCGCTCCTGCTGCCGCATAGAGTAATTTGGTAGGGGTGGAGGTATGCAATGACCCGAGCTATTGGGAGGAACTGCCTGATTGTTCGTGTCCCTGAATAAATATTTAGGAGTAGCGGGTCTTTTTTTTTCGTATCTTATACACTGCACACGGCAATAAAGGGGGTTTTTAGTAAGGGGAACATAAGCCATTGTTTTTTAACTGAAAGATGCCTTTTTCCCCTCTTCTGCGTGGTGTTCGTATAAATCTTCCAGGCCAGCTTCTTCTGCTTCTTCCTCAGTAATTTCCCATAAAGTCCAGGGCTATACTTGGTACAAATAATAGAGTCTCGTTTTGTTTTGGATTTGTCAAATAATAATCTCATTCCCATTTCCGGTTTCATCCCTTCCAAAACTCCATAAACTCCATTTTCGTAACACTATCCTGATAAACGCATCATTTTAGTCCCCCGTGACTTTTCCACCTAACTGATTTCTCTGTCATTCATGCCTTTCCTGTACAACTCCACACTTTGACACTAAAAGTAAGATAACTCCCAAATAAGCCACATGTATGAGAAACTTGGAATCCCCATAGATTCTCCCTCATACTTCCGATGCCACTTTAACCAACTGGGGTGTTTCGGTCTATCCATAAAACTTATCCCGTTTACTGATTGATTTCATCATTATACAACCCTAACCTTCATTGTTTCAATCACTTCTTGCCCCCAACATAACCCCCCGCGCCCCTGGCCCGCTCCATCTTGGCCACGACACTCGGCATGTTCTTCTTCAACCTGCCCAGCCCCTCCACCCCGCGCTTGAGATTTTCCTCGACGTCTTCTTGCCGCTCCAGGGGGCCCATGCCCTCCAGCACCTTCTTCCCGTTCTCTTGCCCTTCTTCCTTGATTTTGGCTATCAGACCCTCGATGAACTCTTCGTCCTGGCTTATCGCAGCGTTTGTACCGTTCAAGTAAGTGGAAGCGACCGAGGAAGGGACGCGCCGCTTGAGCGTGGCGATTGAGCGCAAGAGGTCTTCCTCCTGCGAGACCAGCTGTTCGATCTTGTCTCGTTTTCGGGGGTCGAAGGGGGTGTATTGGATTTCTGGTTCTGACGGGGGTTTGTTGTTGCGGGCAGACGGGGAGTTTGGATTGGTGGAGGCGGAGTTGGAGGGGAGGGAGGCGAGGGGGAGGCCGTTGACTGTTAGTGAGGGGAGGGCTAGGTTGAAGGTTTGGGTTATGTACTGCGCGCAGTCAAAAAATTTAGAAGATTAGTCACCGAGGATAGAAGTAGTAATAAGAGTGAGGAAGGGCGGGGGGGGGAGGAAAGATGAACTTACTTCATTAACGAGCTTCTCGATGTGATTCCTCAGTTCATCCTCCTCCGGCACCGCCGCATCTTCTCCCTCGCCCAATTCCACTGGGGGGAAAGCAGCATTTATCGAGTCCAAAGCTGCTTTGCGCACGTTGTTGATGAGGTATGTTAGATCCTCGGGGGATTGCAGCTCTATGCGACGTTGGGCTGCTGCTTCGTCCATTGTCTTTTTTTTTTTTTTTTTTTAACTCTCTGTCGTTTTCTTTTTGCTTTTTCCTCTTTGGTACGGTAACTTTGTTCTGAGGTTGAGAGCTCAGAGGAAACCAATATCCGAATTCTTAAATTTGAGATTCGTGATATTTGGTGATGCCTGGATTTGAGAATTTCTGAATATGAGTACTCCAATCTGTCGCAATTCTGTGGTTGACTCGCAGGTTATGATTTCTCTCCGACTGGCTTGTCTGTTTACTTTCAACTTCAAATCGCGATGTCAACACTGACGATGCGGTTGCGCGCGCGCGCTTCTGTCACCTTATCGATAACTCGTCGTGCTCCTCCAACTGCCCATAAAGTGGGCTTGCGCACTTACCCCAGCTTATCGGGTCTCCCCCGGTCAGGTAGATAGTCTTGGCATTCAATGGGGGTCTCGTCAAAGTCAAGGCGGGGCTCAACGGGCCGTTCTTATCTTGCAGCGCAGCTCCATCCTCCCACTTACACACCACCACCCACTACACACCACCCAACTTCGGACGGGAAACAAAAAATTCGAGGTGATGCCATGTGATGCAAGTCGCCTCTCACACCGTTTGAGTAAAAGTTCCGATATACGGAGGCAGGCGGTCTACACGTAGAAAATCACTTGCGCAATTTAACAGCAAGAGTATCCAGGTGCCAACCAATAACTAAAAAGCCATACAGACTACGCAACATGCCTGCTTCACTGATATCCCGATCTGCACAAGTGATTCTTGTCGCACAGGAGGAGCTATGTTTGATACATCCATATAATATTCGCAAATTCCAAACAGTCCCTAAAGGTGTGTTCGAATTACAATACACTGTTGTTTGCAGAAATACCTCCAATACACCCTTGAGACGCCATCCCATTCCACATTCCCGGAAAGATACAAACATAAACGAAGGAGAGAAGAGTGAATAATAAGGAAAAGTTAAAAACAAAAAACAAAAAGACTTCCATTTAGACATACAGAGGTTGCCACTTGGCCCCGGTTGAACGCCTACATCCAACTCCTTATGTCCCATCCCCCCCTCAAAGCAAATAATGACTCAGAACAACAAAAGACCCCCAGACGGTTTAACCTCAATGAAGAGGAATCGAAATAGAACTCTTAACGCCTCTTAAGTATGTTGTTTGTGTTCGATGTTGTGTGCATCTGTGCGTGTGCGTGCGCGGTCGTAATGTCGTGTGGCTGCTTTTGCAATTGTGTCTAAGAGCGCTCCTTGTTGGTGATGTATTGCGTATAGACAAATAACCCCATTGATTTATTGCGGAAGCATCTTCTTGATCTCTTCGTCGCTCAAGTGAATCTCGACAATGGGGTCACGGCGCTGCTCGAGTGGCACATAATTGTAATCGCAGTGAGAAGGGATAAAGATCTCGGGGTTCCAAACAAAGCCTTGGCCGGACGAGAGATACGTAACCTTGTGACACACGGGAGTAAGCATCAAGTATGCACAATGTTTTGAAGCAAAGCAGGCAACACAGCATTTATCGGGGTTCACCGTCCCGCAGTAAAGAAAAAAAAAGGGTCGGGGGAACCAAGAACCAAGAACCTACCAGGCGAATAGGCCCATCCTCACTGTCACCGATGTTGATAGTGGTGGCTTCCTGCTCGCTTAACGCCGAGCCTTGGATTTAGTGTCAGCACGGCGCGGTGTATAAATGATTGAATAACAACACAAGCATAGAACCTACTGAGCAGACTAGGACGCCGGGCGTGCAACATCTTCTGTTTCTGAGCGGCGGCCCTCGATGGCGTCTTTGGGGAATGGGCTGGTGTGCTTGGAGAGCTCGAGTAAGACGACGGCGAAGAGCCGCTGTCGGCCTGGCTCGAGTGCCGGCGGCCTTGATCGGGAATAGCAATCGAAGTGGTAGGCGTGTTGTCCATGATGTTGAAAGATGCAAATAGGTTTTGTTGGTGGTTGTGGGCAAGAGGCGCGGAGGGAAGACCGGTGGGCCTGCTTGACGGATGGGGCTTGCTATCTCAGAGGTTCGACGGTAGCGCTGATGCGCACCATGGATTTATACTGGTAGGTTGTGTATACAACGTCAAAGAAGCAGAAGTAGCTGCGAAAGTGAATACGATGGTGGAGGGGAAGAGGAGCAGCAGAGGTGCCAAAGAAAGAAAGATGTAGAGTGCCTAGAGGGACCGGTAGCCTAGAGCCGAGGACGGGATAGCGGATGGCTGCGCCTGATTGCAGTTTCAACTGTCAACGCCAGAAAGATGAAGTCTGGTGGTTGGGTAAGTTGGGTTGGAGACGACGGAATAGACGTTGAGTTGCCGGTGACTAATAATCTACAAGCGGGAGAAGAGTGAGGACGGGAGTGAACAAGGCCAAAGACCAAAGAAGCAATTGAAATGCAGGGTACCGGGCGGATTGCATGGCGTTCGAACCTCATCTGGCCAGCAACCCCCCACCTTTGCCCACCTCACCACTCCCGCACACCACTCCCAACAACGGCCACCACTTGGCAGGACCCCAGTCGCTTTGTCTTCATCTTAGGCTCTACCGATGACACCGAGACCGGATCACTTTCACATCATTGAGTGAATGCCAGACAGATGGGCAGCATCTTGCTACGTTGGAGCGACCGGGACGGTCCTGAGAGCGCCTTGGCCGTTAAGGTCGGTAGTGAGGTCGCATGTTACTCTGAACAGTGTGGGGTAATTCTCCATTTGATGACTCTACACTACAATCAATCTGCATCCGTCCAGAATGCCATGTCTTATGCCAGTCATTTATTCAGAATGTATATATATCTTATCGATCGAATACAACCTCAAATGATAAACATGGAAAATTACCAGAAACTGTTTTGACTTTCCCGATTCTTATTAAAACTCCATTCCTTCTCGATCCCTCCTTCCTCCTTCCAGCCTCCATCGGAGAATGGCAGAGTGCTGAATCCTGCATCTCGGGAAAGCCAGCAACATCCCTGACCGGTGGGGCGTCATCCGCAGGGGCACAGACCATGCATCCAAATTCTTCGTCTCTTTCGGGCTAGGCACCCGCCTCACCTGACAAGGCTGCCGAGCCAATCGCTGAAAGCCAGCCCTGGCAACCCAACCCGAGCCATTGCTGGCCCAAGCTTTCCCGCTTTGCACCTCTGCTGCCACTCAAGGCTCCAGGCCGATGACGAGCCACTGCGAGCTAGCGCCAAAGATAATACCAAATACGCCGTATAGAACATCCACGAAACCTGAACCACCAACTTCACGTCGCCACGAGAGCTGCAATTGTCAACACCCACCAAAACAAAAATTCCCACAGCCCCCCGTCGTCGATTTTAATTCCACAGAGAAACCAAAATGGGCGATATCCTTGTCGAGAGCGCATCGAGCGTCGTTCCGCCGCACAAGAAGGCAGGCCATTCGACGATCCCCAGTATCGAGAACTTCGAGGGCGTGTCAACAGAGGGCAGCGATGAGTACGAGACCTTGAAGCGTCTGCAACGGCAGCTCGAATATATCCAACTGCAGGAGGAGTACATCAAGGATGAGCAGAGAAGTCTGAAGCGAGAACTGGTGCGAGCCCAAGAGGAGATCAAGCGCATTCAGAGTGTGCCCCTCGTGATTGGACAGTTTATGGAGGCTATTGACCAAAAGTAAAATCTTCGTGAACATCAATGGCTATCATATCATTAACTAACATCCATTTCCAGTACCGGTATTGTCCAATCTAGCACGGGCTCGAACTATGTTGTCCGGATTCTCTCGACCTTGGATCGCGAGCTCCTCAAGCCATCCTCCTCCGTTGCCCTTCATCGCCACTCCAACGCATTGGTCGACATCCTTCCCCCTGAGGCCGATTCGTCCATCGCCATGCTTGGCGCCGACGAGAAGCCCGATGTTACCTATGCCGACGTCGGCGGTCTCGATATGCAAAAGCAAGAAATTCGTGAAGCCGTCGAGCTTCCCCTCACCCACTTCGACCTCTACAAGCAGATCGGTATCGACCCCCCACGTGGTGTCCTTCTCTACGGTCCACCAGGAACTGGCAAAACCATGTTGGTCAAGGCCGTAGCCAACTCTACGACAGCCAACTTCATCCGTGTGGTCGGTTCCGAGTTCGTCCAGAAGTATCTTGGTGAAGGTCCCAGAATGGTGCGCGATGTCTTCCGCATGGCACGAGAGAACTCGCCGGCTATTATCTTTATCGACGAGATCGACGCCATCGCCACGAAGCGTTTCGACGCCCAGACAGGTGCCGATCGTGAGGTGCAGCGTATTCTGCTCGAGTTACTGAACCAGATGGACGGTTTCGACCAGACCGCCAACGTCAAGGTCATCATGGCCACCAACCGTGCTGATACCCTTGATCCCGCCCTTTTGCGTCCTGGTCGTCTCGATCGCAAGATTGAGTTCCCCAACCTACGTGATCGGAGAGAGCGTCGTCTTATTTTCACCACGATTGCTAGCAAGATGAGCTTGGCGCCCGAGGTGGATTTGGACAGCTTGATTGTGCGGAATGATCCCCTGAGCGGTGCGGTCATTGCTGCTATCATGCAGGAGGCTGGTTTGAGGGCTGTGAGGAAGAATCGGTATAATATCATTCAGTCTGATTTGGAGGATGCGTATAGCAGCCAAGTTAAGGGGACGAGCGATGAGAATAAGTTTGATTTCTACAAATAAGCGACAGCAGACTATGTGGAGGAGAATGGGGAACAAGAACAGAAAGATAGACAAGCTGAACGTCCCTCTTGTAGCAGTTTTTTAAAAGAACAAAAGATTGGGACTTGTTTTCGTGGAGCTTGTTGAAAAATGTGTACAATACGGGAAACTCATATAAAACACGGAAAATTAGAGTTGGTTTTATTGAGTTATTCAGCGTGGATCTGTTGTTGGTTTGTTTAACTGCTGTAAATCTAGTACTGAGTAGCTCTTGATTCACACCGAGGAGAAGGAGGGCTTGAAGTGCGCTGTTCAGTGGCATAGTGATATGTACTACTCCGTACACTATACCTATTGTGTAAGTAAGCTGAAAGTGATAACTTGTTACCTTGGCAAAACCACCTTGCTCGGACAAAACTTTTGTAGTAAAAGTGTGTTGCTGCTCTTCATGGTTTTGTTGGCATCATCTTGTTGCCTGTGGATAGATAGATAGATACATGAAAGCAGCGGCGTTATACATGTAGGTGTGTAACAACATATCTGGTAGGGGAGCAGAACCGGCTTGAGTGTTCTTCCTTCAATTTTTTCTTTCCTTCTTTATTCTTTCCTTTTCTTCTTTTTTCTTTGAGAGACATCCCAGGCTCGTATTGCCTGTTAGGTTTTCGATTAACCTTGGGTAACAATCAGGTTTCCTTCGAGGTTTTAAAATGTCTTGAGAGAAATTTTTGTTATTACAAAGCGAATAGATGGCGGTTGATCATCCAAGCCGCCGTGTAAGATCAGCGACTGTAGACTTCTCATATTTATGTGACCGTAACTAGATACATATAATACGCCGGGGAGAGAGAGACAGAGACATAGGTTGGGGTGGGGGGGGATAGTCATGGTTGAAATAGGTTATCCTAGCGGTTCCTAGCCCCTTGATTTCTGTCGATTCCTGGAACACTCTCCCTCAAGGTCCAATCTGCGCTCTGCATAAAATTAGGTAAAGAATTCTCGGGGCGGGGGTGGTCCAGGTTTGACGCTCTGTAACCAAGAATCGAAATCTGGCACAGCATTCTGGGGACGTTTCGTTCGCTGATTACTCGGCATCGACGGGCCTTTTACGCCATAATGTATGGCCCGGTATGGCACCTCCCAACTTTCTCGGCTCGACAACTCCGTTGGTGATGATCTATATGTTGCAGCTGCTACAGATGCTGGTGCAGCACCAGCACCAGCATCGTCTTCCCCGATATAAACGTCGTTGCTCGTTTCGTCAAGTGATTTCTGCGGCAAGCCGCCGAACATTTTGTAGAACCTCCACTTGCCAGATCTCGCTGTCACTTTAGCATCAACGGGTAGGCTTTTGCGAAACACTTCCCAAAAACCTTGGTCCAATACTTGGTAAGCATGTCTGAGTGGAATTGGATAACCGTCGCAACAATTTGGTGATGCTACAGGGAAGGTTAATAGAGCGTTGATGAACTTGACTGTTATACACCCTCGACATATCCAATGAGAGCATTTTAGCATCATTTGTTTATATGTGTTGACGTTGAATCGGCAAGTGAAACAAAAAGACCCTTCTGAGCTATGGATTATTAGTTTTGGACCTATTTAACGGACAAAAAAAACCCAAAAAAAACCTTACTTATAGGACGAGCTTTTCCATGGTTTCATAGTGCCTTTGTTCAGAGCCGGCTTGCCTTGCATGGGCTTGGGTATGGTTGATGGGGCTTTGAGTGTCTCTGCTGGCAATGACTTTGGAACTGTGGTAGAGAATGGTTTGGCAGAAACGTTCTCACTCCAAGCGGCCGATGCCGTTGATACGGTCCCCGTATGAGTGTCCAGCTTCTCAAATGCGACGCTCAACGTGGCAAAACTACTCTTTGGTAAGCTCAGGAAAAACAGTGGTGGGAGTATTTTGTGGCCATACTTGCGCACAGGGGTTTCCTTGGACAAAATCGGTTTTGCCAGCCAAGGATGGCGATCTGCATCGACTGCAGAAAGGCGTGATTCAGGCACCGGGGACATCAACCTCAAAACAAAATCGAGCCCGCTGACTGACATGTGTTGAGCCTGCAATGCACCAACCGGAAATGGTGACTTTCCACCAATGTATTTGACAAGTTCCGAAAGCCCGTGGAAGGCATTGGTGCCAGTGAGGATCCTGTAAGCTACCGCTCCGAGGGACCACATGTCAACAGAGCAAGTGTATGAACCGGCACTTTCACCAAGCCCGAGCTGCTCGGGAGCAGCAAACGCAAAAGTTCCAACTTCAAGGGTATTTGAGACGCCATGGTCAAACTGCCTCTTGCTGATTCCAAAGTCTGCGATCTTGACATGCCAGTTGGGAGCCAAAGACACGACCAAAAGATTCTAGAAAGACTTAGATATCAACCCGGGAATTGGGATAATACGAATACGAGGTTGAGCAGACTTACCCCTGGCTTGAGGTCTCTGTGAATGAAGCCTTTTTCATGCATGTATTCGAGACCTTCTAACACCTGTGATGTAATTGCTCGGGTTTCAAGTTCCGGCAACGGCCGGTTGAGGTACCTTTGAAGGTCTCCGAGTTCTAGGTACTCCATTGCTATGAATACAAACTGGTCGTTCTCGAACCAGCCATTCGAGCGAGCGAAACAATGCGAGTACTGTATGGCATAGTTAGTTTCCTCCTGTTATGTTTTGGGGCGTGGCAGAGTTCTCTGGAAGGTGTCGAACAGACCTTGGGGCGCGAGAATATGACCGCAGCCTCCAATTCTCTCGTATACTCGAGCGCCTCACTTGCTACAACTCCTTTTCTGATCTGCTTGACAGCCCTGAGTCTTGAAAGACCTCCCTCCAACCTCTCACGATAAACTGTTCCATAACTGCCTTGGCCCAGGATCCTCTCTCGTCGCCAGACCTCTTTCCTCCGCATCAAGCGGCCATGCGCGACTAGACTTGGTTCGAAATACGTGTGCTCCGTCTGATCACCTCGTATCTCAGTCTGTAATTTGAAATGAAGCAAATCGTGTTGACGGCCCTGTTGCTCTCCCGCTAGCGTGCGGGGTTGCTTATGAGGTCGATGAGATGTCGTTTCCATGACTGGGTTTATAAATGAATAGCAATGTTCTTGTCACAGTCGTAAAAGCGCAGTCAAAATCTCAACATCTAAGCTGGTGAGACAATATCCCATACTAACTTTCTCCGATGAGTTGGGAAGCAGAACTGGACTGCCAAGATATGTAGAGAGTGCCTTGCGTAGTGGGTGGTTGACGCCTGTGCCAACGTCATGCAGAAGCGTGTGGCTGAGCATTGGGGCCCTCCTTGCGAGCAACAACACATGGTGAGATCCTCCGAAAACACATCAACTTGTTGATTGAACTCTTATGCAGAGCAATCTTGTAGAATACGTACTTGATTCTTAAAAGGAAAATGGCTTCGGCAGAACTTATAATGGCAGCCATCGGCACAGCCGACCTCTGTCTTCAGTGAGTTCTCCCAAGCAAATTAAAAGCCGAAAGACTTTTGTTAACCAACAAAATAGATATGGAAAGAGACTTGTGAAAGCATACCGGCTGTACAAAACAGCTGACGAAAATGTGAAGGAGAAGATTCTCATCATTGAAGCCACATGGAGCAGAACTGCGATCCAGATTGAATTCGTTAAGAGGGTCGCAAAAGTATTGCAAGAAGAACACTGTCAAATACACTTTGAGGTTTTTGAAATGCTCCAAGGAAAGCTGACTACCGCAATCACCAAGATAGAAGGAGTTTTGAAGAAGAACAACGCCGAGAGGAAGTCTGGGATTGGTCTGAAGAAATGGAAATTCGTTCTTATCCGCGAATCCCTCGATGATATGATTGTCGAATTGGAGCGGTGGCACCGAATATTTGATCCTACGTGGTTGCTCATACTCCGTGTTAGCGATAAGGGGATTGACACCGAATTATCAAGGGACGCCGTCGCGCCCTCACCGTCGCGCTCTTCCACGCTTGTTGAATCATCGGATGATTCGATGTCGACGGCGCGGAATCTCCGAGAAATGATCAAGAGTGACTCGAGCAGAGCCGAGGTTCATGTCTCCTTGCCTGAAAATGGCCTTGACTGGGCGACCACAAGCGTCATTCCATATTCCGATATTAAGACAGTTCAACGCCTCAGCTCCGGAAAGATATTCGCAATAGACTCCATAGTCTGTGGTTCTGGCGTGGATATCTCCCGAGCGAGGGCCGATGCTGAAACGCTGGCAAAGAAGCTCAAACAAGTTGACACGAAATCATGCAGCCTTTTGCCTTGTCATGGCCTCATCAAGCGTAAAAGCCCCGAGACAAGACAACTGGCGTCAATCGACCTCATTTTCCGTCTACCCTTACCGCCCTTGGATCTTGATCAGGGGACACCGCCCAAACTCTTCAGTTTCCGCCAGCAACTCCTTCATGTTGACCCCACCACCATCAGCCTTACCCTGGTTCTCAACATCGCCCGACATTTGGCCAGAGCAGTCAGCTCGGTGCATACTTGCGAATTTGTCCACAAGAATATTCGGCCTGAAACCATTCTCATCCTCCCCGACGAGGCCAATTCCTCGATACAGCTCGGTTCTGCCCATCTCCTTGGGTTCGATTCCTTCCGCGGCGTGAACTACCACACCAATCGGTTGGGTGATCCGGCTTGGGAACGGAATTTATATAGACATCCGGGAAGACAAGGACCGAAGGCTCATGATGTGTACATCATGCAGCACGACCTTTACAGTCTGGGCGTCTGTCTGCTTGAGTTGGGCTTATGGACATCCTTTCTGGAATATCGTGACCGAGAGGAGGAAGTTATTCCATCCAAGTCTCTGGGATTGACACTGAAAGATTTTGAATATACCGAAGAATCAGGTGCCCGAGTAAAAGATCATCTTGTACGGGTTGCCAAGTCGAGACTCCCTTCGCGGATGGGCGACAGATACACGGCTGTCGTGGTTACTTGTTTGACGTGTCTGGATCCTGGAAACGAAGATTTTGGTGATCCAGAAAATATGAGGGATGAAGACGGAATTTTGATTGGTGTCAGGTTCATTGAGAAAGTTTTGCTTCAGCTTGGGAATATTTTATTTTAGGTCTCTGTGGACGAATGTGGGAAGGAAAGAACATTGCGTGACAAATGTTCAATTCTATTCCTTGTCTTTCGTAATACGCAGTGAGGAGTGATGTATACGCCTTTGGCTCCCTAATCCACCACGGTCAAGCACAATGATCAGCATCAACGTCGGCTTCCTGCATCACGGAAAGGGAGATCGTCACTCAACATGACAGGCCGAACTGCCCCGCCATGCACATCAAAAGTTACCCCGCAAAGTTTAGATCGAGTGTTGCTCGGCACTGCACGACTCTACCACCCACCCACCGGCAGAGGCAAGCAAAATAAATTATCAATTTGAGCAATAGCCAAAAGAGCCCATGGATGGTCTGATATGTACGTCTCGGATCACGGCTTCCAAAAGTGGAATGTGGAATTTATTAACGGCAAGTCAAATACCCCGGCCACATGCAGGCAATCAGATGCAATAAATCATTCGCGAAAAATAAAAAGCATAAAAAGTCCCGAGCAGGAAAATGGCAAAAAATTGCCGAAATCAAAAGCAGAGAACAAAAGCATCGTGTCCCCTCCTTCCACAATTGCTCCCCTTTGGAGCTGCGCCAAGCCTATAAACTGTCAAGGGACAGCATGATCCTCTTGGCATGCGCCGCCACCAGGCCAAACCCCAGTTTCGTCCGTTAAATGTTGGCCTCCGCTGCTACTGCTGCTGACTTTTGACCACGATGCCATTTCTTGACCTTCTCCTCTCCGAATCCAGCGATCCGATGTCTGTGCCCGGCGCTCCTGATCTGTTGTTGTTGGAAACTTGAGACTCCTCCGGGGTCATCACGGGCGGCCCTTCCCACCCATTTTTCAATGCTCTCCTTTGGGTTGTGTGGCTAAACTATACGTACTGTACATGTACCTGAGACCCGTTGTCTTCTAAGACCGAGCCCCAACCGTTAGCATCTGCCGACTTGCTACTGTTCGCCTATAGTTGCCAAGATGCTCCGTCTGAGGAGGTACCGTCTCTTCCTCATTTGCGCATTCGTTGGCATAGTTTTGCTGTATCACGTCTCCAAGACCTCGAAATGGGATCGTCCGAAGGAAATATGGCATAGCAAGACAAATTCCCACACCGAGACGAAACAGGCAGAGAAACCGGTCGAGAAGCCTCAGCAGCAGAAACCTCAACCCCCACCCCCATCCCCTCGCCCTCATACTACTGCTGCGACTCCAGCACGGCCTCCCGTCCACCATGAAACCCACGAACGACCGGTAGTCAATGTGGAGCCGACAGTCAAAATACCAGAGCTGAAGACGGAGAATGAGGTCAAGGGAGGTTATGCTTTGCCTACCAAGGTTGTTCCTCCTGGTCCACCCCCTCCGCTCAAACAGAATGACGCGACGGACAAGGTGGCTGCGACACCAGGAACGGTTCCTAACAGGGTGGTTGGCACTGGTAGTGAAGCACACAAGGGCGGAACACCCAATCACGGCAACAACTTGGTCTCGACCGAGAGCGATCTGTTGCCCACGCCATCCCCTATCCACTGGAAGAAGCCAAAGGAGTGGTTCCCTGTGCCTGAGGAATCACTCATTCTCCTGCCAAGTGGGAAACCCAAGCCTATCCCGACCATCCAGTTCGCCTTTGGTGAAGAGTCGCCAGCAGCTAAGGAGAAGCGCGAGGCTCGGCTGGCAAAGGTCAAGGCCGAAGCTGAGCGCGCCTGGAAAGGCTACAAGACATATGCTTGGACTCATGACGAACTCGTGCCTGTGACCAAGGAATCCAAGGATCCATTTTGCGGTTGGGCCGCTACCCTTGTTGATTCTTTGGACACGCTCTGGATCATGGGGCTGAAGGACGAGTTTGATGATGCTGTGCAAGCTGTCAAGGAAATCGACTTTACCACTACCCCTTATCGCAACGACATCCCGGTCTTTGAGACCATAATTCGGTATCTAGGAGGTTTGATCGCTGCTTACGATGTCTCTGGCGGACATGACGGAAAATATCGGGTACTTTTGGATAAGGCAGTTGAGCTGGCCGAGATCCTCATGAGCGTTTTCGACACGCCAAACCGTTTGCCAATTCTCTACTACCAGTGGAAGCCAGAATACAACATCAACCCGAAGCGAGCGTCTACCAGCAGCGGTGTGGCCGAGCTGGGTTCAATGAGTATGGAATTTACTCGTCTCGCCCAGCTGACAAAGAACCACAAGTACTACGACGCTGTTGCACGCATAACCAACGCATTTGAGGAGCTGCAGAACCGTCCAAACGGAACAGCAATACCTGGCATCTTCCCTGAGGTGTTGGATGCTTCAGGTTGCAATCGTTCGGTTCCAATTGCTCCAACCCTGGAGAACAGCAGCGATGAAGCAAAGAAGCAGGCCGCGGATGATGTTAATTTGTCATATCCCGCCAAGGGCTACGAATCACGCAGCAACAAGTACACCACGATTGAAAACAGCGACAGGCATATTCAACGTGAGGATGGGACGCCATATGAAGATGCGCCTGTTATCCATGGAAACGGTACCATGTCACACGGAGAGACGCTCAAAAAGCGTGCCGCAGTCAGTGTTGAGAATAAAGCACAAACAGCTCGCAATGTATCCCTTGGGGATGCTCAAGCAAAAAGAACGTCTCCTATCAAAGTTTCTCAGCCATTAAAGGCCAATGGTTTGCCGGCAAACTGGGAATGTGCTCCTCAGGGTCTTGCGGGCGGAGGCTGGAGCAATAGCGGCTCATACAGCCTGGGTGGCAGCCAGGATTCGGCCTATGAATATTTCCCAAAGCAGTATCTTCTTCTCGGTGGACTAGAGCCCAAGTATCGCACCATGCACGAGAAGACGGTTGCAGGAGCCAAGCAGTATCTTCTCTACCGACCAATGGCTGAGGGTGACCCGGATATTCTGTTTTCTGCGAAGGCGCACAGCTCAGACGGGACAGCTGACGAGCTTACCTACGAGTGGGAAATCACTCACTTGACATGCTTCTTGGGAGGCATGTTTGGGCTTGGCGGAAAGATCTTTAACAGCGCTGAGGATGTTGAGATTGGCAAGAAGCTCACGGAAGGATGCTTCTGGGCGTATGATGTGATGCCGGCAGGTATCATGCCGGAAGGATCAAGCATTATGCCATGCAAGGATGCTAAGAATTGCCATTTTAATCAGACGGCTTGGTATGAGGCACTCGACCCGAATGCTGATTACCGTGTTACGGAGATGGAAAGGTACTATGAGGATAAAGCGGAGTGGAAGAAGGCTGTTGAGGAAGCAAAGAAGGAGGAGGAGTTGCGAAAGAAGAAAGCTGAGGAAGAGGAATTGGCTGAAGCGAAACGAAAGCACGAGGAAGCAGAAAGGAAGGCAGAAGAAGCTAGTGCAAAGGCACGACACCGGCCGACCAATGCCAGTGAAGTTATCACGGATCTGAAGCAAAAAGATACCGGAACAATACCTGCCAAGTTGACAAGACGAGACGGGTTTGATGAGATCAACGCCGTGGTGCCAGCGACGAATCAGAACGTAGAAGCGAGAACCGACAACAACGATCTTCAAAGCAGCCTCGACATCAACTCCAACACTGACACCACATCCTTCGAGTCACACGATAACCAAACTCCTGGTTCCTCTTCAGATACCTACACAGACTCAACGGGCATGGTCCACCAAAAGCCAATTTACGTCCCCCCTGAGCCTATCAAACCCCTCACTCATCAAGAATACGTCGCCAATCGTATCAAGAAAGAAAGACTACCAAAGGGGTTCATCGGCTTGCATGACAAGCGTTACATCCTCAGGTACCTAACCCCTTCCATAACCCCATCTTCGATTTTCCCACTAATTGTCTTATTATCACAGACCAGAAGCAATCGAATCAGTCTGGTACATGTATCGCATCACCGGTGACCCAACCTGGCAAGAAAAGGGCTGGAAGATGTTTGAGGCAGTAATCAAGCACACCCAGACAGAAGTGGGTCACACCGCCGTAAAAGATGTCACGGACGCGGAGACTCCCGGACAGGAAGATAGCATGGAGAGCTTTTGGCTTGCTGAAACTCTCAAATATTTCTATCTGTTGTTTGCGGAACCTGGGGTTGTCAGTCTTGACGAGTGGGTTCTGAATACTGAGGCTCATCCTTTCAGGAGGATGAAGTAAAATATTTCTAGGGTAGAGAGAAGAAGGTATATTGGAAAGGGAGTAGGAAGCGTACATATGAATGGGTATTGTATATATTATTTATTGATTGCTTTAGAGTTTGAGGTTTGGAAAGAAACAAAGGGCGCTTGAAGAATTAGGCGTTTTGCATATCTTATTGATCTGGTGCTTTGTATTCCGATATTGCTTTGGATCTTGTCTGCTTGTTCAGTCGCTGACTTGACAATTAAACCATTAAGATAAGAACAAAACGTACGAAATGGATTGCTGGCTTGTATGTTATCCTCGATTAGGACGTCTCTCTACACACATTGATATTAATCACATTTAAAGTACCATCATACATACCTACTTAACTTGCGAGTGTCAAAAATACGAATAGAACAAGGTCTCAAATTTTTTTTTGAGATAAATATTCCCCCTATTACTAACCCTGATAACCAACCAACCAACCCCTTTTTCCGATCCCCTCTCTCTCTCTCAAAAACCCCCCCTAATACTAGCTAGATAAAGCACTATCTAAATCAGATATTGTATGAAATGGAAAACAAAAAAGATATTTTGCCATCTGGTTCAAAGGAGAACCCGGAAAGAAGCAAAAAGACGACAAGCAAAAATCGAAAATCGCGAGAAACAAAAAAAAGTGTACCGGACACTATACACGCAAGAAAATAACCCCAAAAAAAACCACAAATAGGGATATCTCGTATCTTTATAACAAAACAACTTCTCTCCCGAACTTTCCAACTTCCAATACGCAACTCGCAAACTCACAAAAAACAAACCAAAACATAAAATGCTATGCTCAGATACGCTCTTACTTCTTATCCGCTCTTTTCAGCCCCCCCCCCCCCCCTTTTTTTTTTTTCTTCTTCTTCTTGCTTCTCGCTTCTTAGCAATGTATTTTTTTCTTCTTCACAAAAGCCTCTCTCTCTCTTTTGCTTTACAATCTATTTTGACTTTCACACAGCCACAGCCCACGCACAAGACTCAAACTCCTCTAAATCCTCTTTCAATCCCTTCTACTCATTTGAAACAAACCCAAACAAACTAGTAGATTAAACAAACCACGAGAAAAGAAGAGAAGATTAATAAGTTCCCCTAATCTTGGCATACAAGTCCGTATCCAAAAAGCTGTAATTCGGTTCCAGCTCGCAAAAGGGGTGCTGAGACAACAAAACATCCGCAGTCGGTCTTTCTGAAGGGTTTCTGTTTGGTGTTATCACTTCAGTCAGCACATGTATAGACAGACATCATCATAGCCCAAGAAAAGAAAAGGAGAAGCACAGAAACTTACACAGTAAAGCAATCCAACATGAAAGCAATGGCAATCGGAGATATGACCTCCCTGACATCCTCAGGAATGGGCGGCGTCTCCCCGTTCGCAATCTTGTAAATGGCACCTACCGCCTCCTCTTTGCTCCACGGCCTCCGTCCGCAAAACATTTCAAGCACCACGCATCCCAAACTCCAAATATCTACTTTGGCGCTGTATCCTTCCTTTTGACTCATCACTACCTCTGGTGCCATCCAAAATACTGACCCCTGCATCGAATTGGTCTTGTCGTTTCCGTAGATGTTATCTGTTTTTTTACTGATGCCGAAATCCGAGATTTTGCATGTGCCGTCGAGGTCGAGCAGGATATTGTCTGCTTTCAGGTCGCGATGGAGGATACCCTCGCGATGTAGGTATGCGAGACCGGATAATGTTTGTCGGGTGAGAGAAGCAACGACCGGTTCTTCAAACTTGCCATGCTTGCGAAGACAAGATCCAATAGAACCACCAGAGATATATTCCAAAAAGATTGAAATGCTCGTCTCCTTCCGCTCGCAACCGAGGTACTGTACAATATTGACGTGATCCAAATGCTGCATTGTATCAATCTCCTGATCCAAGGCGGCAACCAACTCCTGCATCTTTTTCTTGTCGCCTTGTGCAGCCTTGGGGTTGACTTCAACTTCCTTGACAGCCAAGAATTCACCAGTGGTGGCGTTCATACCCAGGTATACACGACCAAAGGTACCCTTGCCGATGAGTTGACCCTTGAACCACCGGAAGGTGGTTTGCCTCTTGAGATTGCTGTCTCTGCTGTTGCTCCGGGTAGATAACTGGTCCTGCGGGATGGTAGTCAAGCCCATAGCCATGTTCAATGAACCACGCTCAGGGCGGATCTGAACAATGTGGGCGTTAAACATCTTGGTGCTCTTTCGTCGCATGAGGTTTGTGTTCTTGTTTTGCGCGGAGCCATCAGCCGTTGGTACCGGGATCGGTCCAGAGGTCTGAGTATATCGTTTGTTGGCTTCGTGTGCACCACGGACGACTTCTCTGATGGACTTCATACGACCAAGACCTCCTGAACGTCTGATACTCTTGTGCGCCAGGGATTGCATGGATACCGGTCTTGACTCCAACGCTTTCAGCGTAGATTCATCCGATCCGAGTGTGTCGTTGTCGTTGTAAAAGGTGTGAAGCTTGCCGGTAGATAACCCAGCAGGCAGAGGTGGCATAGGCGGAACATGAGATTCCCTCTCCCGGTGCCTGCTTCCACTTCCGCTGGCCTCCGCCTGATTCTCATCTCCTTCGGCAATCGGAGAAGGAGGCATCTCCTGTTCTGTCCCCTCCTCAAACACCGGCTGATCAACATCGAGATCCGGGAAGAAAGACTCGAGATTATTGACGAGTGCATCAGTAGGAGGACGGTTGGCCCAAACATCCTTCTCAATAAACGACTTGCGTCTGCTGAGCTTGCTCTCCTCTGAATCCCATCCTTCCGACTGCGGCGTCCCTGGCGTCCTCCTCTGCGACGAGGACCGACCGCTATCATCATCATCAAGCGGTGTCCTACTTCCCGTGGTCGAATGTGGTGGCGTCTCAAACGCAACCGACAACGTCTTCTTAGAACGGGTATTAACCCTCAAACTTGGCCGCTTTCCAGACACACCATCCGAATCACCTCCCTCGGCACCAAATGCCACTGCCTTCCCCTTGTTTGCCGCATTATTGCGGGCAGAGATAGGAATAGCAAACAAACCATCATCCGAATCATCACCCGAGTCATCGTTGTCCTCGGGCTTGACGAGGGTCGACGTCGTGGAGAACCGAACATCGTTGTCGGTGAAATCGGTATCAGGTCCGTGTGACTTGCGCTTCTGCTGCTGCTGAGCCGCGGAGGCCTGGCTGCTGGCGAAGGATGCGCTCGGCCGACGAGTGGTACTGGGACTAACATTTCCAGGGGACGGGGCGCGTGCTATTTCACCACGCATTTTAGCCACTGTTCCATTCTGTGCTGCTGCCGCCGGCAATGCCGGCTCACGAAGAGTCCCGCCCGGCGAGTAGTCCGGGACGAGGAAAGGCACATTCTTGGAGCTCCAAGTCGTTGAACCCGGTGAGCCAGGCATTCCTCCAAGTCTCGGACTACCGCCGGAACCTGATCTATCACGCTGCGGCCCGAAATTCACAATAGACATGGCGCCCTTACCTCTTTCCAATATTTCGTTGTTGGTGATGGGAACCGACGACACCCTGCTGGGGGACGGCAGGCGTTGGCCATTGGCACCGGGACGTCCAATACGGGCCATGTGCTCGCCCATTCCCACTAGCAAGCCGTGGATTCCACCCGCCGGGCTGGGGCCGGACGGCCATTTCTTCACCTTCTCAAACATGCCACCTCCACTGGCGCTGTCTTCGCGCAAATCACTAGACGTACGTTTCTGATGTCCACCGTCGATGTGCCCCTGAGATCCGGCGCGCACGCTGTGACCCGTCTTCTTGCTGAGTGAGTTTACCTTGGCCAGAGTGGCGGACGCCTCGCTAGGAGGCGCCGGTGGCTTGCGCTGAGGCAGTAGGTTATCCACCTTTCTGTCCTCATAAGGCGAGTGCCGTGGCTGGTCAAAGTCCACGTGCCTCCCCTGAATTGAAGAGGGGCTGACTTCGCCCTTGCCTTCGGCGAGTTGCTGCTTGCGTCTCGCAAGATACTCTTGCTGTTTCCGAAGCTGCTCGGTCCTGTACTCAATCGCCTCTGCGGTCATTAGCTTCTCGTCCAGGTCCTTGGACGAAATGGTATTCTGCCTAGATTCTGGCGGTGACGAAATAGAACGCTGCCGCCCATTAAGCTTAGCATACGCCTCCTCATCAATCGTCATGTTTGCCCCTCCAGCCCGGCGAGTTGGTGGCGCCCCACCCGGAAGTACAAAAAGCTTCAATGACCCGGCGGCGTCCGCCTTTTGACTCTTGGTTGTTAGCAACCTGACATCATCCAGTGGTTCCTCATCATGCTCGAACTTGCCCAGCTCAGTCAGGTAAAGCTGGGCGCCCTCCATCTCAGGAGGCTGAAAGCCCACATTGACGCAGACCAGCTGTCGCAAATCTGCTGCTGTCTCGACATCCGTAACATCCAACATGCGGTAGTTCCAGCAATCAGCAGTGGCCAGAATGAAAACACGTGGCCCGCTGCGCTTGATCCGGAACCCGTCCGCATAGGGGTGATCTAATGCGATCGCGTGATCCAAGGCCATGCCAGCTGGACGACTTCCCAGTGAATGGGGCTTGAAAGTAAGCCCCGGACTAGTGGGCGAGTCCAAATCATCTGGAAGACCGTCGTCTTTCTTGTTTTTACCCTTACCCCTTAGGAAGGACAGGAACGAGCCGGATCCCCCCTTTGCACTACCCGGGGGATCGGTACCCGCGCTCCTGTCACCTCCATCCTGGGGCGAAGGCCGGCTACCGTCTTGACCAAAGCGACGGTCGCCATTTCGAGAAGCATTAATTACATCAGCAATGTTCATACCGCTCTTCAACATTGCGGCTGCGTCTGGCGGCACGCCAGATCCGTATATAGCCGCATTCGATGATACAGAATCTGTGCTGTTACGCGATCGGTGTCCAAATCTGCTGCTATGAGGTGATGCTGAGAGCTGGCCCGCAGTCGAAGATGGCCAGAGGCCCGAGGCAGGATTGGGGCTCCCACTTGGACTATCCCTGCCGTGTATGCCCGATTCACTAGGATTTGGACTGTGACGGCGGCTGCTTTCGCTGTCGATATTCTTCATCATGCTCCTGTGGTCCGAGTTCATGGTGTGGCTCAAAGTGGGCATTGTTATCGCTCGCACTTGGCTCAAGCCAGGACCAGGTGCCTTGATCGGATTTGCAGTCTATCACGATTGTTAGCACAATGTCATTTTTTTCTTTTCCTTTTATGCTCTATTCTCAACTTACATTTGGAGACTCGGAAGGGCCAGCAGCAGGAGGGGCGCTACTAGGAGGTAACGGTGCTGTCGAAGATTCTTTCCGAGCATGACCACCGACGGATCCCTTCGAAGTTTCAACAGGACGACCTGTAACAATACTTCTGATCAGACGTCTCATCCTCTTGCCTTCTTCTCTCTCCTTCGTCTGATCCCATCTCGTCCCACTCTTGGTGCACTGATGGAAAAGCCGAGGATAGACCTGCTGATGCATCATTCCAAAGTTTCCGCGCCCACCATGACTGCTGCCGAGCTCGAGGAAGAGAGCTCCAGAAATGTTCAAAAATCGGAAAGTTTCTTGCCAGTCTTTTGAGAAATTATTTGCTTGCAACCACATCAGGACATTCTCCATTGGCCATTGGGCAGCCAGTTCCGCGGGGACAGACGAAGTAGTGGTCGCATTGCTGGTGGTCGACGAGCCTCTGTTGGCATTCATGGCGGCCGCGTACAGTCTGTCACGGCCTGAAGTTTCCTCCAGAGGAGTCGCAGCAGCCGATTCCAGCTGAGCGCCCGTCCATCCCAAAATCTCTTCAGCGAAACCCAATCCAGGAATACCCACACCTTCGCCGTATGTATCTCCTCCTGACGGTATGTAGGTCGCGCCAACCAATGCAGACGACGACTCCTGCTGGGTCTGCTGGGGAGGAGGTGGAGGCACATTTACGCCCGGCAGCGACTGGCCATGCAGTTTGGGATTGTACGCATGCAAAACCCCAGTATTGTTCGCTGCGCCACTCGGTGGTGGTGGTGGGGGGAAGTTAATTGTTGCCGTCCGCGCATCATATGCTCGACCCCAAGTGCCATGCCATGGCGCTGCTCCCAATGCGCTCGGCGGGCCGATCGCGCTGCCGGGAAACGAGTTGTTGGGCGGTGGTCCCGACGGAGGCGGAGGGAGCAAGCCAGGCTGTCCTGGGGCATTCGGGTAACGCGGAGGAGGAGGAGGTATGTTCATCATGGTGTTGTTTATCCCCACGGCTGGCGGCGGCGACATTGGCGGAGGGGGAGGCGGCACGTGAAAGGGCCGCGTTGCGTCCCTCTGCCCATTTTGATACATGGCTGCTGTCGTCTCTATTATCTGTACAAGATGTTACAATGGAGAGAGTGTCGGCGCAGTTGTCGTTATTAAAAACGAGAGAATCGGGGCGCTCAGGGGCGGGGTGAGCAGGAGGAGGAGGGGGGATGCCTCCTGATGGCCCGCGGCGCCAGCAATCGATCGGAATGGAATGACAATGATTTTTTGTTCGATAATGCAATTAAGTTTTGTTTACTGTGCTTATGCGGGTAGAGCGAATGCGATTTCAATTATGTTGCGACATTGGTAGTCGTGGCTCCGTTCAGACGTGGTGGGTATCTATCGTATTGTTGTCGACAGCGTTGGGTAGCTTGGGTTCGAGATCGGGGGATCGAATCAACGAGCGAACGAACGAACGAGAAGACGGGGGAGTCGGATTAAAACCACGCCACCCTGGGCGGCTACCAGACAAGAGGCCGGCAGACAGACAGATCGAGAGGGGGAAGAGATAGTGATGGGGAGGGACCCTAGATATTTCTATGCTTGTATGTGCGTGGATCCAGGATTAATATTACTTGTATAATGTCAAGGGCCGAGGCGCATTTCTGTTCTGTTTCGAACTTCTCTGTGCTTGCTTTCCAGGTTGCTTGGGGTCTTTCTGCTTTCTCCTCTTTTTGGGGTCACACTGGCACCCTCCCTTCGTCCCCTGGTAGGGCAGCCGCTTCTTTGTGGTCGTTTTCCCCAGCGGCAGCGCTTCGGATTGTTGGATGCACATGCATCTGCAGGCTGCAACCCGCTCCGGTGTGCTTGTTCGCGCAGGACGTTGACGAATGGGATGGGGCGGGGCCGAGCGAACAGGGGTTGGCCAGGCCCAAGCTTCGTCGTGATTGATGTGCTGGGGTTCAGGTCGCAAAAGCGGCTGGGCCTTGGCAATCCGCGGGAGAGGGGCGTTCGGGTTCTCCAAGGCTGTGTCTGCGTTCTGCGTTTGTCTGGGCGCTTCTATTCTTCTCTCTGAAGAAACCGTAATTACCTACCCAGAAACACATAAACTCAGCCATTAAACTTCACACCGGACTGCAGCACCGTTTCTTTTTCTAGCGTATGACAAATCCCCAGTCATCCACCACTTACACTATGTGACTTTCTACATAAATCCGAAATGCGCTATCCGAGATGATTTAGCGCCGCCTCGGATTTGTGATAGATGATGACAATGGTTGTGAGCATGTTTATTATATAGGAATACCACATCCTCATGTACTACGCTACTTTGCTGAAATTCCAAACGCCAAACGCCTCCCATCGCTGTTGCTCTGGCTCAAACTAAAGTCTAGTTATCAATGATACCAAAAGTCCCGTGCCTTGTGTGCCCCCCTTGCAAAATAAAAATATAGAACCAAAGAAAAAAAATTCACCTCACATTACAGTGCAATTACCCCAATTACCTCCAAAGAACTGATCATAATATCCACCCTCGTCACTATACCTCCTAACCATGCCAGTAATTTTCAAGTGCTGTTCACCATCTCCATGCCACCACCTCAGACGCTGCAGCATGACAGTCTCTTCCTCATCACTGCTGATCTCCCACTTGCCTGAGCTCACCTCAACAACACAAGAGTCCTTGGGGAAGTGATACTCGGGAAGAGACACCACCGTGGGGTGGTCTGTCTCGGCAGTTTTGGGTGCTTGGATTGTCATGCTGAATTGACATTGCCGAAGATCAAAGACATAGTTTGTGATGGTGCCTGATGTGTAGATGGGGGCTGGGCGGACATATGCTTCGGCAGCTCGATACCCAGGCGCGGCGCTAAGCTCGGGCTGGCGTGCGGCAGCCTCGGACGATATTGATGGGTTGGTGATTGATCGCTTGAGATTGGCTGGCGTGACACTATCATCATCATCTAGCTCCTTTCGGTTCGCAGGGCTGCTGCTGTTGAGGTTCGATGTCGACGACTGTGCCAGGTCAGGCGTCTTGGGAACAGGGGACACAGGAAGCAACTTGTCGTCAGCCGAATAAATAGAAAGATCTTCACCGTTCCACTGATCTCCTGTCTCGTGATCATTTTTTACCATGTAGAGCCATAGAGTGTACCCTTCCAAGCCAGAGCCTTCGACTCCAAAGTGGTTGGCATCCATCGCTGCTGTCTGACTGGCGTAATCCCCCGTCTTGTAAGCATGCTTGTCGTCCATATCGTAGGGAATACCGAACTCAGTCATTACGCAGGGGTGATTTCCCAAATTGTCAAGACCTTCCTGTCTCATGGCTGCGTGTTGGTCCTTGAAACAATTTCGAATAGCCGTCTCTCCGAGTTTCACTGCAAATGCCGGGTGCCAATATCGTCCTCGCAATACGCCAATAACATCAACATTCCAGGCTCGGTTCCATTTCTTCGTCATGAGAGTGATTCCATCATACCAATGAGGGGCATAGACGAGAAGAGGGTCATCGCCATCTGGCGTGCCCTTGATTGTTGGTGGAACTTCCATGGTCGGTCCCTGCAAGAGAATGATGGAGTCCTTGTGATGCTCCCGGATTGCGTCTCGGTAAGCTCGGAAGTAATCCATAAAGTAGTGGTTGGTAAAGTATGGGTAATCAACGTGGTCACCGGTGGATGGGTGCTTTCCAAAGTAGTCCTTTTTGAGCAAGGTGTCTGTTGCTGGATCCCAAACACCATGCTGAGCCCAGATACACTCACCCAGTTTCCACCCAGGATCTCTCTTGTAGCCATAACGAGACTCGTCGTAGTCTGCTGGCAACCATGCACTCTCGCCGTGAGGGTCAATCAAAGCTCGCCCAATTTTCACTGGCCCCAAACCACCCATGTCCCAGGTATCAACTTCGACTGCTCGTCCAGAACCTGTGAGAATGGTCTGCCAGATTGTTGGGCAGGACCCTTTCTTCAGCGCCTGCTCTTTTGGAATAACACTGATGTCTTCGTAACCAATCATGCCCTTGTTGGGCTCGTTCAAGCTTTCCCACCCAAACACGATATCGTTTTCGATATCGCCAGCCTCGTGTATCCTTTTTGCTAGATACTTGCACGCGAGAATGAAGTGGCCCTGAAGATAATCCTGAATGTTCATGCCATCGATAATACACTTTGGGGCAAAAACTTTGCCGGCGAAGAAGAGCGTGAACATGGTGGCGGCAGCGAGGCGATAGTAATTCGTCGACCAGATCATTTTAGGGAACTTTTCAGGTTCTGGGTATGTGTTGTGAACAATGGCTGCTTCGGTCGCAGCGAAGCTTTGAGGATTAAGGCCAGCAGCATAAAGCGTCCACATTGGTGCGCCTGAGCCGCCAGAGAATCGAGACCACTGATATTCGGCAAGACAAAGGTTAGCGACATGGTCATTCATATTTCAAAAGTCGAAGAATACGTACAACATCCTGATGAGGATCCATAAAGATGTAAAACCCATAACTCTTTGCGGCGCGAAGAATCTCAATGGTTTCTTGTACCCATTCCTCGTCGTAGATGCCAGGTCCTGCAGCCTCGATGGCCTCCCATGTGAAAACATAGCGGATGGTGTTGTAGCCGAACCGCTTTAACCGTGAGAAGTGAAGATGGGCATCCTCTTTTGGGAAAGGTTTGCCGGTGAATTTAACGTTGTCACCGTCGAAGAAGTCATCGGCCACATGAGAAGGTTGGTCAGGTTTGCTGGGATATTTGGCGTCACCAGCGACGTTGATTCCTCGGAGGGTGACCTGTCTGCCGTAGCCATCGCGAAACTTGCCGTCCTCAATTGTTAACCGGAAACCCGCCATGATGTCCGACAATGAAATGAATATCCCAAACAACTAGAAATTATGTCAATAGAGAAAGTGGCTGGAGAATCGGTGTAGAACTTGGGATGACTTGTGGTAGTTTGGACCCAAGCCCCCAAGCGCCCCTTTGGTTGTGACCTGACTTGGGGACCTGAAGGCCTGGCGCAGGTCCAATCGAGGTTGAATGACGTGGGGCGGCAAGGATGTTTGGGGCAATGTTGGGTCAACCGGGTGGGGGAGCAGCGATTCCCTTGGAACAACAGGTGGGTCTAGATCTTGGTTCACTGTGGTACCGGGGTTAGGGTTAGAACTTCCATGTGAGTAAATGAAATGTGGGTCAACACTTTACGCGTCGCGCGGGAAAGACTCGACCTCGACGCGTCTCGCAGCTCGTAAATCAGGATGTCCATGCTTGGAGATTAACACCCCCATTGAATCTTCTGCGCCGTTGTTGACACAGAACAACTCACATTGACAACACCAACTCTACACATTTTCACCATGGCAGAATCTCAAGAAATGGCAACACCCATGGACGAGGACTTTGTCCTTGTACCCCCAGCAGTCGATGGGGTGAAGAAAGAGCAGGAAGAGGAGGATATTGATATGGCGGACTTGGATGCGGCCACCAACAAGTCCTCACCACCAGCAGAAGCTGGGGAGAAAGTCAAGCAGGAAGCAAAGCGAGAACTCGAGGATCTATTCGATGATATGGACTCGGATGATGAGTTTCCCAGCACAGCAAATCCTACAAAAGACGAACCCGCCACCTCACAAGCACTGCGATCCTCCCCTGCGTATGTCCTTTACCCTCTCAAGTCCCAAATATCTTACTCTGACACCCTCCTTCAGACCCGCCGACGAAAAAACAGTAAACATAGAATTTATGCGCACCTTCTACCAGCGCTTCTTCCCCTGGCGCTACTGGTTCCAATGGCTTAACCACTCCCCCACGCCCACAAACGACTTCAAGTTCCGCGAGTTCTCCCTCTGGCTCCCGAACGAGGCAGTCCTTCGCTACCAATCCTACGTCACCTCAGATCTCATGCGCAAGGACGTCCTCCGTCTAATGCCAACCCGTATCGAAATCGGTCCCATATACACGGCCAACCCCAGAGACCGCAAGACCTTCCGCAACTCTACAGCCTTTCGACCCATCGCCAAAGAACTCTGCTTCGATATAGATCTTACAGACTACGACGACGTAAGAACCTGCTGCGACAAAGCAAACATCTGCCTGAAATGCTGGCAATTCATCACCATGGCAGTCAAAGTAATCGACACCGGTCTCCGAGAGGACTTTGGATTCGAACACATCCTCTGGGTATACTCCGGCCGCAGAGGTGCCCACGCGTGGGTGTGCGACCGCAAAGCCCGCCAGCTGGACGACCACAAGCGCAAAGCGATAGCGGGATACTTTGTCGCCGTCAAGGGCGGCAAAGAAAGCGGGAAGCGCGTTAACCTGCGCAGGCCTTTACATCCTCACCTCGCTCGCTCTCTCGATATCCTGAAAGAACACTTCCAGAGCGACATTCTCGAGGTTCAAGACCCCTGGAGGGAAGAAGAACAAGCAGCGCATCTATTGTCCTTGATCCCCGATATCAAGCTCAGAGAAGCGCTGAGGCAAAAATGGGAGGATAATCCCGACCGCTCGTCCAAAGAAAAGTGGAAGGATATCGACGCTTTGGCTAAGACCCACGGCGGCGATGATACCCGCGCCTTGTTGGACGCGAAGCAGGATATCGTGCTGGAGTATACTTATCCCAGACTGGACGTGGTCGTTTCGCAGCAGCTTACGCATTTGTTGAAGAGTCCCTTTGTCGTTCACCCCGGCACGGGGAGAGTCTGTGTACCGATTGATAGGGATAGGCTGGAGAGGTTTGACCCGTTGGATGTGCCGACTGTTGCTGGGCTGGTTAGGGAGGTTGATGCTTGGCAAAAGGGTGGCGGGAATGCCGATGGGGACGAGGATATGGATATCAAGGGGGAAGATGGTGCGACGGAGAAACATGTGCAGGATTGGGAGAAGACGAGCTTAAAGCCTTATATCGAGACTTTTAGGGGTTTCGTCGCGAGCTTGTTGAAGGATGAGAGGGAGTTTATCAGGATTAAAAGGGAGAGGGAGGAAGGTGAGGGTGAAGGGCTTGAGTTCTAAGTTTTTCATCGATTATACCCTGACCTGTACATGCATCTAGGGGTCTTCGCATGGCAGAAGAATACATCAGGGACTGTGTTCCTGTAAATTATTTTGTTGTTGTAAATTTATGGGTATCTTGAATTGTGACCTAGTCTCTATCACTCACACCAATGCTATCTTAAGCAGTGTGAAGCACTCGGTTGATAACGGAAGTGGTAAAACGAAGGATCCTCCCCTAAGCGGTCTCCTTGACCTCCCCTTCAGCCGCGGCTTCATCCTTTGCTTCGGCATCCTCCTTGACTCCCTCCTCCTCCTCCTCCTCCTCCTCCTCCGGGTTCTCATCCTCCTGATTTTCTCCCTCCTCGCCCTTCAGTACACCGCCCTTCCGCTTAGGAATAACCTCTAGGAATGCCTGCGCCCAATCACCGCATTGCAACCACTTCGCCATAATCTCAATAACCTGATTAGTAGTTAAGACAAACCGACTCTGCATCCTCATGAAATCCCCAATCGGCAACTTGGCATGTCGGACCTTGTGCTCCAGCGCCCGCTTATAACACAGCCCCTTCTCCCTGTTGCGGTCCACGATTCCACCAATAATGTAACTCGTATTCGCCTCCAACCTCTCAAGGGTATACGGAGAATCTGAAGTCAAGTAGACAATAGTCTTGTCCACATCCTCAGCCTCGGGCGCAACCTTGCCCTCAAAGCTTTTGTCAAGTGTGATTGAGGGCGTATTCCCTTCGGACTCCGGTTTGATAATATCAATCATCTGCCCGCCCTGAGGCCCCGTCATGATCTCGTAGGCATACTTCGAAGCTTCCACAAAGTTCCCCTCCTCAATCTCCACACCCTTCCAGTTCTTATGGGTATTAGCCAACTTCCCCTCAAAGATATCTCTTAAGGTTCCACCAAACCCACTAATAGACAGATTCGCCTGGTACTCCGACTTGCGGTTCATAGAGTAAGAGCGCACAACCTGCGCGGAAAGCGATCCGATCTCGTGGCTCCGCATGTACTTTTCAAAATCGCAGTCAATCACAAATGTGACGGGCACGCGCTTGATTTCGATAGGTCTGTTTGCAAGCTTCTGGAGAACTTTCTCGGGGTCTTGCCCGTCTTCGATTGCTTTCTTGACAATAGCTTCCTTAATTTCTCGCTTCTTGGCTTGCTTCTCATGTCGCTTATCTTTGCGCTTCAGCTTGCGGTCTTCTCTTTTGGCTTCCCATTGTTGCATTCGTCGGAGTTTTTTCAGCTGGTTCTTGGTCATCTTCTTTTCCTCGCCATCTACGGGTTGGGGGGTATCTCCGGTTCCGTCATCGTTATTGTCATTGCTGTTGTTGTCGGGGGTAGAAGCTTCGACGTTGATATCGTCGGCAGAGGGGGTGCTCTTCTTGATGGCTCGCTCGTCGTCGAGCTCGGTTTCTGCTTTGCGCTTGCCGTTGGTGAGCTGGGCCAAGGTTGAGTCGCCAGAGTCTGTCATTTTGACGTCTGACTCAATTGATTGGGCCGCTTCGGCTGCCATGATTTCAATTGGCGACCGGAGTGTTGGATAGGCCCTTGAGGTTGTTGTGGTTTCGCGATGTCAGGTTCAAGGATCGCCAGGTTCAAGGTGGGGTTGTGAGCAGAGCTCAGTTCGATCTCTCAAAACTTTTTGGAAGAAAAAGGTACCCCCCACAATGCTGCCAAGACGGCAATGACGCGCCAAGATTTGGAAATCCCACCCACGCTTGGATGGAATTGACAAGGGTCTTTTCTTATCGGAGATTTTTCCATCCCTTGAGATCTCACTTTTTACAACCGACCCGACAATAACTCGTCACCATGTCGAGCGATGTACTCAGCACCCTCTGTAGCATATGTCATGCTGCCCCACCAAAGTACAAATGCCCTCGCTGCCTCGCGCGTACCTGTTCGGCAGCATGTATCCAGAAGCACAAGCTTCGCGCCGACTGCGACGGCCAACGAAACCCCAGAGCATTCGTGCCCATCACCGAGTTGAAAACCGCCGCGGGGATCGACCATGACTTTAACTTTATATCTGCAATTGAACGAGCCCGAGAACGGACAGAAAAGGAGATCATCGAAGCACGTAAACTGCTATCCGAAAAGGAAATCCACCCAGACAGACCAAAGGAGGACAAGATCTTCCAGAAAGTCTGGCATGGCGACGAGCTCCAACACATTTTGGTCCCTCAACGCCACCAAAACGATAATAACCTCGACATCGTTGGATTCGACAAGGGAGTCCGCCGACGACTGCGATATCTAGATGTCGAGGTGATCCTCATGCCAAAGGGCATGTCGCGTCAAAAGCAAAACTATACATCGTTTAACAGGCGAACAAATACAATCAATTGGCAGGTTGAATGGCTCGTTCATGATCAAACTGAATCCCATCAACCTCTCCAAATATTTTACAAATCCCTCGAAGGCACGCCCCTCTACCAAGCCCTTTCAACAGCAATAGGCTGGAACCGCGCCCGCGCCGAGAAAGAGAAAGAAGACGGCACTACCGCCCGCTCGAAGAAGTTTAAGCGAAAGCCTACCACCACATTATCAGCTCACATCCAGGATTTTACATCCTCGACGTGGAACCCTTCACCATTCACGGCACAATCTACGCTCTCATCCAAGTGGTCCATAACTACCACTTTACCAGCTTATCCAACCTCACAGGAAGAAAACCTAGTCAAATATTCATACCTCCTTTCGAAACCAAAAACCAAACAACTTGTTCCCTTGCGATCGACGACATGTCTTACGGATATATTGCAAGGTCGTACGGTGCTGGAGTTTCCTACTATTTTTGTTTTTGCCCCTGGTGAGGAGGTCCCATTAGGCTATACCATACTTGAAGGCGAAGGGGATAGGAGGGTACGAAAAGTTATCAAAAAGAAGACACCGAGGGGAGAGGAAGGAAGTGGTGAAGATAGCAGTGATGAAGGCGAGGTAGACGAAGGTGAAGAAAAGAATGAGATTAGGAAGAGGACGTATGATACCTTCGAGAGAGGTGGTAGAGGAGGGGGGAGGGGGAGAGGGCGAGGCAGGGGTCGAGGAAGGGGAGGAGGGTCCTATAGAGACTATGGGAGGGGTGGGAAGAGGGTTAGGTTTGAGAAGTCGATGGAAGGGACCAGGGCGGAAAATGAACACGTGTCAGAGGATGAAGGAGAGGTTGAGGAAGATGTGAACCGTATGGATATTGACCAGATCAAGCAGGTCGTTGAGATGGATGTGGGGGTAATGATGGGGGTTGAGGAGGAACAACAGGGGGTGCAGAACAACAACGGGGCTGGATTTTTGGTCGATTATGGTTCTGATGACTGATTTTACACTATCACTTGTATTCTATCAATACAAGAGGAGGAAATAGCGTGTTTCTTCCCAAAAGGGAAAACGTCCATAGGCAAAGGCAAAAATAAAATGAATCAGAATTAGATACCCATTCTGAGCTTATTTACATGTGTGCTTTTTCTCATTCGCTGTTGTCTATCTAATTAGCGATCTGTATCCAAGTTTCCAGATGCAGACGCAGTGGAACGAATAGTCGGAGTGAAACACTTCCAGTTAATGGCGATTAAATTGAACCTAGAGTAGTCAAAGTTCAGGTTTCCCCTTTATATTATGCTCTCTTTTTTCGCCGCCGTCCAACATGAAATCAGGTACAAGTCCAACCTTGGAACATACCCAACAAACGACACGCGGGGGGAGGGGGGGGATTATTATTCTGGCTCCTTGCATACACAATCGAATGATTCAATCATCAAACCCTCCAAACTCATCATCACTGCTATCATCCTCCACCGCGTTTCTCCTTTTTACTACACCACCACTATCTCCCCTCGCCAGTTTCCTGGCCTCCTTCTCCTCCCTCATTTTCTCCTCATTCTGCTTCCGAACAGTAGCAATCAGCTCCTCCAACTTCTTGGCCTCCTCCCGCTCCTTTTCGCTCATACCGCCCATCTTCTCGGCCTCCCTCCTCTTCCGCTTCTTCTCCCTCCTGGCAAGTTTCGCGTCCTCGTTATCCGCCTTCTCGCTCCACGCCGCATTCTTCTTCCGCTTCTGCCCGGCCACTTCATGCCCATTTTGGAGAGCAGCTAATCTTGCCTCTTTTTCCTTCTTCCACTTTCCTAATTCTTCTAATCTCTTTTTCTCGCGTGCCTTGTCCTTGAACGGGATAGCTTCAACGTCGATGCCGAGGCCGAGCGATCGATCTATGCCCTTTACTTCAGGCATTTTCGGTAATTCCACTAGACCGTACCCCTTTGCGAGATCAGTCCAGTTAAGATCTGACAGTCTAAAAATTGAGCTGGCTTGGTGCTCAATGTATGAACGCGCCCAGCTGACGAAGGCACGTTGAGCAAGCTGGTAGATTTCCCTGTCGGCAAGCGATTGTGCCCTAATTTTTGCTGAGACGGCTTCCGCTTCCTCTCCTGAAACAGAAATAGCTGGTTTTTCGAGGGGGGCGATAGGTGTTTGTCTGACCTCGAGCAGTTGGACGTATCCTTCTTCCCTCCCAGGCTGGAGCATCACAACCGCCAGACCACGACGGCCTGCACGACCTGCACGACCGCAGCGATGAATGAATACCTTCGTGTCTGTTGGCGGATCGTGCTGAACTACCAAGTCAACTTGCGGAATATCAAGACCTCTCGCGGCGATATCTGTCGTTAAGAGAACGGTAGGTGAGGTGGCGTTTACGAAGCGCTCAAAGTTCTTTTCGCGGACTTGGGGTTCGAGTTTGCCGTGGAGAGAGACTATGGAGTAGCCTTCTGGGAGGACGCCATGGAGAACACGGGTGAAGTATTTTACTGCATAGCAGGATGAGAAAAATACGATTGATCGTGCGGGACGGGGGTCCAAGTTCTCGAGGAGCTGGCAGAGGGCTGGAATTTTTTGGCTGGCGGGCGTAACGATGTATGACAGTTGGAGTGACATGGGTGTTTTGCGCTCTTGTATTATGCCGCCGTCTTTTAGGGACTTGACGCGGACGGTGATTTTGTGTGGGTATAGGAGGCCGACTGTGATGAGTCTCTCGACGGCTTCGCTGAGGGAGGCGCTGAAAAGACCGGTACGGCGTTGTTTGGGGAGGTAGCCTAGGATGCGATTGAGTTCCTGGGAGAACCCCATGTCTAGGAGACGGTCGGCCTCGTCCATGACCAGAACTTCGAAAGAGGATGCCGGGCATTTGACATATGGGCTGGACAGCAGTTCGGCAAGACGACCAGGGGTACCGATCAGGAGATTTGGCGATAATCGCAGGAATGCGCTGAGATCCTCGGCAGCTTTTGTCGTACCTCCAACCAAGAGCTGTGGGACAACCAGGGGTTCCGTGGCTATCGGTCGCTTCTCGTCGGCCTTACCGTATGTTGATAAGACCTCAGCTGATGGACCGTGGAACTTGATGAGGTTCGTAAGGACATTGTAGATCTGCGAAGCGAGCTCTCGGGTGGGCGAGATGATGATTCCCTGAACGTGATGGCGCTTCGTCGGCTCATCTCCTCGCAGGAGCTTCTCAACCACGGGCAACAAGAAAGCGAGGGTCTTTCCACTGCCGGTGACAGCCTCGACGACGACGTCCTTGTTACCGCGGAAAAGATCGAGACATGATTTCTGAACCGGAGTGGGATGCTCAAAGCCCATCGATGAGAGATATTCGAGCATCCATGGTGCAAGAGATGGTGTGAGTGCATCCCATGATCTAGGCACCTTTTTGACGCGTGTCTGGACTGGCACCATAATTCAATCGGGATTATTTGATTTATCGCTGGTGATGGCGAACCCCTCCTGTCGGTGTTGAAACAAAAAAAATGTTGGAGAGCTCAACTCTTATCAGCTTATCGTAGATGGGATGATCCCTGTCGAACGGGTATCCCGCCAAACCCGGGGAACTGGTCAGTGTGGGGCCGTTGGTTCAGCAGGCAGCACTTGAACCTGGGACAGGGAAGCTTAAACTTGGATTTAAACTCCAAACTTGGAGAGTCCGACACAAAGAACTTTCCACCACTCGCTCACCGAGTCACCTCACTCATCCGAGATCCGACGACAGGCGCATGCCGCCCATAACCACGTATACTCACACACAACATGATATAGACATAGATACTTGGCAGCACCCTACAATCGTCGACGATTGAACCAACGCTCTCGCCCAGCATGGCTTCGGCGGCCCCATCGTCGTTCATGCTCTCCGAGTATTTGGAGAAGCTCCCCGGCGCAACGTTTAGAAAACTATACCAACAGCCGTCGACTGCATTCGCCATCTTTCGTCGCATGCTCCCTCCCCTGGGTATGTGTCACGCGTTCAACACACGCTGATGCGCCTGAATCAAGATACTAATACGGCTGCGCGTAGCAAAGGTATATGTTCAGGCGCTTCTTTACATGTCGGCGCCGTTTTCGGTCAAGGATCTCAATGTATGGGTGCGGCCCGAAGGCGAAACAGCAAGCAAGAGAGCCATTGGTATCCTTCGATCACTACACATCGTCCAAGTCGGCCAACCAGACAAAACGAAACCCCAAGAAATCCAATTGACAACAAACTTCAAACGAAGTCTTCGCCTAGCACTCGAAGGGGGTGGTTCACACAACAGCTTTGGCGTTCCGAGTTCATTACCAGTTGATCCGCAGATCGACATCGCGTTCCTTGACACATGGGCCGGGCGAATATGGCAGGATATTCTTTATTATGTGGTAAACAGTGTTCCGATACGAACGGACGCCAGAGGCGGTAGTTCTGGATACAGTGCACATGGGGGCCCTAAGGCGGCAGTGAGGGAGCTTCTACTCATGGGTGGTTTGGTGCAGAGGAGGGAGGGCGGTGCCGTTCAAATCAGCGAGCATGGGTTCAATTTCTTGCTACAAGAAGCCAACGCCCAGGTCTGGACTCTTTTACTCCTCTGGCTTGAGGCAGCAGACCGTTCCAGAGCTGCCAACCAATCCGGAACAAACCTCGATAATGTCGAAATGCTCTCCTTTCTCTTCATGCTGGCGTCACTCGAATTGGGACATGCATACGACACCTCTGCGCTTACAGAAACCCGCAGAAATATGTTGCCGGCATTGGCAGATTTTGGGCTCATATATATCGACCCTCGGAATAGAGAGCAGTATTTTCCGACCCGGCTTGCCACAACACTCACCAGCTCCTCTTCAGCATTGCGGTCGGTATCAGCAAGTCTTGACGCAGCCACGAAGAAAGACCCAGGCGACGCAGGCAGTCTGGGTACCAATCCAGCTGCCGCAGACGAAAACGGCGGTATCATCGTCGAAACAAACTACAGACTCTACGCATACACCTCATCGCCATTACAGATTGCCATCCTAAACCTCTTCTCGCGGTTGAATATGCGATGGCCCAACATGGTCTCAGCAAGACTTACACGCGAATCCGTCCGTGAAGCCATAGCGGATGGCATTACAGCAAATCAGATCATTAGCTACCTAGCTGCGCACGCACACCCACAGATGGCCAGCCGATCTGCAGCGAATGGTGCACCGGTTCTGCCGCCAACTGTTGTGGATCAGATTCGGTTGTGGCAGTTGGAGAGCGAGAGAATGAGGACCACGCCGGGTTTCCTGTTCAAGGACTTTGACTCGTTGGACGAGTACGTGGATATGAGTACCTATGCCCAGGAGATTGGCGTATTGGTGTGGAAGAATGATAAAAAAAGGATCTTCTTCGTTAGTAAGGTTGAGCAGTTGAGGGATTGGCTGAGGGCGAGGAAGAAGGGGGCATAAAGCCAAAGATTGGGCACTAGGAAGCAAAAGAAGTAAACTAGCGTAAAAGCGGTGAAATAGGCGTTTAGGATATCGCGGGAAAGACACACAGACAAGACTGGCAAGGTTTTTACGCATTAGAATTGGAGTTTTCATTTCACAAGTTGCAAGAACAAAAATCTATTTTAGAAATGTTTGATGGAGAAAAATGGAGGGGAGATTGAGAGGATCAGTATATGTGAAGCTGTATACATTATGCCGCCGAGATAGTTCAATAGCAAATGATCCAGTTGCAGAATGCATCAAAGAGAGCAAATAAGGGCATGAAATGCTCCATATCACGGGTCAAGGTAAGGGAGGGATGTGATAAATGGATGAACTTTGGCCCGAGTACATATCCAAGCATAACCTAGAACGAATTGCCTAAAAGCCAGTTTGTCTTAATTCGATGAAAGAAAGAAAAAAGAAATAAAGAAAAAGAACACCAGGAGGACCACTTGGTTGCTTATATCGTGACTGGCAAACTTCCAACTATCTCAGCGAAAAAGAAACCGGAAAAGTTTAGAAGAAAAAAAAGACAACCGGATGGATGATTTGGGGGTTTCTAGCTTGCTTTTGAAGGCCGCAAGTTGAAAGCAAAAATATAAAATTGGAATCTCTCTTTATCTCTCTCTATATCTATGTTGTTCATTCATCACCTAATTACTTTCGATATCGATACCTATGTATACCAACACATGTACACATGCCATCCATTTATAACCCTTTCTTCGGACAGGATAAATCCGCACTTGATGATAAGTATGTAACACAGGAGGGCGCAGCACAGACTGGGCTGTCACACGCTATTCTCTGGCTTTAAAATAGATATATATATATATATACATATCAGGTTGCTTCCAAGTCTTCATGTACATTGCTAGATTGTTATTATTGTTATGATGAGGTCTTTACGACATCTTCCTCCCAGCACCATGGTTTGATAGTTTCCACTTCTTCTAGATATATTTGTTGGTTTCGTGCTCATTCGCTCATGCTCAGGCATATATCGATGATTTCACATATATATTTACGAGTCCCTGGTATTTTTTTATATTTTTTTTACCTTCATACGACCTTTTTGTACTTCTTCAGGCCATAAATTCAAAACATTCAAGCATATGTTACCA
The DNA here is from genome assembly GCA_033725935.1 of Cladorrhinum sp. PSN259. Classification (NCBI taxonomy): domain Eukaryota; kingdom Fungi; phylum Ascomycota; class Sordariomycetes; order Sordariales; family Podosporaceae; genus Cladorrhinum; species Cladorrhinum sp. PSN259. Next base: position 249,194 of record MU867071.1, read on the forward strand.
CCTTCCAGCGATGGTTTGAGATTAGTAGCAATGTATTATTTACTCTTCTTCGCCCATCTATAGATATATGTACATCATCTATACATTATCCGCTTGCTAAATAATAACACATTAAGTCTGACGCTCAAAGTGGAGCCCATCTCCTGTTCACAGTAGACTATAACGTATTTACTCTACTCCAAACTAATATGGGAGTCTGGAAACCCGTCCGGGTATCTAGTTCCAGTCTGATTTTGTCAAATCCTTCTCCGTCCAGTCCGTCTTTAAATGTGGTACCTTCTTCGCCAAATCCGGCGCCCCGCTATCGTCACTGACTGTGTTGTCATTGGTATCCTCAACACTCTTGCCCTTGACACCCTCACCATCCTCTTCATCACGTCTGGAATGTAGCAAGAGTCTCTCTTGATATGCCTCCCACGCAGCCGGCGAATCTGAATGTGCCCAGTCCATTTTCTTCCATGGCTCCTTCTGAATGGCGTGCATGCGGTCAATGATTGATTCCGAGACAACTCCGTCGGAATTATCGGCTGATTTGATCGTCATTTGAATGGCCTTGCCTCCAGCCTTATCACCTCCAGCACCACCGGGACCCCCCGCTGCTGGGTTGGGTCTGTTCAGTCGCTCTTGCTCGGTGGCTGCATCGATGTGGTGGTGTTGTGGCCCCATCATAACAATGGATGAGATTGGAGTCAAGTGAAGGTTTTGGCCCTGAAAGACGCCAACCATGTCCTTGGTGAGAACATTTGCGCTCCTGTTTCCACCGAATGTTTGCTTTTGAAGAACCCGGTCAAGTCTTCTTGCCTCCTGCCAGGTTATCTGTGGCTGATCATCTCCGGCGTTAGCACCCCGACGGCCGCCTCTGCTTCCGCTCTGACTAGTAGGGATCAGGTTGAAGCCAGCCGCCAGACCGTGCCCACCGCCTTTCCTTGACTCCTTTGACTTTTGCAGAGACTCTCCCCATGCCATTCCCTTGGGTTTGTCATATGCTTGTGAGACATCGATTGGGACGTCAACTTCGTAGAAGCCAGATTTAGGTTTAACTCGCATCTCGAGAACGTGAGGGGGGGCAATGTCGTCAGGGTTTTGGGCTCTTTTGGTAACGTATTGAAGAAGGACCAGTTCTTTACCCTCTGGAAGTTTGGGCTTGATGAAGACGTCGAACGAGTTGACAATCGGGTCATCCTCGTCATCGGGAATCCCTCTATGGGAGCTTGACGCAGACATGTTGATGATGGATATTCGTGTTCGATGTATCTGAATAGATGGTAGGAGTGGTTGTGGGACGTGAATGATTCCAAGACGTTGGTACTGAAGCTGGCTATAGCAAGGTGAAACAGAGTCAAAATTGGAAAGTGTGAGTCTTGAAATAGCTTTAACTTTTGAAAGGACTCAATGGAAGCTTTGCGACAGCCCCGCAAGATGTTTGGAAATTTTGGTGGGGCACGATCCCGCGTTCGCGGTTGCCAAGATCTAGATCCGCCGCTAGTGGGTCTGAAGTGACAGGGGGTTAAAGATGGTTGTCTGCAGGCGGTAAACCTTTCTGCCTCGACACCCCGCCAAAATTTCAAGGCCAAGCCGCCGGTTCAGCACCTCCAGCACAATCAATCCCGAAGACACAACCATTTCAATCAAGCGCTTCATTCCCGATTTCCACTTCCCTCCCCCCGATTGATCCCCGCCTTTTCGATATCCGATTCTGTAATCAACCGAATCACACGAGGGATTGAGTTGGAAAAAAGGAGGCAATCATGAAGGTACGGCACCAGCGGCAGTAACTCTTGCAAGCTTGTTTGAGCTTCAAGGGGCAACCAGGACCTTTGCACAATGGCTGCTAATGCGCGCGGCCACAGATCAAAGCTCTCACCCGAGCCACTTCGGTTCAGCAAGCCCCTGGCTCAGACGTCCATCGCGCACCCCGAAACCTGGCCCCGGAGATCCATCCCTTCGAACGAGCACGAGAATATCAGAGAGCACTCAATGCTGTGAAATTGTGGGCACCCATATAGCTGTAGTTTTTTTGAATCAGTCGCTGACTTCAACAGAGAACGCATGTTTGCGAAGCCATTCCTTGGGCAACTAGGAAATGGCCACGTACAGGGCATCTACAGCATGTGCAAAGACAAGAACGACATCAGCTCTTTCGCTTCTGGGTCTGGTGATGGTGTGGTCAAGGTCTGGGATTTGACCTCAAGAGAAGAGACTTGGCGCGCATCGGCACATTCGAACATCGTCAAGGGGTTGACTTTCACAAACGACAAGAAGCTGTTGTCATGCGCGACGGACGGTATCAAACTATGGGATCCTTATATCAAGGCTACTGAGGGAAGCGAAATCACACCGCTTGCGTCGTGGCAGGAAGGAGGCCCTTACACATCTCTATCCGTTCATCGGACAGGGAATGTTTTCGCCGCTTCTTCAGGTGCCGGTTGCATTCGTGTTTGGGATCTAAACACGAGCTCAGCGCCGCAAACAATTCAGTGGCCAAGCTTCACGGACACCATTACGGATGTTTGCTTCAACCAGGTTGAGACGTCAATTATCGGTTCCGTTGCTAGTGATAGATCCATCATCTTGTTTGATTTGCGAACAAACAGTACGTTTGCCTTGTTCTTGCAAAGAGATGATAATACTGACTGGCGTTTCAGCTCCTGTTATCAAGACGGTCCTCAAATTCGCCGCCAACCGCATCACATTCAACCCAATGGAGGCTATGAACTTGGCAGTAGCATCAGAAGACCACAACCTGTAAGTTAGACGAGTGTCTGTGTATGTTTTGGTACTAACGAGTTTCCAGCTACGTCTTCGACGCAAGAAACTTCGACAAGGCTCAAAATATCCACAAGGGCCACGTCGCAGCAGTGATGGACGTTGAGTTCTCACCAACCGGCGAGGACCTTGTGAGCGCGTCATACGTAAGGCCTCATTCTACCCTCACTAAAACCCACACGTATACTAACATCGTTGTCAGGACCGAACAATAAGATTATGGCGCCGCGACCAAGGTCACTCAAGAGACATGTATCACACCAAGCGAATGCAGAGAGTTTTCCGCGCCCAATGGACCATGGACTCCAAATACGTCGTTACAGGAAGCGATGACGGTAACGTGAGGTTATGGAGAGCCAATGCATCGGAGCGCAGTGGAGTGAAATCGACAAAGCAGAGACAGGCGCTCGAGTATAACAAGGCATTGACTGAGAGATATGGTCACATGCCTGAGATCAAGCGGATTGCGAGACACAGGCATCTGCCCAAGGTTATCAAGAAGGCTGGGGAGATTAAGAGGGAGGAGTTGGCTGCTATTAAGAGGAGGGAGGAGAATGAGAGGAAGCATTCCGACAAGAAGTTTACGAAGAGGAAGGGTGAGAGGGAGAAGGCTATTTTGGTTAAGCAGCAGTAAAATGGTGTTGTCGGTTGGTTATTATTTTTCGTTGCGTTCAAGAAGTCGAATGGGGATTAAAATGGGTCACATATTACTTGGCGCAAAATGGGATGGTACCGCCCAGGATCTTAATTACACGAATCAAACCACTGGATTGTATAAGCAACGACAATAGTGTGGTGATGCAACAAGAAAAAGATTAAAAATAATGTTCCCTCAGGAGTTGTGATATGACAACTGGGTTGTGCGGTCACTGAGACAGCAACAAGACTCCACATGCATTGAATCTTTCTTACAATTAAAATATACACAAGAATCCCGCTCAATCTTCCTCAGCCACGACTGCCTTCCCAGCATCAGCAGCAGCACCACCTTCTGTGTTCTCTCCACCACCACTCTGAGCAGCCCCTGCGGTAGGAGCCTTTTTCCTCCTCTTCCTCTTGGCCTTCTGTTCCGCTGATCCCTCATCCGTCTTTGCCTCCCCTGCCGCTTGTGCTTCCTTTTTCGGTCTTGGTTTCTCCCCCTCTTTTCCATCCTCCTTCTTCTTCTTCTTGACAGCCAGAGGATTAGGTCCCTTTTTCCCGTGGTTCTTCTTCTTTTTAGGCGGCTTCTCCGCTTCCTTCTTCCGTTTCGCCCTCTCGTCACCGCTGTCCATATCCTCATCCTCATTACCGCCCTTACCGCCCTTACCGCCCTTGCCGCGCTCATTGTCAGAATCTTTAACGTCGTCTTCTTCATCCTCTCTCTTTCGCTTTGAACCTCTGACTATGCCGGACATGAACTTTGCTCTCTCCTCCCTCTCCCTCACCTTTTGCGAGGAGTCGGCCATTGGTTCCAGGATTAAAACACTGCGCTTGACGTACATGAGCGGAGTGGGCACTACGGAACGGAGCATTTCGCGCTGGAAAAAAAAAACACACACACACACTGGTTAACATCTATAACTTGGGAATGGGAACAGTGAAAAAAAAACTTACAAGGTGATCATCCTGCGTAGCAACAATATACCTAAACTTATTCTCCCCCTTCTTTTTGGGGTCCACAACGCTCAGCATGCACTCCCGCTCCGGATGCGCATCCTCATCCATGAGATGGCCGCATCTCCTGCGCTCAAAGGTTTTGGCGCGCTCGATTGCTGCTGCTGCGTTGGGGTCACGGTTTGGACCGGTGTTTTTGGCGTAGAGTGCTCTCTAGTCCTCGTCAGTTTATTGTGTGTGAGAAGGGGGGACTAGGATAAAAACGCACGATGCAGCACTGAGTAATCATGGGCTTCAAATTCTTGGTTGACAAGGCCTTTTCAAACAAGGGGATGAGGTCGAGTTTTAGCGTATCCAGCAGGATGTCGCTTGTCATTAGGAGCTGGTAGGGCTCACGGAATCCTAACATCTGGAAGGACCGCATGAGCTTCTTGTATTGTTTCACACGTTTGCCCATTTTGATGGATTGAGTGCCTCAAATGAGGCCGGCTGTTTTTTGTTCAAGTCGGGTGGTAGGGTTCGCAGTTGTTGATACGAGTGTTGAGATACGATTGTCGCAATTGAGATGTTGAAACTCGTTGGTTGTGAGATTTTGAGATTCAAAAATATGGCAGAAACTCTGGATGAGATGCCAATTGCTCTTCCTCTCTCACTCTGGCCCAGAAAAAAATGCGAGTGAACGTTGAAAGACTCCACTTTATTTTCTGCAGTGGGGCGCTTGGCAGAGCTGCAGACCCACCCATGTGAGTGGATGGGTAAGGCGAGTTGGGTGTCATCCCCACCGTGTCAACGTCGTTTGTTCCCCGAAGTGTTCGTTGTCCGGCTTCAACCACACCCAGGGCGTCAAACTTACATTTTTGAGTAGAACTACTTTGGGATCACTTGTTTTCTTTCTTCAGTTTCTTCCTTTTCTGTAGCAGTGGGGAGCTTGGGACAAAGCCTCTAGGTTGTCCTCCCTTCTCTCATTATCACAACAGACAACTCGTTGGCTGTTCTCAGAAGCCATGATGGTACTCCTTACCCAGAGCTCCTTCTCAGTTCTCATCCTCATCACTCCTAATAACATCATACACACGCACGCTCTATGACGAATCGGATTTGAATTCTGAATAATATCACCAAATCATCCATCACCAGCTTACACGTAGCAAAATATTCCAGTGGAACACAAACCACTACAACCCACCTCCTCAGGATGCATGAAAGATGAAACTGAACCTGGAGGGGTCGCGTAACTCACGACCCGGGTAGCACTCACGGGCCGAGTCACTCACATGCCTAATATTACATAAGTCGAGGGGCTCAGGGGCCGGGTAACCCACGTTTCAATTCCTTCATGTGACACTCTTCTTTCTGGTCCCCACACTGCTACACTGCGGCTGGCGTTAATGCTCTGAGCTCCATCTCTCGCTTTATTATACGATTTCACATGTATGAAATCAGAATTCGAGAAGCTCAGAAGCCCAAACCCCCCGTTTTTTCCCTTTCAATGGCGACTTCTTTGATTAGCAGCTGCATGATTTACCTAAGTAATTATCCAAGGATATCATCAAAAGTTCAATCTGATCAATGTGACTAAAAAAAGGGTTATGAAGGGCGAGCTACGTGGCTTGTGGCGTGGAACGGGAGGGTTGAAACCTCCGGTTGTAGTTGGGTGATGTGGTAGCTTATGCAGATTTGAGTCTGAATTGGCTTGTCTGTTTCGAAATATTTGGGTGAGATTAGACTAGAGATGTTTGTTGGATGATGATGTTGAGGTAAGGGGGGTACGAGATGAAAAAATTCAAGTTAGATATTGCGTTTGACTCTTGGGAATGTTGAAAGGAAGACTACTAATCACAGAAAATGAAGGCTAAATTTTTAGAGTCAACAAGAAGAAAAGCAATAAATGAGAGGAAAACGCATTACCTAGGCCAGCAGCCGGTTAATGAACCTAGAAGCAGCCCAGATCTCCTCTCTGTGGACCTTCTAGGCTTACAAGTATATATTACTTCCCGCACGCAGACCCCCCGAGTTTGAATCAGTCAATGGTCAGCGTAAAAACTTGTGAGAGGGTTTTTCGGACCCCGCTACCAAAAGGTAGTCGGGTAGCTTTTTGACATATTTTCCATCTACCGTCATTGATACAGAATGCGCAGAGAGAGATCTTAATGTCAACCACACGTATTATACCATAATACCATTCTCAAACAGCCACCAGAACTCCTCGCTAGTATGAGCAACGCCGCCAGAGCAAGAAAGCAAAGAATTACCTATGGTACATTATACATTCCTGTCGCCCATTCACCCTTTCTCTCCTGTTCTTCACCTCAAAAAGTGAAGAACCAACCAACAAAACAATATAAACACAATAACACCTCCCCAGAAGATCCACTTATCCTGCTTCGCCCTCCTCTCAATCATCCTAATCGTATCCCCGCTAATCCCCAGCGTATTGCCAACGCTATACAACCTCCTCTGCGTATTCTTCAAAATCTCCCTCTGCTGGTTCAAATCCCCGAGCACAGCCTGTCCTCTCGCAATGTAATCATCGAGCGCACTGTGCGTGTTCGAAAAGAACGCCTGCTCCCTTAGCGCGTGACTCTCCCTGTCAACATCTCCGCTGCCTAGCATACTTCCTCCTGTCCCTCCTCCTGCTGTCCGTCCAGCCTCTGCCGTAGATTGAGTCCTCGCGTGTCCCCGTGCTGAAACTCCATAGCCGCTCGAAGTAGCAGTCGCATTTGCATAAGGGTTCTCGGGCGTAGAAGCAGCGAATGGTCGGCGTCCCAGTAACTCTGCGCGATTCTGCGCGTGTGCCGCTTCCTCCCGTGACGATTTGAGTTTCTCCAACTGGTTGCGGAATGTATGCAGCTCGGCGCGGAAATCGCGGATCCGCTCGAGGGCTTTTTCTTGCTTGGACTTGTTGAGTTCTTGTTTGGCTAAGGAGTTGTACTCGTCGATCGTGCGGGCAAAGGCTGTTAATGATGCCGAGAGGGAACCGAGCGCGGCGGGTGTGAGTTGGGATAGCACCGGCGAGTCGCCGGGTTGTGAGGATGCATCGGAATATGACGGGGTCGAAAGCGCGGCGAGTTCTTTCCGGATTGTGGTGCTCTGCTTGAGAGCTGAGTTGAAGGTTGTGTTCTGGGAAGCATGTGTTAGTCAGGGGTTGTTGGTATTGTCTCGAAAGGGTGGTAAATACCATCGTTGGCGTATTGCAAAGTGATTTCTTAAGAATTACTGAGCGCGTTATAGTTTGGGTGTAAGTGTCCAAGAAAGTTGCAGAATGTCGAGAATACGCCTTCAACTTGATTCAGTGACACGGTTCCAGGTCCTCGAAGCTCTGGAGCTTGCAACCTGGCATTTGGGAACCAATGGGCTGCGACGGGCCGACCCAGCTGGTGGGGCCGCCGTCAGCTGTGCATGCTCCCCCTTTATTGAACCCCTTCACCACCAAGCTGCCGAATATTGAACATTTTCATTCATTCATAGATCCTCAAACTTAGATATGATTATATGATTACCAAGAACTCCATACTCGTCGAGTTTTGACCGTCAACATTATTTGAGATCCCTTTAAACTGTATAAATGACAACGTGAATCACATCTCTCGTATTATGTTTTGCCCCTGATTCCTTCAACTTCCTTAGATTGACCACCAGAGCTGCAGAACACCCTTGGCATACTCGACAATCTCCTCTCCACCAAGCTTGCTGTCACCATATACTCTGTCAACGAACGAGATGGGCACCTCACCAATTGAATACCCCTTTGCCTTCGCGGTGACGGCCAGCGCCATCTGCATGGTGAAACCTCTGGCATCGGTGCTCTCGAACAGCTTCTCCAAAACGCTGCGCTTGTACAACCGGAAGCTGCCAGTCAAGTCACTGACTCCGGGACGGAGGACCGTGTCGGCAAAGATGTTTGCGCCCTTGCTGGTAAGCTTGCGCTTGAGATCCCAGCCATATACACCCCCATTACCGGCATATCGAGTGCCCGTAACGATATCGTAGTTTCCCTCGGCCATCTTGGCGATCATCTGAGGGATGAACTTGGGGTGATGGCTGAAATCGGCATCCATGATAATGATGTAGTTGCCCTTTGCGAATTTGAGTCCATGCACATATGCGGTTCCGAGACCGAGCTTTCCAGTTCGTGGCTGTAGCTGCACATGCGGTGAGTACGCCTTAACCAGCTGCTTTGCGACATCTTGGGTTCCGTCGGGTGATCCGTCGTCGACGATAACAAGTTCCCAGTCAAGGTGGCTGCAAAGTTGGAGAGATCGAGTTAGTTTGGAGAAATTTGATGAAATGTAGAAATTGATGTCACGAACTACTCGGTGAATGTGCGGTTGAGAAGCCAAGTGATGATGGGCAGGTTTTGGCGCTCGTTGAATGTCGGGAGAATGACCGAGTAAAGGTCCTTCCCCGATCCTGATTTTGCTGGTGCCATTTTGAAAGGGGTGAAATCTGAGAATTAAAAGTTGTATAATGAGTGGATGTAGTTGGTATAGATGAAGATGGGTTCTACCAGTTGTCGCGCCTCGAGATGGAATTATTACGGGGAACCTTTCAAGTTGCGCGTGTCCTCAATTGACGACGCGGGTTTCCCCTGCGTAATTACACTAGTGTGTCTTGACAGTTCCACTTCCACGCGCTGCTGCCAGAGAATTCAGGCACACTGATCGAGGCCCAGCTCGGCTTAGTGCGGGGCACTTTGAGAACCCTTGTGGCTGCTGGGGTACCCCCCTGCATTGCATCTGGCGCAACCTTGAACTTTTTGATCTGCAGCATCCGAAAAATTTCCCAGATTTCAAGATCGCGATAAGCAATCTCTAGAGTGTCAATCAACCGCTCAACAACCAAACACCTCAATTCAAGATGGGGGCCTCACGCTCATCCGGCGTATCATTGTCGATGAAGACAAAAAACAAGCAGAGAAGGCAGCAGCTTTACGTTACGCAGAAGAAGGAAAGTGGAAAGTCTCGCCATGAGGAGCGCCATAGACGGCGAAAAGAGGAGGCCAAGAACCCAGAGTTGCGCGCCGAACGACTCGAGAAGAACCAGCCCGCCAGCATTGACAAGAAGAGAGTATGGGACGATGTCGACGATGATAGGCTCGGCGCTGTGGTGGATCTCGCGCAATTGAAGCGTCGTCGGTTGGAACAGGCGGAGGCAGCAGCGGCAGCTGAGGCCGACGGTGTTGTGGAGGGAGATGACGAGGAGAAGGATTCTGATGCTGACAGTATGCTCGATTCCGATGAAGAAGAGGAAGAAGATGAAGAAGATGAGGAGAAGATGGAGAAGCTCCGACAGAAGCGCGCACAGAGGCAACCCAGCATTGCCCCTTCAACAACGTCCACGAATATGGATTTAACACCAGATTCTCTCTCGAGGCAATTCAAGTATCTTTTTAGCGACGAGCTACCTCCGATGCCCAAGATTCTTGTCACCACCTCACTCAACGCACACATACATCAGGAGGCACAGGAGATTGCTGCGGTTTTCCCCAACTCTACGTACATCAGACGTAGCGCCCACCGATTCGGACACAAATACAGCATTAGAGAAATTGCCAAGTTTGCGAAGAGTATGTTCTCGAATTTCAATGGATTTAGTAGGGATGTGGACTAACAATGATTTAGACCGAGGATACACTGCGCTGGTTGTAGTTCACGAGGACCTTAAACGGCCTAACCAAATGTCGATTTGCCATTTGAACGGAGACGACGCACCACCTGGCCCGACGCTTACCTATACCATTCGTAACTACTTGCCAGGAAAGACGCTACTTGGACACGGTAACGCTACAAACCACTATGTAAGCATTTGTGTGCACTTTGAAATTTATGGATTTCTTTTTTGCTGACGTATTGATAGCCTGAACTGCTTCTCAATGGCTTCAAGACACCATTGGGTCTTCTTTCTGCGAAATCATTTAATACTCTGTTCCCTCCCCAGCCAGAACTCTCTGGGAGACAGGTGGTAACAGTTCACAATCAGCGTGGTATGTATCAATCCACTTTTCCTTTAGTGGTTGGATTCCATCTAACATAACACTCTAGATTATCTCTTCTTCCGTCGTCATCGTTACATCTTTCGCGAAGCCAAGGGCAACGAAAAGAATGTTGTTGATGCGAACGGCAAGGAAATGGCTGGTGTTCAGGGTATCCGTGCTGGTCTGCAGGAAATTGGACCCAGAATGACTTTAAAGCTTCGCAGAGTCGACAAGGGGATAGGAAGAGCAGGCAGTGAGGGTGATGATGCTCTCCAATGGGAGTGGAAGGCAAAGATGGAGAAGCAACGCACTCGGTTCAACCTGTGAGATGGAAAGTTGTGCTTGGGTTGTTGTTTGCTCTCCTTGTGTCTCATCCAACTTCATGTGGCGAGGTCTGACTTGTTGGTTGACATGCGGTTTGCCCCTGTTGCCAACCACCGAAATAATAACTTCAAATATACCTGGACCAATTCATCCCAGATACGCAGCAATGTCCAAGTTAATCTGCCTTAGCTGGTAAAATGTGTCTAGCCTCTAGTTGCTGGTCTGTGCCAGCTCTAACTTTGGTGTCACATCCGATCGGCATGAACATCATCTGTCCTCCTCACAATCCTGACAGCCGCCATATAAACCCGCCGACTAGGCGCATCCCTGCAGAATGTGTAAACCAACATACCGACGGGATAGCTAGAACCAACGTGGAAACCTCCAATTCGCAAAATATTACCGCCCTTGTGCATTTTAGCAAGCCAACATGCATGCATTGCCTCCTTTTGTCATTCTACTCGGTGCCAGCCCACGGGAAGGAGCTGAAAAACTATCTCACCTTATGTATGGCTATTGGCTAGGTGGGTTGCTTAGTCCGAGCAACGGTCCCGGAACCTCTCACAGCCACTTTTATAAAAAAATAAATCATCCAACGGATTTTTATCCTTGTTCGATAGGAAGTAAGATTATCTCCAGTGGAATCGGTACGACCGAGAGCTGAGGGTGGGCGGTGAAACCCGGCAGTTCAGAGTGACAGGTGCCCAAAAAGGGGACCACCCCGCGCTCGCACCCACACCCACACCCACTGACCCCTCCAAGTTTCCCGTCCCTCTTTTTTACGCATTGTGAGATCGGCCGGCCGAGAAGCGGGATAAGACTCACCCAAACCCAGGATAGCCCCACCATAAACTTGAGTCAACACCACCTTTCGCCTGGGTCCAGCCAAGTTGCGTTTTCTCGAAACAATTTTGCGGAAATTCATAACAGCTCGCCTCTTATTCCTTTTTTTGTTCGAGTTCCGAACTTCGGTAGCATACAACCGAAAGCGCATCACACACAATGGCAGGAGAGGACGCAGATCAGAGATTGGGTCTCATCAAGGAGAACCTAGCAGAGGTTCTCAATGAGGAGATCATCAAGAAGGTCCTCGATGAGGGCGGCCACCCAAAGATCTACTGGGGTATGTTGCATACATACTTGCTCCCTACCAACTCAGGCATACCCTTTACCAATGATCACTGACATCAATCCCAACAACCAGGTACCGCGACAACTGGCCGCCCACACTGCGGCTACCTCGTGCCCGCCATCAAGATGGCGCAGTTCCTCGCCGCCGGATGCGAATTGACCGTCCTCCTCGCCGATATCCACGGTTTCCTCGACAACCTCAAAGCCCCTCTCGAACTCGTCATGCACCGCGCCGAGTTCTACCGCCACATAATCACCACCCTCCTCGGCGCCGTCGGTGTGTCAACCGAGAAGCTCAAGATCGTCCTTGGTAGTTCCTACCAAAAGAGCCCCGAGTACGTCATGGATCTGTACAAGATGGCGGCGCTGATTTCGGAGCACGATGCCAAGAAGGCCGGCGCTGAGGTCGTCAAGCAAACGGATAACGCTCCCCTGTCAGGCCTGCTTTACCCTATTCTTCAGGTCCTGGACGAGCAGTACCTGGATGTTGATGCGCAGTTCGGTGGCTTGGATCAGCGCAAGCTGTTCATTGCTGCGAAGGAGTGGCTTCCCAAGGTTGGATACAGAGAGCGCGCCCACTTGATGAACCCTATGGTTCCCGGTCTCCACGGTGGCAAGATGAGCTCCAGTGACCCTGACAGCAAGATTGATCTCCTTGACACCCCTGATATTGTCGCCAAGAAGATTAAGAAGGCACACGCCGCCCCTCAGGTTGTTGAGGAGAACGGTCTCCTTGCATTCATCGAGTACGTCCTTCTGCCGGCCTCGCGCTTGAAAGGTGGCGAGGGTTTCAAGGTGGAGCGCGAGAGAGATGGACTCCCAACTTTGGTCTACACCGATATTGAGAAGGTCAGGGAAGATTACAAGAATGATATCGTAAGTTTATCTCCGTCGACGCGGTTTCCCCGTTCGTGAATGCTGACACATGTCACAGTTGACACCACAACTGATCAAGCCCGCGATCACCCGGGATCTCTCGGCACTCTTGGCTCCTATCCAGGAGGCTTTCAAGAACGACAAGGAGTGGCAAGCGATCGCAGAGAAGGCCTATCCTCCTCCACCAAAGAAGGAGAAGAAGGTCAAGAACAAGGGTACTCGTTACCCTGGTGGCGGTGCCCCTCCTGCGAATGGGGAGGAGGCAAAGGAGCTTCCTATTAGGAATGGGGATGCTGCCCCAGCAGAGGCTGCGGCTGCGCCATAAGCGTTGTTGTTAGGGTAGTTAAAAATAAATAGGGGTAATGTGAACATGACTAAACTCACACGTTGATCTCTCGCAGTTTTGGTTTATGTAGGTTTGTGTGAGACGGCGAGCAGTGGCCATTCCGCAGCAAATGATACAAAAATGCTTCATCGAGTTATGTCAAATTTAAAACCAATCTTGTAGAGCCGCTGAAAGGGCGAACGAAGAAAGGAGAAACATGGGCGCCAGACAAAAAGGAAGGACGCGAGAAGGTACAGTATCGTCGAGCTTTTGACCGCGTGCTTGTCTACCTGATAATATTCAGCCACCAATTAGAAGTAATTAGTTTAAAGAGAATTCATCAATGGAAGAGTTTGAACGGAAATGACTGCGAAAGTTTGTACGTCCGGTCCGGACGGTCGAACCCGTTGTGACCCGCTGGGTCGGTTCGGGGGCCAAGAACCGGGGTTAGTGTATACTATGTACAGAGTACGTACTTGTATACAAGGCCCACTTGGCGCGTGCTTAAGCTTATCTTATCTTTTTGACTGGCGGGGTCACTTTTTTTTTGTTTGAAAGTTGCTTGTGAGCAAGCTCCAGAAGAAGAAAAAAATTGGGGTAACTTGCTTCGAGTTTGCGACAACGATCCCAGACCTGCCCAATTTTTCCACGATCCCTTTCAGCCTCCGAAATTCTAAATACGAACCGTAATCCAAACCACTTTCAAGGCTTCCAAGTTGAGCGAAAGGAGGGAGAGAAAAAAAATGCCAAAAGCAGCTAAACAAAAAGGGAAAGCCGGCGGGAGCGGTCCCTACGATCGTAAAGCTGGCGGAGGAGGAGGAGGAGGAGGAGGTGGTGGTGGTGCAGCGCCAAAAAACACAAACATCTTCAAGTTCGACAAAGATTTCGGCCAGCACATTCTAAAGAACCCCGGTATCTCGGATGCGATCGTCGATAAAGCCTATTTAAAGCCGACTGATGTGGTGGTTGAGGTTGGTCCCGGAACGGGAAATATCACCGTGAGAGCGCTCGAGAAGGCGAAGAAGGTTATTGCTAGTATGTTTTCCCTTTCATCACTTCTGCGGGATCGTTTGTAAGGGGGGGGGGGGGGGGAGGGGGGGGGGCTGTAGGATGATTTGGCGCGGAATGGCTCTTTGTTGCTGGTGGAGGATGGACTGGTGCTGGTCTGGAGAAGAACTTGTTTACTGGTTGTGTGGGAGAATCTGTTTACTGACATGAGAAAACAAAACACACAGTCGAACTCGATCCTCGCATGGGCGCAGAGGTGACCAAGCGCGTACAAGGAACACCACTCGCAAAAAAACTGGAAGTCATACTGGGAGATGTCATCAAGATGCCCGAGATGCCACCCTGCGATGCCTTGATCAGCAACACGCCCTACCAGATTTCTTCGCCCCTAATCTTCAAGATGCTGGCTATGAAGAATCCTCCGCGAGTAGCTGTTCTGATGTTTCAGAGGGAGTTCGCAAAGAGACTTGTGGCGAAGCCGGGCGATGCGCTGTACTCGAGATTGAGTGTCAATGTCAATTTCTGGGCGACGTGCAAGCATATCATGAAGGTTGGAAAGCAAAACTTTAGGCCGCCTCCGAAGGTTGAGAGTGATGGTAAGTTCTGAGAAAGAATAAAAGAAAAGAGGGGAAAGTGCTAACGGGTGCATAGTTGTCAGGATAGAACCCCTTGTGGGATCAGCGAGACCGGACGTTGCGTTCGAGGAGTTTGATGGGTTGTTGAGAATCGTGTTCAATCGCAAGAATAAGACGCTTAATGCAGCCTTTGGTGTTAGGGAGGTGTTGACGATGTGCGAGAGGAATTACAAGGTGTATTGCGGGTTGAATGGGATCCCGATTGATGAGTCGGTAGCTGGCAACACAGTGGGTGGAGATATGGATGTGGAGATGGAGGTTGATGAGGAAGAGAATGGTGACGGGGATGTAGAGGGTGGAGAGGAAGAGTTTGGCGCAATGGATGAGGACGAGGATGACGAGATGCCTGCTTTCTTCAAGGAGCAGAAGGAGGATAATGATGCCATCGCGAAGACGCCCGCCAGGAATCCAAAGTCAAAGGTCGCTTTGATTGTCAAGGCAAAGGTGAACAAGGTGCTTGCGGGGACGGGGTTGGGAGAGAAGAGAGCGAGGCAGTGCGATCAGAATGATTTCTTGAAGTTGCTACTGGCTTTCCACGAGGAGGGTATTCATTTCTCCTAATTTACTGGAACGGGATTCAAAATAATAATGGACGGGCGCCGGGCGTTTGGTTTGGCGGGAAAAATAATGGCGGGCTTCTGCAATTTGGTAGCGATATACCTGTTTTTATCTGGCTTTCTGGGGTTCATATATGAGGATATAAAACGGCGGGGATGGGGCAGTAAATCCATCAGATATTGCTCTGTGTTTTGCGTGGCTGGTCTAATAGTTGGGTTGCACTAGTTGTTCAGGGAAGTGACACTGAATCATCTATATCCTTAAACTTGTGTTGGTACCTGGTCGTCATGTCGGATTGCAACAAGTTTTGTTTGAAATTTTAAATTGACTTGAACTCTCGAAGGGCAACTGATTCTAATTCCTTGTCAAGAGCAATCAACCGCTCAAAATGTCAAATATCACAGGGGGTAATCGAGACCCATTTGACACCCATTCTTCTTTATTTTATTTCATCTTCTGGTTCCTCAGAACCAGTATTGCAATAGTCAACGTATAAGAGCTCCTGGACAGATAATATCAAGCGACATATTAATCCATAGCCAACTATCTACCCCATTCCCCCATTTCTCATGGTCTTGGAGCAAACGCAACCTCTTTCGGTATCCTAAAGCTAGCGCAATACATGCTCTTCGCAGGCGCCACATTTCTCACATTATGAATCGACACCTCCCCTGCATTGTCTGGATTGCCAGGCTTCATAGGATAGCCCAGATACTTGGTTACTCGGTCGCAAATATCATTGATGGGAGTCTCATCCTGCGCCTTGAAGCTGAAGCAGTGAACGTGTACCATGGGCAGCTTCTTGTTTGTCACAGGCTCGAAAAGATCCTCGTGGCCGTGATAGATACCTCTATATGAACCAAGGAACTCGATAGCAATAGCGGGGAGGTTCATGACGAAGTGGGAGATAGTGGGGGGTGCGTAAACCATTGTTGCTGGGATTATTTCCTTTGATTTGTCGTCCTTCTTGGGTTTCTTCGGAGCGAGGGTTGCGAATTTCTTCTGTTTCGAAGCCTCAAGAACGATGTCGGCGGATTGGCGAATAAAGTCGTGTCCGTCCATGCAGGAAGGTGTGACGTATTGGGATACCTTGTTCCTCTGGATCGCAGCATCTAGACACTTGAAACTCTCAGGGTTCTTGTCGTTGGCCCAGACAAAAACACCCTTCTTTCCTGAGGGAACAGCAAAGGGGCCAATGCCGGCCATGACATCGCACACGACCTCTCCCGGGTTGAACATGCTGGCGATTCTAAAGTGTTCGGTCTCGAGCTTGCTGTTCCAGTATACCTTGGAATAGTCGAACTCGAAGGAGCAGTTGTGGTGGTTGACTTGGACTTGGAGGTCGTCTTCGCCGGCGAGGACCTCGTATTTGAATGTTCTGAATTCTGATTCCTTGCCTACGTTGTCGACCTTGTTGATGACTGTTTTGATGTGGATGTTCTTGTCGATGAGGACTTGTGCGACTAGTTTCTTGTAGTCGAGGTAGTCGTCTCGGAGATTGAGATGTGCTATGTGGCCGGCGGTGTTGAAGCCGGTAGGAATCTCATCGTGGAGTTCTTCTGGGAGGATGGATTCAAGGACATCGCGGGCTGTCCAGTAATCATAGTCAAGTTCCAGTTTATATGGAATGACAGTCAAGTCTTCTTTCTGGATGCCTTCCTTGAGGCCAGGACCATAAGTCTCGGGAACTACAAGCAATGTTAGATGTAAATCGGAGAATATCAGAGTGGGCGAGAGAGAACTATCTAACCTCCAAGCTTGACATCAGGATTCAAGAGAAAACACTTGTGACCCAACTTATTAAGTGCCTGATCAGGATGAGGTCGGATAGGGGATATCCTGTCGAGACCCAAAATCTCCTTATGTGCTGTCAATGATTTTCGGTACTGGGAAATAAGTCGAGGATCTTTAAGAGCAGCAGCGGCCAGATCCACCTTCTTGGTGAACAAGGCACGGTTTAAAGCTGCAGTCCCCGAGCGAACAATTGGTGGACGGAAGAGACTCATGGTGTCTTTTTCTTTTCCGCTATCATTTGAACAGCAATTCGATGCTTTTGCGTCCTGTGAGCCCATAGTTGGATGTCAGAGAGTTTTTGACACTTTTTGGTCTGACAGTGTTGGAAATGTTTTATTGTTTTCTAAACCAGATGCACTCACTCATGCCTCAAAATGAACCATAGTAAAATGCAGTCAACCGTCTCAACCCCTCCAAGGCGCCCTGCATTAAAAAGATGGGGCTTCAACTTTCTTAACTCTTATCGGCTACCGATAGCACAGTGACAGGGATTAGGTTCCTGAAAAGTTTAGTGGGGCAAAAAGTTTCTCGAGCAGAAGCAGTGCTTCAATCGCGATTCGCAAATCAATCCATCCTTGGCATCCACAGCAACACCATCGCAAGCATCACCAACAGCCTCACATACACACAAATCAGACACAATGCCTGCGACACCACTAACAATAGGGGACTTTTCCGTCCTCCCAATTTCAATGCCCCCATCCCCCTCCTACCCAAAACCAACGACCCACCACCTCTACGTCCGCCGAAACACCCCCAAAATCCCAACACCAAACGACTCGCGCAGCCTCTTCGTGACAAACTGCCCAATAGACAGCACCGAGTCCCACTTCCGCACCCTGTTCGCCTCCCTAGTAGGCGCCGGCCGCTTCGAATCAATAACCTTCGAGTCCTCAACCCGCAAAGACGCAGCGCACCGCTCCCCAACAGCTCTCCTAGACGCCGCAGTCCCCGTCAGTTCGGCCCGCCTCCTACAAGCGCATTCCAAAAAGCGTAAAGCCTCCGAGTTATCAGACGACACCCTCGACTCAATCCTCCTCCCCCAGACGTGGACACGAACCCTCCACCCCTCAGGCAGCACAGCAACCGTCCTCCTCGCCGATCAGAAATCAGTAGATCAAGTCCTCAAAGCAATCGCCAAGCTCACAACCTCCTCCAAAAAGACGCTGCCGCCAACCTGGCCTACCACCCTCCCCCACCACCACCAGAAGCCATTGGGCGTGACGTGGCTCAAATCCCATAACCGTCTCCGATACCCCCCTCCCCACACCTTACAATCCTCAATCGACGCGTTTTCTGCCCTCTTCGCATCCCGCGAGAAGGAAGCAGCAGAAATCGCCAAGCGTCTCCGCTCGCTACCAGACGAAGACGGTTTCGTCACGGTCACCCGCAGCGGAGGCAGAAACGCACCAGCTTCCAAGACGGAAGCGGAGGAGGCCAAGAAGAAAATGCTCGAGAAGGCAGAGAAGAAGAAGGAGGAGCTCGCGATGGCGAATTTCTACAGGTTCCAGCTGCGGGAGAAGAAGAAGGAGGAACAAGGCGAACTGCTCAAGAGGTTTGATGAGGACCGCAAAAAGCTCGAGGCTATGCGGGAGAAGAGAGGGAAGTTTGTACCAGAGTCTTGATTTGATCAACTATGAATTGGGATGGAATTTTGAGTTGAGTCGGATGCATGTATATATCAGATGTAGCTGGAGGATTTGAGAAGAAATAATACCCTTGATGAACAGATTCAAGATCGTTGCTTCAGCATATGGGATTTGAGGAACCTGTCCATGTTATGCCCAATGGCATTCATGAAAACGAAACATCCAAACATACATATTAGTATAAATCTTTTTTGTTCGCTAGGTGCTGGGGGTATTATACATTGACAGAATGAGACTATTTCCATAATACACAAGAACATACGGACAATGTAGAATGCTTAACTGGGTTGAAAAAAGGGAATAAAACGCTCCCCCCCCCCCCAAGCTTAAAAATGTGTTGAACCGCCGCCATTTTCATATTTAGATGATATGCTTTCTCCCTCATACAACTACTTATCTTTCAATTACTAAGACGTACACGCATGCGCAAACGAATTATTGAGTAGCTACCGCAACCTCAAAAATTTCGACGACTTTAGAGTATTGCTATTTTTGAAGTCAGTGAACCGTCTCCTCGGTTTCAAGAAATATATGTTTGAACTCACCTCAGAAGTAAACACCCCCTGATCAGTCAAATACTTGGACATCTGCCTAAGCAGATACAACTGATCACCAACAGACAACGAAATCGCCCCCGAGACAACCTCACCCAGACTGGTCTTATGCGTCGCAATAAAAGCCTGATAGTAAAGGTACGCAAACATGCCCATAATAAACTGGCAATCCATCCTGTCGGTAACACCGCCGTGGCCGGGGATCGAATCGCCAAAGTCCTTGATCTTGAACGTCCTCTTCAATCCCGAAGCGAAGAATCCTCCAAAGGGAGCAATCAACGAGGCAAAAGTAGCCCAGAAGAAGGTGTGAATCTGCATGGGCGCAATGTTTATGCTGAGGTGGTATCCGGG
Source organism: Cladorrhinum sp. PSN259 (assembly GCA_033725935.1). Classification (NCBI taxonomy): domain Eukaryota; kingdom Fungi; phylum Ascomycota; class Sordariomycetes; order Sordariales; family Podosporaceae; genus Cladorrhinum; species Cladorrhinum sp. PSN259. The sequence continues at coordinate 268,732 of MU867071.1, forward strand.
AGGCAAGAACCAGAAGTCAGGGGTAGAATAAGTCTTGGGGATGAAAACGCTGCCGGGCTCGCAGTCTGCTCCGGCGAAAACTGTCGCGCCCAAGTTGGAAGCGGGGCATATGAAGTACTTCGACCGCATGAGGATATTTGTGAGGAAGATGCCGAAAAGAACAGTCATGATCCACGCGCCGACGAATCCTTCTACAGTCTTCTTGGGTGAGAGCTTGATGAGCTGAGTGCGGCCAAAAGTAATACCGCAGATGTAGGCGAAAATGTCGTTGGTGATGACCAGAGCGGCGGGAAGAAAGAACCAGATCATGCCCTCGAAGACGTTATTCATGATGAAGTGGGCTTGAACATTGATGAGGAATAGCGCCATATGCGTCCAGGCGAACTGGGAGAACTGGAACTTGAGATGGTCCTTTTTGAGAGTGCCTACGAAGAAAACAAAACCTAATCCATGGAAAATCAGATGTTAGCTTGGCTCAGCAAGTGTTAAAAAAACGGGGGCTGAGTCCAAACTGACCAAAAACGTGAATAGTGAAGCTGATAAACCTGTGATGAGTAGCCATAACCTGCAACGCCCGATCAAAAAAGATGATGTGCCGGAAGTAATAGATAACGCTCTCGCCGTACAAGAAATACATTGTCGACGCGAGGAAGTACCAGTTCAGAGCCTTTGTGAAGCGTAGGTCGCGGGCCTTGCTGGGAACGTTGGCGATGGCGATGACCTCTTTGAACGAGACGATTTGGATGGCAGTGATGATGAGAATGACGTAGATGTGTCCCATGAAGAGAGCGAAGAAGAAACCACCGATCATGACGAACGTCCATAGTGTGCGCGTGACGAAGTTTGCTTTTTTCTTTTCATATTCAGATGTGCTCGACGGTTGAGCAACTGCTGGGGGCTATGTGTGTCGCATCAAGTCAGATATGCCGATCCCATGGTTTTAGGGTTAAGCAAAGACGTACCTCCTGCTCTTTGATATTATGAAGCGACTGAGACGACCTGAGGGCGGTCGGTGAGCCAGTCGACACCTCCTCCCCGACATCGCTGAAGCTGGGCCGACGCCCATCGCTACTATTTTGCCTCGATTTTGTTTTGGTGGGGAAGACCACTCCCCTTCCCTTCTTTGACGACATCATGTGGGTGATGGAATGCGCGCGCAGCCAGTCTCGAAGAAATGTCGTCGTCTGTATGTCTCAATTCGTTTGTTGGTGGGGTGGGGTGTGTCGCGAAAGAAAGGGGACCTCTCCGTCTGGATGTTCCTCTCAGTCGGGTCGTTCGGGTCCCGGGGTATCGCAGGCGGCCGAGCTACGACGCCGCGAAGGAATATATACAATGGCCTGAGCTCAGTTACGGCGGGTACGATTTCAAAAAGCTTTAATGCGCGGGAGGCCTGCCAAAAATAAAACAAACCGAACAACTCTCGCAAAGATGCGCGGGTACGGGGAGATTAAAAAACACTTTGCTGTGTTTGGCCCAGAAGGTTGTTGGATCGAGTTTTGAAATTTTGGGGACGTGCTACGTCAATCGCGCCTTGGCCTGTTCTCGGGGATAGTCAAGTGGGGCTGTCTTGGAGAGAAACAGCATCCAAACAGGGCATTTGCGCAGCTTTTCTTTCATCTATGAATGTTACATACATTTACTAATCATCCGTACATGACGTCCAGATTGACATTCCACCCTTACAAAAGAAGAAATAAGACTTCTGGGAGTACATAGAATTCCAGGCAAGAAAAGCAACGAAAAAAAGAAGCGCTTTAATGTTATGCACATACCTAGGTATCTGCACGTCTAGTGGTCCATCTGATCAAGTAGACAACTTTAAATTTCGTACCTTGTGCTTCCTGTCGCTGCTCGCCCGTTTCAAGCCTAGGAAAGGCTATACAAACATGGTGCTCAACAGCTTTGTTGTCAAAGCGGCCAAGAAGGAGTTCAAATGCAGTCATCTTACTGCAAACCCCACTAATTAGCCATCGGCAACCCGGAACGCCGAAAACAAACGCAAATCACGTACCGGTCGAACTAAGCAAACTAAGCTAATGAGGACAACTCATTGTCCGCCTGAACCGCCGCCAGAGACTCCTCCTCTTGACTGTGGACAACAGACTCTTGTTGAGCAGGCGCCTCGACGGGTGCTTCGGGCGCATCCATCGCAGCAACAGGCGCTATGGCGGGAAGCGCTGGTGCCGGTGTTCCTGATGCTGTAGGAAGCTCAGTGTTGATTGGTCTGGGCTTGCTGGGATCGCTGGTGTCAATATCGGCCTCCTTGCGATCAGGATTCTTTCCGCAAGCTTTGACAGCCTCGCGCTCCTTCTTGCCCAAGACGACAAGGTCAAAACCACGAGGGAGAAGGCCATCCGCCCTGTTGCGAGTTGTTTGTCAGTGAAAGTCCGAGCCAATATCAAGACAACAATGCTACTCACTTCAAGAAATCCTGCTTCAGCAAACGCGCCTTGTCGCGAAGGGCCTGCTGGTCACGGGGTCGTTCAAAAGGGATCGTGCCGTCCTTGATCATCCTCTCAATCACACTCCACTTGCATCCATATTCGTCGACAGCCCTAACAAGCATACGGACATCGTTTCTAACCCATGCGGACCGTACCTGCGGCTCTCTGACCTTGCGAGTGGCAGCTGAAATCTCTCTGGAGCGCTGCGTCAATGCATCGAAATCAGGTTCAGTTTGTGTACCTGGTAGGGGAGGATATTCCGTAATGCTTGGTAGAGGGGGCGGAGCCGGAAGATCAGAAACGACAGGCCCAACGACACCGGCATCTGCGTCTGCGTTCTTCTTACGCCTTTCGCGGGGTTTCTTGGCGGGTGGTTGACCTTGTTCGCCTGTTGCAGTGGCTGGCGGAGCGTTCGCCCGTCTCTTTCTGCCAGCAGCAGTGGGCGTGGCAGAAGGGGGAGCAGTGACTTGGGCTGCAGAGTGAGCAAAAGCAGCACCAGCCTGGTATCCAGGTTGTTGGAAGGTATCCGGGTATTGTGAGCTCGAGGGACTGTTAAACCCTGGAGGGTAGGGAATGCGCGATGCCGGGGGGTACGAAGATGGGAGCGGGTGGCTTGATGCGACGTTCTTGTACGATGCCGGAGCCAGATGGGTCAAGGCCTCCGCCTCAAGCTGAGATTGGAGCTGTGAGTCGATCCTTGATCCCACCTCAGAAACAGCAGCCGTTGGGATATCCAGTGGCGTTCTCGTGAGCTGGAAACAGTCGAAAATGAATTGCCGCAGATTCTCCTGAAAGTCGTCAAAGGGGAAATCGAAAGCGCCAATATCGACTGTAAAAGTCCCGTCCCCATTCTCATTGAACTGAAGCTGACGGCAAACAGCTGTAAGGCGAGTGTTGTTCCGATCATTCGCCAACGCGGGATCTGAGGATTCAATGGGCTTCAGATCGAGACCGCGCTCGTCCTTGGAGAAGGCCTCGACCATCTCAACTGTGGTATTCTCGCTGTTGTTGCACCAGAGCCTTGCCACTTCCAGATAGGGGTGGCGGGCCATGCTGCCAGTGGCAGCCTGGAGTGTCGCGATGGTGTAAACCGTAAGTTGGGTGCGGATCATCAAAGCGCTCTCGATGAGATCCTCGTTGAACCCCTTGTCATTGGGAATATCAACAAGATATGAGCGAGGAAATTCCTCCGCCCATGTTTGCAAGAGACTCAAGACCTCGGGATAGTCGTCCTGCTTGGTTGTTTCGATCTTATCAAGAATCGAGACAAGGTTCGCGACCTTGAGGATTCTGGCGATCCGTTCTCCGTCTGGAGACTGCTCACTGAAATCAAGGATTTCAAGCACCAAGGAGGGCTTCAGAACAACGTCATTGGTCTTATCAGCGACGAAGTAGGCCCGCTGAGCGCTATAGATCGCTTCAAGTGCCTGGAACTCGTCATACCAGTCCTCCTCGTCCTCACGATCTGCCTCAGCAATGTGCTGGTAGAGGTCATCTGAAGCCGACAGCAGCCGGGGAAGATGCGTATTCATCTTCCTGACCCGAGAAGCTCGCTTGGTTGGTGTATCGTTTGCGGCACTGAAGACACTTGATAGTCGAGCACCACGTGCTAAAATCGACTGAGCCACAGCACCAACAGGAGTAGGGTCTTGTATAAAAGTCAGTCGAGAATTCGACATATAGAATATAGAAAGGATGACTTACTGTACGATTCCGGCTGTGATGAATAGGCAAACTCACTGCTAGTGTTAGGCACACTATTCACGCTGGGAGCCATGCTTGAAGCCCGCGGAGGACCGTCGCGTCTCGAGAATCGTCTGGAGACTTCAATGGTAACCTCATTCCCATCAGCACCACCCACGACTCCCCGCACGTTCTTTGCCGTAGGGTGAGGGGGAGGGGGCATGCTTCCATCAATAGTCGACTGTAAGTTTGGATCGATTGTATCAGCCGTGGCTGGCTGGTTTTGTTGGTGCTGTTGCTGCTGGCGCGCTGAACGACGTCCTGGGCCCGCGCCAGCGTCTGTAGCCCCACCGCCGCGAGGGCGTCCTCTCCCGCGACCAGACATGACCTCCAGGCAGCTGTAGTCTCAAGAATGGTGGTCAGTATATCTTCTTGATGAATTCGATATCGTCCCAACCGATGTGTGTTAGATGATAGAAGGGTTGGGGTTAGGGTTTAACAAACCACCAACGAGAATTGAAGTTGTTTTGAAATGCTGCGCGTTGTCAGCGGGAAGGTTTCCTGCACGATACCCCACAACAGAGGGCTCGGCAGACAAGGTTTGTCACGTGCATAAGGTCCGCATACCCCCACACAAGGTATTTGCGACCAACCCGAACCCTTGTCTGTTTTTCGCCGCCATCGGGTTAGTGGTTGCTCATCAACTGCTGGGCTGGCTTGCAGCGGCTCGGAATTGCTGATGCAATCGCCGAGAATCCTTGATTCGAGATATCCCATTTCAAAAGCACCTATAGTAGAACCTTGGTTTTTTTTTTTGCCAAAGAAACACTACCACTAACACTTGCAAGCAAACTTGCAACACAATTTGCGAGCATAAATTCCTCCTATATCCACCCTTTTTCTTTCCTCATATTTTCAACTAGAGAAAAGCAAAGGACATGTCAGTGGTCCAAGCAGCGCGGCCGGAGTCGGCGCAAAAGGTGCTCTCGCTGGTATATTTCTCCCACTTGCACAACAGCAGCTCTCGTACCATTTACTGACATAAACTCTCCAATAGTACCGACAGCTCCTCCGTCAGGGTAACCAGTTCGCCGGGTACAACTTCAGGGAATACGCCAAGCGCAGGACGAGAGACGCATTCAGGGAGAACAAGAGCGTGGATGACGAGAGAAAAGTGCAGGAGCTTTTCCAGGACGGGTTGAAGCAGTTGCAATTACTCAAGGTGCGAAATACACACAGCACATTATTCCCCACGGTGGCGAGGCGAGACGAGGAAAAGGAAAGCTGACAGAGTGCCCCAAAAAAATACAGCGCCAAACAGTCGTCAGCCAGTTCTACCAACAAGATCGGTTAATTATTGAGGGTGGACTTTCGGTATGTTTTGATCTCTGCTCTGGCTCACACATGATGGGAGGAACTTTGAACTTGAACAGGGCTGATAAAAGTGCAAATAGGGCAAGGACAAGGCAGGAAAGGGCGGGACCATGAGACAGCATGAACAGGGGTGAGTCCAAACTTCTTTGCTTTGTATTATTGAATCAAGAACTAACGAAGCTGCAGCTGGGACTAAATTATCCCTTAATCAATGGTTTAGCGCGAGCATCAGCACCCAAAAAGGGCCTGTGGGTGCATGTATAATATGGAAAGGGTTCAGGTGTATGGATATGACCGCGATGACAACTCTTAAATTGGAGTTGATGGGCATCAACGAGAAAAACGATGCTTCTCTCTGCCGAGAGTGTTTAGACACTGACTCAAGGCGGCATTTTTCATCTTCTTGGTTGACTCCAAGGAATGTATAAAGTGTAAAAATCCAGCTCTTATATACCCAAGGGGAAACCCCTGGTTTTCATGCAGCCCGGCTTCACACCATGACATGCCTATTCACAGTGAACGTTTAAAAGGGGTTGGACATCAAAATTGTCTGATAATTGGGCTTCTTAACATATAGCAACAAGACATTTTTCTATGATGTCTCTCTATTCGATCCCCAACTCATCCTTCCTTTTGCGCACCTCCCCAACAGCACCGGCAGGATCCTCTACCCCTGGATTGCGCAGCTGCCAAGCCATCACAACCTCCAATGCCTCGCCCATCCACTTCCCAGGCTTCACACCCAAGGCCTTTGAGAGCTGCTTTCCGTCAATCAGCCTCTTGAGAGAAGGAGCATTCATGAGGTCCAACTCGACGATATGGTTTAAAAACTGCTGCCACTCCGCCAGCACTGCTTCTCTCGTTTCTGCGCCAGTCCGGGCTTCTACGTCAACCAGGATAGCGAACAGAACCTGCAGTCGCCAGTTGCCCCCCCTATTATCCCACTCTCTGATGCTCATGCCAAAGTGATCTCGGGCCATCAAGTACTCCTTCTTCTCACAAACCACAGCCTTCAGGTCAATAATCGCGTTTCTATGCCTGTGAGCTGCCGTGACAATATCAGACAGCTTGTTGGGTGCCTTAAAGCCTTCTCTTGCTGCTTGAGTAGGCAATGGCATCGCCAGCTTGCCAGACTTCAGGGGTGGATCGTCGGGCAGCTGTTCCCAAGGTGTGAGAGTAGACAACGCCCAGGCATAATATCGAGACTCCTCGGTAGTAACGAGCAGCTCGTAGATCGATCCAGGCGTATTATTCTCCTCCAAGAATTGCAAACACTCATAAGCAACCGGCCACTTGGAAATATCCGGCTTGGGCATATCCGCTCTCGCAGAATCCGTAAAGACTGCGTGATAAAGCCCAAGTCTGTGAATAAGTCTCAGAGACTCAATTGGATGTTTGTCTGTTCAAGCAGTTAGCTCTACCCCTTGACACAAATGTTTTATAGAAACCTACCCTTCAACATCTTCTCCAGCTCAACACCGATCCTTTCCCTACTGATCTTGACCTTCAAATTCCCCAGCACCTCCTCATCCCCCATCACCCTCTCTGCTGCCTCATCAATCCTGAACCCCAACCGACTAGCAAACCTAACCAGCCTCAACACCCTCAACGGATCATCCATGAAAGTCTGTTTGGGCTCCAGCGGCGTCTTGATTAACTTGGCCCGCATATCCTCCCACCCACCAGTAAAATCCTCCACAATCCCGGTATTCAAGTTATAAAACAGCGCATTCACAGTTGCATCTCTTCTCTCGGCGTCCTCCTCCGCCGTGCCGAACTCTACTTCGGGGTTTCTGCTGTCATCCGTGTATGTCTCTTTACGTAAATTGACAAAGTCTACATCTAGTCCGCAGAGCTTGATGGTGCTCGTAGCGAGATGTTTGGATTTCTCCGGGTTGCGTGCGACGGTGTGTAGCCGGCCGACATCGTCTGGCTGCAGGTTGTGAAGAGTCTTATTGGCTGGGATATCGGCGTACTCCCTGAGTCTGTCGACGAACTCCTCTCCGGTCATGCAGTTGATTGCTGTGTCGATGTCGTGGGATTCTATACCCAGGAGTTTATCGCGGACCCAACCGCCTGCCCAGCGGAGGATGACGGGCTCATCGGGTTTTGGTGCTGAAGTAGGAGTAGGGTTGGAGTCAATGAATTTTGCTGCACCGAGGAGGAGGGACTTGAGTTGCTCCTCGCGGGCATTGAGTGTGATGTTTGGTAGTTCAGCCATATTGACTGATCGCTTGAAGTGCTTGTGGGGTGACGTTGTTGGAGATGACGGGGATGAGATGCAGCTGTATGTTCGTTTCATGGAGAAACCGCAGCGCCAGTTGAAGATTCGTATTCCCTGCTGCACAAGTTCGAGCCGATCGAGACGACGAGTGCACATTTAGGATTGGCGTGTGTTTATTTGAGGACTTGAGTCACAATGTACTGTTGCTCATTCTTAAGGTGACCGGATGACTCAAGAATTGTGAAGGGCTGTGGTAAGCCTAGAAATAAATGGCTGTCTTTGCAACTGGAACTGGGTGGGTGACAGAGGTTTGAAATTAGAGCTGTCGGGAAAAAAAATTAATTTATGGTTGTTGGCAGTGATAGCAACCTTAAGTTGTTAGTGATGAAATCCGTGTTGTGAGGTGAAGATTGACTGCCTCACCAAAAAGAAAAGGTGGGTCTTGGAAATAGCAACTCGGGATCTCTCAATTTCCATGCATTTACAACTACCCACACTTTGTATCGAGATTATCTGCTATAGGTGGTCAGATATTTATCTAATTTACAGGAGGAAGAGATTTTTTTTTTTTAGATTTTTTTTTAAAAAAAAACTCTTCATGCCTTCGAACAGATACAAGACGTACTAATGCCTTGGAGAAGGTAACGACTTCTACTAGCCATTTGCATACCAGGCATACAAGCTCACCATGTCCACTAACAAAACACAGCCATGTATCTATCGCCTAGCCTCCAGACAGACTTATAATTTCTTTCCGTTTTGATTGTGGAATAACCATCACTATAATCCTTAACAGGCTCCCTCTTCTACAACTAATGAATAACGACACCCCTCGCGTACAAAACCCATTAATTCTCCAAACTCCATTCCCTTCCTCCCCTTCACCCTCACCTCCGTCCCTTCACAACCCTAGGCAACCCCTTCAAATTCAAATTCCCACTATTAACACCCTCTTGCGCGCCGTCATTATCAACTGCATATCTAATCCTCCCCGTCCCATCGCCCTCTTCACCTAACTCCCTCAACAACCCCATCCGCTTCTCCCCTCTCATCCTCTCCAAAATCTCAAAAACAGCACTAGAGTCCTCCTCAATCTGCTTCGTGACCCCCACATCTCCCTCGCCCTCAGGCGCAGCAAGCGGCCCGATAGCCCACAGCTCACGCAGCGCCCTCGTTAGCGTCAAGAGATCCTCAGTTGACTTGATGACCCCGTTAAGAGTGGTCTCAAGCGCCATAGAAGAGGCAGCTGCTTGCCCGACTGAAGCGGTGGAATCCACCCTTGCCGTTGCGAAGTGCGTGATGTCGCGAAAGTAGGTCATTATGTCTGAGATTATTTTACGTTTTTGTTCTGTGGGTGGCAGAGTGTGTTATTAGAAATGACTTGGATAACCAGGATGAGATGGAAGAAGGGGGTGAAGCTAACTTACCCAACAGGTTGTTGGAAATGTCTTGGTCTCGGTTCATGATGGGCTGCTTTTATGGGACTGTAGATGCTGGGTTTTCGGATATTGAATTAGGAGATTTTCTATAACAAAAAAGGCTTTAATGTTGTGTTTGTGATGAAATGGTTTGGATGTTGGAAAGTTGATAGTGATTAGTCTAGATAAGTTGTTGCTTGGGTGTAATTGGCAGGTGGGTATTGGCTGTTTGCGCTGCTGCAAGTGGTATATTACACCCATTCGGTAATTCAAGACTGCCCTCTTAGACATGAACAATTTCAACCGAAGCGCAAGTCCGCAGAAGGAAGGAGAATAATTTAAACTAAAATAAAAACTGCATTGGATCGGAATCTCACTTAACAATTATGATCGAGCATATTTGGTATGCCAAACAATGTTCATAGCAGTTGCCCTCAGAGTGATGAAATAATACAGGCCCAAGTGGTATCATTACATGTACATAAATATCTCTTTCATCTCCCTCATCCCTTCTTAGAAAATCTTACTCAACACCCTCTGCACCTGATCACCCTGCTGTTCCTCCGTTTTCCTCTTCTTAACCGTCTGGACCTGCGCAAACGTCCTTCTCCTCTGCTTGCCGCCCTCCCCATTACCACCTGCACCACCCTCTTGGGCCTTCTCTTCGCTTCCTCTCCCTTCTCGCTCACTACCACCCATTTCATCCTCATCAACCTTCTTCCTCTTCCCAGCCTTCTTTGCCTCAATTCCATTCAACACCTTGGCTCTCTCAACATTCTTCACAAACTCCTTGTTCTCCTTTGTCGACTTGCTGATTTCCGCTCTCATCCTGCTCTGACGTTCCGCATTCTCGGCGGCGATCTGTTCCGTTAGGTGATGCCTATTATTCCCATTAGCCCCCATCCCCTATGACCCCTCCAAACTGGTATAGAAACATACCACTTGAACCCACTCAAATACTTCAAACTCCACACATCATCCCTATACCAACTACTCTTCTTGCCTCCAATACTCTGTGCATTTAATAGGTCTACGACCTTCTTCGCATCCTTCTTCTTCAAAAACTCAACCCAACCCTCACTGTATGACCTCTTTTTATTTCCTCCCGCGCGGACTCTTCGCGCATGTTCGGATGGATCCTCTGGCGCAAGAAAAATACGGTTTATTTGGCCGTATGGCTCTAGAAGCGAACGAAGCTTCTGGGGTTTCATAAATGGCGGTACGCGAGACAAGTAAATGACGCCTGACTTTTTGACTGCGCTTTCCGAGATAACTAGGTTCTTCTTGTGGAGGGGTTTGGAGAGGTTGAGTTCGAGTTTTGGAAGGGTTGGTTTTTGTTTTTGGAAGGTTTTGGAGTCGTCTTCTTTGGAGGATGATAATTTTGCCCCGCCCTCATCTTCGTCCTGCTCATCGTCGCTATGGTCCGAGATGTCGCTGTCTTCGTCTTCATCATCGTTGGTTGCTCTTCTGCGCTTTGCGCTACGCCCGCCTTTTTGGAAATCATCTTCAGAGTCGGAGTTACGAGCTAGTTCATCGTCGCTTTCGCCTGCGTCTAGCAGTTCGTTTCGGATGTCGGCCATTGTTGTGGTTGTGAGGGGTAATACTAGGCGGAAGTGGGAGTGGTTCAAAAAGTTGAATGTAGACTTTGTGCTGGAAAGAATATGCTTGCAAGTTGAAGGTCCCTTCTCCAAAAATTTATGGCTGCGGCTGGTCTGTGCGTAGGAATCAAGTACCCCAAGTTTTGAGAAGCTTTTAATTCTCTTACATGCATAGGGCTGCTATACTCTATAGCTCCTCAATTGGACGAGAGAGGTACTATAGACGGCTTTGGCCTTTTTACCGATACGTTTTACTCTCATATTTCCTCTCTGAGTGCCAGCTTCATTGCCCTCGACATCATCGAGGTACCTCTGTATCTGAGCCCAGGATACACCCCTGTTCGCTTTCCATTATCTTATCTTTTTCATGTGAAGTCGACTTGGAAATCATCACTTGACGTGCTTTTTTCTGCCGCCTGGGAAACCATTATGAGTGTATGTAGTCTTAATCTTGGCATAGTCATCATCCGAATCATGAAAATCTGAGTTGAAAATGGGTAGTCATCTCTCCAGAATTTAGTAAACCAGCGAGGCTCAAGTCGAAGTGACCGAAACACCAAGCACCTACCAGACACCCGTCTCATGCATCTCCACAAATTTCATGAAGCATACTCACTTCATCAACACTTCACTTCATCCCATTCAAAGGAATTTTTAGTTAAGACACTTCGCCACACGAAAATGAACACACTATGATAGAATTAATCTCATAAAAAAAGCACTCTTCAAAATGTCACGTCCCCTCCGTCTCCCACCACCAACAACGACCCTCCAAATCTACCGGCACCTCCTCCGTGAATCCTCATACCTCCCCTCAGTCGTCCGCCCGTTCATAGACAAACACATCAAATCCCGCTTCCACAGAACCCGGGAAGAACCCCAACATGCAGCTTCGCGCACAAAAAAAGCCCAAAGGGCACTCCGCTACCTCCGCGCAGCAAACGCAGGCGACACCCCCCGCATGACCCGTGTCCTCCTCTACGCCTTTGGTCGCATAGGTCCCCGCCGTCGAGAGCTTTTGGAAAAAGTAATTCGGATTAAACCGCCCTCGAACACGGAGGAACTAGCCGCCCAACTTCAAAAAGTCAAGGTTTCACCACTGGAAAGACCCAGAGACTGGCTGGATAACTGGGACACTTCGGCCTTGCAAGCCTTGGCCCGCAGTCAAATATCCGCCAGCCCGCCGAACCAGCCCGGGCCTGAGATTACCACCAACATGATTGCGGTCAAGAACGCCGCCTCGGAAAAGAACTCGTGGGGCGAGGAGTGGAATCCGAGGACCTATCGGACTAAACTCAAAAAATTCTGGATCAACGTCGCGGACAGGATACTACCGCCCTTGCCCAAGACGGAATGGGATACGCTCGAGTTACTTTCTCGGGGGCTATTCCAAGAAGCAGGGTGGCATGTCCCTACCCGACGAGCGGTTGCTGGAGGAACAGAAAGAAAATATGAACCGGAGTGGAAGTGGCAACTCTACGCTACCCAGCCAGTTTCCATCGTGGACCAGGATTCCAGCCGCAGGTTCAAGTTGCTGACGGGAGCAAAAGACGAAAACACGCCGACGGGGGATCCACAGCCTCTGAACTGTCACACGTATACGAGTCGTGTATGGAGGAGATTGCTGCTGAATATCTGGCGGTTAAGTCCCACCATCGGTGAAAAGATGACGGATAACAATAAGAAGCAGGTGGAATTAAAATGGGGAGTGTCGAAATTCATGCCTCCCAAGGCAGTGACAGCCGGCGAGATGGAGTTTTTTTCGGGGCTGAGTGATGGCATGGCTGCGGGAGCTAGGAAAGGGAGATGAGAAATGGGAGTAGTAAGTTGATGCATGGCGCATACATGGAAGAGGTTCAGGCAGAGCAGGATCATGTACATAGCAACATTCAGAGTAGAGAGATTTGTCAAGACTGATTGGCAGGTATGGCAAAAATGTTCGAACCGAAGAAAATAAAGCTACCCAAGAGGGCTCAGGTTTGGAGCGGTGACATCAAAAGCCGTAACAAAAAGCAAGTTGAACACCAAATATACGATGTATATTCCTAAAGTTGTCTCATCTATGTCCCATCATTGATACTTAACTTCTTCAAACTCGTTTCCCCTTCTATTAACCCGTTATCTCCAATAACTAATACCCTCTGCTCCTCCTCCTCCTCCTCCTCCTCCTCATCATCAGACCCCTCACCGTCTTCACTACCCTCCTCACCCTCTTCATCATCTTCCTCACCATCTTCCTCATAAGCCTCAGGATTCTGTTCCTTCTCAGCCTCCTGCTGTCTAATAGCAGCCTCCAACTCCTTGGCCATCTTCTTTGTAATACCAGACGCCTCAAGAACAGCATCCAACCTCGTCACACCGTCCTTTCCAACAGTCTTCTTGGCGTCCTTATAAAAGGGTCCAGGAGTTGTGCTGACAAAGTGAAATTTACGTGCAAACACCCTCTTGATACACTCAACATCGCGGTCAAAGTACATCTCGGCGTTGGCGTGCTCCATCGAAATCATTTGGGGGAAATCAATTACTACCGGAGCCAGGGTTACCGATTCGGTGCCGTCGTCTGCTGTGGTTACGTCTTCTCGGATAAGGATGTTGAATTCATTGTAATCGCCGTGGATGAGACCGTGCTTGGCGAATCGGAGGAGTAAGGCGATCAAGTCGGCGTAGAGCGATGCTGGATCTGGAACGGAGGTAATTTGTCTGAGAGGGGGAGCGTCGATCAAGGACATGACGATTGTGTGGCGCGATTGAGCGATGGGTGTTGGGACGGGGAAGCCTTCTTCTTTAAGAGCTGTCATAAAGGCATATTCCTTCATGGCTGCCAGACGGGAGAGGTACATCCATGAGGCTGATGGCTTGTTCTTGAGGTAGTCGCGGTTCGTCTTGACTGTTCGGAACGAGATGCGACCAAGACGGTGGATTTTGAGAATTAACTGGTCGCCCTTGTCGTCGGCGACAATCATAATATCACTTTCCTTGCCGACACCGACACGGCTGCCAACGCTATAAACCGCTTTCTTTTGCGCATGAGTGTGGAGGGCGAGGTAGTCGAGGCCACCGTATGTGAGACGGTAGCCATCGTATTTCTGCTCCTTGATCTTTGCGATGAGACCGACCTTGGCGAGGTTGGAGATGCATCGGTGTACGCCGCTAGCGCCACCCTTCAGGCGGGATAGCCTCTCGATTATGGTGGTTGGGACAAGTTCGTGGTTCTTACTGCCTTGCTCTACCTGCAGTGGATCGAGGTTAGCAAGGTGCGCGCGGGCAATGGGTGAGGGCTAGGAGGGAGACAAACAGCTGCCAAGACTTTCCAGTCGTCGGGCGCCAGATGGCGCATTGCTCTGGTATCCAACTTCATGGCTGCAAAATCTGAGGAATATCTGGTGTAAAAGTTTGTTGAAAAAGAGGCCTTGTAGATACTCTTCAGTTGGGGTTTCTGGGTATGTAAGAGCTCTGCCCCTCCGTTAAAGTTGACAATCCCCACCAAAAATTCACAGCCCACCAAGACCGATAAGATTGATAAGAAGTTCGCCAAAGGCTTGGCAAGATTTCACTTACAGGGGGGGGGTTCAACTCTGATTCAATCCCAAGGTTTCATTGGCTCTCATCATGAGAGCTTCACTTATACTTTTCAGAACTTCAAAAATCTCAACAAAGTACGTCATGAATCCACGAATAGTGTGTCGGCTCACGCCAACATCAATATCAAGAAGCAAAATATCCACATTATTTTACAAATCAACATGTCGAACAGTAGCAACAAAAACACCCGACGACCCATACCCAATAATTGGGTCACTCGACCTCGGCAAAGCCCCAATCAACCTCGAAGACCTGCCAGAGCTTCGCAAGATGAACCCCAACAGATCACCTGAACAGGCCTCCACAGCGAAGCCAAACACACGGGTTCAACAATTTGGCCGGATCCACAGGATAGGCTTTTGGCAAGACGCCAAATCAGTCAAGGGCCAAGGCAAAATGAACAACTACGGCCTCAAGGTCAGGGCGACCAACAAGCACGTCTTCTCCCTCTACGACGACGAGAACTTGGGGTATTTAGGCAGCCCCCTGGCGGAGAAGACCCTGTGGAGGTATCTCCAGAAGAAGCAAATTCCCTTGTGGGTGTACGCCCAGGCATATGTCGGTCCTGACAACGCGATTGCCGTCGTGCGGCGCAAGTGCGAGAAGAGGTTGAAGGCGGCGCTTTATTTCGCGCTGGCCGAGTTCGGGTTTGACAAAAACGGAAGATCGCTCGATGAGAAGAGCACCAAGGTAATGCACGGGACGCTGGTTCTTCATACCTCGGTTCCCAAGAAAATAATGGCCATGGAGTTTGATGACATCGTCAAGGACTTGGTCGAAGTATTAAGAAAGCAGGTGAATGATTACATGATCATCAAAGGTCCGTATCATTATGCAACCAATAAAGATATATCCCTTGGAGGCAGATAAAACCTGTATAGCTTGACTATGGAAAAAGAAAAAGGGGGAGGGTAAACTACTTGTACAAAAAATAATACACACGAGGTAATGCGCTACAATAACAATGTTACCATCGCCTGTTCTTCCGTCCCTAAAATCACCTCTACCTGCCCTTCTCAGCCTTCTCAATCAACTTCCCCCTCAGCCACCCAGGCAAAAAAGGCCTAACCCTAACCTTCTCATTATTGCCAGCCTCTTCCTCCCCGTCTTCAACAATCGCAAACTGCTTCCCAACCCCATCTTCCGCATCCATCACACCCGCCTCCTCCAACCTAACAACCGCCAATCCAACATTGCCCACCCCCTTCAACCACTTCCCAACGGCATTACTCCTTTTCTTCACTCCTACCGCCCCATCCTCTCCCTCTCCTTCTCCTGATACCTTGGTAATACTAGCCCCGGTACCTATCCTTTCTGCCCCTCCCTCCGCCTCGAACTTCCAATTTTCCAGTGATGTTCCCTCTCCCAAAACACAAGGCAACACCCTCTTCCTCACCACACCTCTATGCTCCGTTCTGATGGTCAGTTCCTGTCCCACATAGCATCCCTTCCTGAAATCAATGGCGTTCATGACGTCCATGTTGCTTTCGTGCGGTAATGAAGCGCCAAACAGTAACTCTGACTGTCCTTCTGCGACTCCCAGTAAATACCGATGTACCGTATAGGCCTGCTCCGGAACAACAGGTAGCGGGTCCAGAAATTCGCGTGAGTTGAAGTCATTTTTGTCCGGAAGAACAAACGGCATAAAGTCAGGCGGGGTTGGCTTCCCAGACGAAGTGACAACCCTTATCCCCAATCCTTCTGCACGAGGATCGGGCAGAATAATCATCCTATCCTCCGTATGTCTTTCCGGTAAACATAGCCCCTCATGTTCAAAAGAGGGCGCCGTAAATACGTGCCAGACTTGGGCTTCTTCGGGACTCAAAATAGATACATCAAACTTGGCGCGGAGTTTATACCGCTTGATGTGCTTGCTTAGCTTCTCTGCTTCCGCGGCGTCAACTTCGATTAAGAATTGTTCAGCTGATTGAGGGTAGATGAAGACATCGTGAAGAATGCGGCCCTGAGCTGTGAGGAAAGCAGAGTAGAATCCTTCAGCGTCGAGGCGGACTTGTCCGTTAGGGCCTGGGGAGGTGAAGAGGTTGGAGGTTACCGCGCCTTGAAGGAATTTAGCTGCGTCTGGACCCGATACTTTGATGAGGGAGCGAGAGGTTAGATGTGCGATCCCTGATGATGCTACGGAGGGGGAAGTGCCCAGTTGGTGCCGGGGTATGGAGCTGGTGAAGGTGCGGACTCGACCCGCCGGGATTGATGGTTGCTGTTGACGATATCGGGGAGCGCCCAAACATGTAAATTGCCGGAGTACCCTTGGTCGGGGTCCGGCTTGGGATAGTAGTATCCTCCGTAATGGCTGCATTGAAAAATATGTATTATGGTGGAGCAACCATCTGAATTGGATGCTGTTATAACCTTTGTCAAAATGCCATTATAAAGGAGCAAAGCAGGACTTGTGATGTAATTGGTACTGTGGGGATGTTGCTTTTTAAGCCGTGTTAGTCAGCTTCAACCTCGACTTACACGACGGTGCAGTGAGATGCGGCAATCAAGGTTCCATTTGGCGGGGTTGCCGGCAGGTTGCAAAAAAAATAAAAAAAAATATCTTGGCCAGACAACCATAACCCCTCGATCCACTTGCCACTATATACCATCATCACTTTGCGCCTTGACAACCAGCAAATCTGGGGATTTTCAACTTCGCAATCATTCATTCAGTTTTTCAAGCGCAAACAGAAACACAACACTCGCAATGTCGTCCCCAACACCAGGTAGTTACCCCGCCATCTATCCGTCCTTTCGCTTTCACCCAGTTCTAACACTCTCCCCTCAAGCACAAATCCAATCCTCTTTCGAGCGCGGCGTCGCAATAGCCCTCCACCTCTGGCCAGCCCTCGCCCTCGCAGTCCAAAACAACTGGGGTGGTCCAGACTCCTCTGACAAGCGCGACTGGTTCGCAGGCGCCATCGTCGACCTCTTCCCCGATGTCTCAAAGCTCACACCCGCACAACTTACCACCCTTGTCACATCCCACACCACCGACCCAAACTCAAATGAAGAGCCAGACCAAGCAGATGTCGAAACCGTCTTACTTCAAGTAATGCTCGACGAGTTCGAAGTCAATGTCGATGACGACTCGGGGTACGAAGTAGCAGAGCAGATTGTCCGTATGCGAAACGAGTGCCTCAGAGGAAAGTTTGACGAGGTTGAGAGCCTGACAAGGAGGTTTGAGGCTAAGAAGGGGCATAATTTGAAGGTGGACGTTATGTTTAAGCCCGGGGATGATCAGGATGATGGGACTGATTGGGATACTGACGATGATGAGGAGGGAGATGAGGACGAGGAGATGGGCGAGGCTCCTGCGCTTGTGAATGCGCCGAGGAAAGAAAAGGAGGAGCCCGAGATTGATGAGGATGGGTTCCAAAAGGTCACAAGGAAGAAGAGGTGAATTGTTACGGGGTGATGATACAGAGATAGGGATGCTAGAGCTATTAGATGGTGGAACTCCTGAACTAATAGCTTCAACAGTTGCTGGGGCCAGATGGTCAAACGGATGGGCTAGGAAATAGTAAGTTAGCCCCGGAGCTGGAGCTGTTCAAATTCGCCAACGAGAGACGTTTTGATGGGCCAACGTCTGCTACCAGACTTCAAGAGCCACAAGCAATGACAACGTCGCTTGGGAATGTCGTAACATGCATGCGCCGTTGCGTGCGCATAAAGAAAATCGATCGGTTCGGTGTGGGCAGTTAAAAATGAAGGGATCTAATATGGCTTGTTTGTCAAAAGAATAAGGGGAAATGAGATATCCAATGCACAACTTACCTCGGACATTCCTCAATGCCTGTTTAACCGTAGTTCCCGGATTATAGCTTGACAGCGACTTCTCATTTATGATTCTCTCAAGAGCCGCAAGACGCTAGACACCAGATAGAGACTGCCTGCAATTACCACTGGCATGTGCCCAGCTGCCTGAGAAGCAAAGACTAATGCTTGCCTAACATCACTTCCCGCATCCCGAAGCAAGTCGGGTTGGACACCATGCTCACTAGCCAGTCTCAAAAGCTCAGCCGGATCTGCGGGCTTGACCCAGGGCATCCCATCAACAGGTTGGAACCGCACAGCAACAACTTCATCCCCAGGTCGTAATAAAAACCCAAGTATCCCATCCATATCCTTCCCCTGCGTAGCAGCAACAACCCAAGTAACCGGCTCACCTCTCGCTCGCAGGTGTTTCTGCACATAGGCAGCCAGCACCTCTGCTGACTGCACGTTATGCGCGCCGTCCAGAAGCACTTGCTTTGATCTGCCAGTGATCCTCCCTATATCCAACTTCTGTAGTCTCCCAGGCCAACTTACTTCCCTCACAGCAGCCAAAAGTTCACTCAACGGCCTTTCACTCTCTGGTTCCGCGAGCTTGAAAGCTGTATACGCACAGGCCAGATTCTGTACCTGATGTGGCTCCCAATCACTCATCGCCCGTGCAATCTCTGTCCTATCGGGGAACTGCAAAGGCGCTCCAACCTCTGCAGCATGTTGTTTGATTACCTCCAGAACTGACGGCTCATTAGTATCATCCACCACACACGGAACACCAGCCCTCATGATGCCCGCTTTCTGCAATGCGATCTCCCCTATCGTGTTCCCCAGGAAGGACTGGTGATCGAGACCGATCTTGGCAATGACCGTCACACTCTTCTGCTTCAGCGTGTTCGTCGCATCCAGCTTCCCTCCAAGTCCAACCTCCACAACACCAAACTCCACCCGCTGCCGGTTGAAAATCTCGAACGCAGTGGCCGTCAGGAGCTCAAATTCCGTTGCGCCGATCTTGTCTTGCTTATCTCTTTGCTTCACCACATCTTCAACTTCGAGAAACAGTGATTTTGAGACAGGTTTGCCGTCTATCACTATGCAGTCCCATCGATCAATGAGATGTGGTGAAGTGAACCTGGCGCAGGATGAGCCGCTGGCGTTGAGCATTGCGCTGAGGTAGGCGCATATTGATCCTTTCCCGTTTGTGCCGGCTACGTGAATTGCTTTCCATGTTTGTGGGCTGTATTGGATTAATTTGCTGATGCGGGCGAGACCTAGGTCAATCATGGTGAAGACGTCCGGAGACCCTCGGGCAGGCGCCGGGTATGGTTGTGGTGGGTTTGGTGGTGCCCGGTGTCAGTTTCCTAGCTTGTGATGTCAGAAAGCGGCAATCGGCCATCAATTGACCCCGGGGGACGGGAGCTTGGAGAGTGGGTCGAGCAAGCTTGGTCCAAGTGTTCATCCCTGCATGCGCAAAGCTTGGCGCCAAAGAAATATTTGGGGGATCTTCTTTAATCGATAAGAATCTTTTTCGTGGGGAATCTTGCTTGTTGCTTTTGGCATATCGAAAACCTCGTCGTCTTGCGCCGGTTTATATTAGTCGAGTTTTTCGCAGAATCTAGTAAAACAAACTTGATCGCATTTACAGTGAAACGAAAAAGCGCATTTTCCATCTCAATCTACCCACCCACCACACGCCAAAAATGTCAACCCAAGAACGGTCCATGCCGTTCATCAAGAACCTGGCATCAAGCGGTTCGTACCATACAGAATCATGAACTCGTCTCCCAAAATTACCAATTGACACTTGTCCTCCAGACCGAAAAATAAGAACCCAAGCTTTAACCTCCCTCCACACCTTCCTCTCCGCCAAACACATCTCCGCCTCCCTGTCCACGCTCGACATTCTCAAACTCTGGAAGGGCCTCTTCTTTGCCCTCTGGATGTGCGACCGCGCCGTCCCCCAACAGAATCTTTGCAACGAACTGGCAAGCCTAATTGACGTCCTCCCCCGAAACGCCGTCGTACCCTGGCTGCGCGGCTTCTGGGCTACCATGTCCCGTGAGTGGACGGGTATTGATGTTCTGCGCATGGAAAAGTTTCTGTTGCTTGTCAGAAGGGTCGTTGGTGCTGCCTTCAAATGGATGAAGAAGAGCGCAGAGGGCAAAAAGGGAAAGAAGAGCAAGCAGCAGGCAGGGGAGTCGCTCTGGGACATGCAGAGGGTGGATGATATTGTGGAATTACTGGGCGAGTGGCCTTTCTCTCTGGAGGACGAGGCGCGGATAGAAAAGGGTACGGAAAAGGAGGAATTGGTTCCCCAGAATATACCTGTGGGGTTGAGGTTGCACGTTCTGGATATTTGGGTCGACGAAGCTGAGAAGGTTGGCATGTTGGATGAGGCAGATCTTGAGGGGGGCAAGATTGTGCAGAGGATTATTGATCAGGTTGATGCTCTGGAGCAGGCTACGACCAGACCGGCTGTGAGGATTCGGTCCAAGGAGTCTCTTGAGGATGAGCGTCTCCCAGGGAATAAGAAGGCTACAGAGGAGGGAGAGGGAGAGGGGGATGAGAAGATGGGCGATGCGGATGGAGACGATGATAAGGGGGATAGCGGCAGCTGGGATGGCTTTGATGAGTAGATTTATGTGATACCAAATTTGTAATTCAATGTATTTGTGCCCAACGGATGGAACTGATGAGAATTTTGTCTAGTCCAAGAATACTTATTTTCTCAGTTCTGAATACCTGAACAATACACACACATCAGCATGACTATTGTGGGAGCAGTAACTTGAAGAAGTTGAAGGAATGATGGATATCCGATTCAGTTTTTTAATACAGCCATCGACGACTAAAAATAAAGTGTATCAGTGGTATCTCTCTATTCCGTTCCCATGTCCTTTTTCCCACTCCAACACCCCAATAATGCAAATACACCTATAGAAAAACAAAACTTAAACAAGAAACAAAACAAAGCCCCCTCAAGAATCTTGGCTCCCTTCCAGAATTCGAACAACACAAACCCAGTGCCAAATACATTCAAACTTCTTCAGATCAGGCTCTCTGATGTGTGTATACCAGCTAGTCCATGTATGCGCCATCATCCCCGCCTCCATCGTCGTCATCGTCGTTGTCGCCCTCTTCAAAGTACTGCTCAGCATTATAGTCGTCCCCAGACTCGTCATCATACTCGTCCTCCTCCACATTCTGCTCCCCTTCGCCATCCTCGTCATCTCCATTGTTCCTGACCCAGTCGTCATCCTCCTCGGCGAGCAGCAACCCTCCTTCTTCCACGGCATTTTCAGCATTCTTGAGCAATTCAAGCGCCTTATCATAGTTCTCGGCTGCTCCTCCTGCTCGGCTAGCCGCAAGCTGTTCGGCTTCGAGATCTTCGGCAGTCTTATAGGAAGTGATCTTAGACAAGCCCAAAGACTTGGCAACCTTGCGACGCTTGTTGTTATTGCCGTCGAGGGTGGCGTGCAGTTCTGGGGGGAAGAACTCCTTTACGAATGGGCGGGAGGAGAGATCCGGAAGGGTGCGGGCGACGACTTCAAACTGTGAAGAGTAGGTGGGAACGGCAGTAAATGGATCAATCATGTTGTCGTCCTTGTAGCGCTTGTTGATCTGTTCTTGCCCGTAGGCTCGCTTGCCGGCGCCGGTCATTACCTTGTCCCACGTGCGCGCTTGGGTGTAGAGGGGACTGTCGTGGCATTGTTCGCGGAAGATGAGAAAGTTGTGAACTTGTCTGTCTTCCTTCTTGTTGAGTGTTGGGGGTTTTGGGACGTCATAGGCCTGAAGAAATTTGGCGGTTAGCAAGCGCGTAAAAAATGGAAAGGCGTTCCGTCGAAATTGACTGACTGGGAAGAGTTCAGTGGGTTTGCCGTCGAAGGCTGTGTCGATTTCAGTGTCAATGGAGAATGGAACAGCCTCGCGAGTGACATTTCTAACGCCGTTTGTTGGTCTCCCTCCGCGAAATCCACCGCGGCCACCGCGGCCTCCTCTCCCGCGTCCAGACATCACTGTCTTTTGTGGGTGTGAATGGGTTGTATGAATGTATTGTTGAATTGGAACAAAGGTTTTTTTGATGCGAAGCTTTGTTGGCCGGTCGAGTCAATGCCTGCCGTCCAAAAGTTTAGGTGGGGCACGTACACCATGTGGGGCACCCGCAGCGCCGTCTGCCCTGATCCCTGTCAGGATAGCTTGGGGTTTGCATCTGCCCCGCATTGAATCTTCAACGGTGTCTTGTGGAGTGGTCCGATTTTAGGTACTTGTCCAGATCAGACTAGGAGACCTCGATCCTTCGTTTTGAGAGCAGTCACGACTACCCACCCGCTCAGTGGAAGGGAATGCTTGTGCAAACTCAGCTCGATCAATGCTATATGCAAGCTGCAACTAAAACACTAAGTTAGTAACCCCTTTTTATGCCTGATTTATTAGTCCCGTGCCTATCTCCCTTTCCGTAAGGCCCTCCATGCTTCCTTCTATTGGCCCTTCAAACACAGACAAGCACACAGAAGAAAGAAATAAACTTGGCTGGGATATCATTCATATCAAAATTTGAAGACCAGTCTACCGTATATTCACCTTTCAGAGGGCATCGGCCTTCTCCAAGATACCCAATGCGCCACCCACAAGATGCAAGCTTCCGGTGATGAGCGCCTGCACCTTTCGCCCACTTCCCTCTGAGTCTGCAATGCTGCGGGCTGTGTTGATAGCCTCTTCAATACTGGGGATGACGGAGATCTTGGCAGAGGGGTCGAGGGCTGCCCATTTCTCTGCGAAAATCTTCTGCTGTGTCATCTTTTCTATGTCTGCCGGGTTGTACTGGTGATTTATAAAGTCTGTAGCCTGTTGTTAGTATTTGTCATGCCCAAATCAACAAATAAGTGACAACACGTACCCTTTTTGTAACCTGTCTCGGCATATGTAACGTTTGTGCAGAAAATGACATGCTTAAACCCCTGTCCGGTTGGGTCAGCGTTCTTGACAGTGTTGCAAAGTCCACCCAGAAAGTCAACTGCCTCACTGCGGCCTTGCTGGTTGAAAATGAGGACTTGAGTTCCGGGGCTGGAACGCTCGGCACATTCACTAATGAACCACCTGGCAGCCATCTTGAGACTGTCCACCGTGTGTGCGCCATCGACATGCCAAATGACCTTGTCCTCCTCCTTCACTTCGCATCGCCCTCGCCAGACGACCTGTTCCAGTCCTTCAACAAACTCCAGAGGGAAGGCTTCGGCATTGGGTGTGAATGTTGGATACAGCTTCTTCAGTACAGTTTCCGCCAATGCCACTGCCAATGTGGCATTCTTCTTTTGGAACACAGCATCAGGACGCACATTGACGCCCTCGAGTCTGGGGTCAATCCCCAGCACCTTCAAGTCGACCCCCTTTTCTGCTGCTCTGTCCTTCAACACCTCGGCTGCGGGCGGCACTTGCTCAATAGTGAAAGCAGGACTGCCCGTCTTCATGATGCCCGCCTTGTGCCAGGCAATCTTGTCCACAGTTCCGCCCAGCACATAAACGTGATCTATCCCCAAAGTGCTAATGCCGCTGGCCACTGGTCGCTCCACAACATTGGTGGCATCGTACTCGCCACCAATCCCAGTCTCATAAATAGCGGCATCAACTCCTTCGGATAGGAAGACGTGATAGCTCATCAAAGTCAGATATCGGGAGTAGATTGGCTTCGTTCCTGGTTCGACATGGTCCGCAGCAACATTTGCATTGGCCTCTAACCGATCCCATACTTGGAAAAAGTATTTTGCAAAGGTTTCCTCAGAAATTGGGCTTGAGTTGATGCGAATGCGCTCACGGACAGCTATCAGGTGAGGCGAGGTGAGCATTCCAATCTTGCTGGGAGGACCTCCCTTTCGTTGATAGCGCGATAGGATGGAATCGACAAAAGCGCATGTGCTTCCTTTTCCCTTCGTACCCGCAACATGAATGATGTTGAGCGGGTCGAGGTCGCGAGCTGAGGGATAGCCGATGCGAGCTAGGTAGCCGCGCATCTCTCGGACAGAGTCCGCATCAGGTCGGATGCCGGCCTTGCGACGGGCCTCGATCACGGCAAACGGTGTTTGCAGTGAATTGAGGGCATCGATTGCATCCTAAAGTCATACTTGTCAGGCATCTCTGTGTGAGATAGAGCACCGAAATTGAAGAGGTAATTAATTTACATTATACGTCCTTGCGGTGGCCATTGTTCTGTTGGTGAGAGGGGAGATGAAACTGAGGTTGGCAAATAGCCTGTGGACAAGAACCGTTCGTCTTAAAACATGATTCATTGAGGTGATTTTCTTATATGGAAGTGATGATGTCTAGGTTTTCCTTTCCGGAGTGATAGCGGCTCGAGCAATTGCAAACTGGGAGGATACTCCGGGGTCGGTCGGAGTTTTGAGGAAGTCTCGACGATCACTACAAAGTCTAATAACCAGGATCATATGAAAAGGGCGAGGTAATTATGTACTGTAGCTTGTTTTTACATGGAGCTCTCCAGATGATGCTGCAAACTTCCGCTTCGCTCTAGATTTCCTTCACGAACAAGAATACCTAACCGACCCAGCTTCTTCTGCTCAATTACAGTGAATTGAGTGCTGGTGATCGCTGTAAAATTATCAACTGATGGAACCTAGGTTGGGTGAACCACCAAGGACAGTTCCGGAAGCTTGGCGACTTTGGCAGTGTTGGCCCCCGGAGCCTTCAAGCAGCTGCAAAGCTTCCATCAAAGTTGGGGTCATGCCCCGCCCCACTATCAAGGCAAAAGTCCGGCACAATGGTTCTTCCTAGCTTCCGAAATTTTGGCAGCGGCCCCTGCCACACACCAAAAATTACACCCACAGATTTATCAAAATCGTCGTTGCCCGCCCCAACGCCCAGAGAGTCTTCGTGATACACCCGACGACCCAAATAATCAGTCAAGATGTCCAAGCGCACTAAGAAGGTCGGCATTTCCGGCAAGGTACGTAACTAAATAATGAACCCCCAATTCCGAGTCCAGGACGACGTTGTCAACGGTTGCTAACAATGCAAACAGTACGGTACCAGGTTAGTAACCCACATCTCTTCAAATCCTCTCAGATTCACCCACGGCGCTTGCAACACTGTTCCTCGTGAAACGATCCTCGAATTCGACTGCCGATGTACGATTTACGACTGGGTTAGCGAGTGGGGGAGAAGGAAAAGCCGGAGTCGAGCTTGGTCTTGCTAGACTTGGACGACCATTCTTCAACTTGAGATGTTGGGACTGCGGGCAGGATGGGAAACGTTGGTGATTGGATTTCATCGACCTCGACGCCAAACTTCAACTCTACTTTCTCGATAAGCCCGACTATTTTGTGAATCAAGGCTGCAACAAGAATTATCGATGGAAATGGACGCATGGAACTGAATGGGCGCTGACTTTGTGGAATCCAGATACGGTGCTTCGCTCCGTAAGCTCGTCAAGAAGCAGGAAGTGTCCCAGCACGCCAAGTACACTTGCGGTATGTGAAACGCCTTGCAGAGCACACATAGGGAGCTTGATTGTCTGATTCTCATGGTTTTGCAGCTTTCTGCGGTAAGGACAGCGTTCGCCGCACCTCCGTCGGCATCTGGAACTGCAAGTCTTGCAAGAAGGTTCTTGCCGGTGGTGCCTACACCGTTGCGTAAGTGCCAGTTCTGAACCGGATACCCCAAGTTCGTCAAGCTAACCAAAGGTAAAACAGCACCCCTGCTGCTGCTGCCATGCGCTCCACCCTCCGCAGACTTCGTGAGATCAACGAGGTTTAAGGGGTTGTATTTGGGCATGATTTTGGCTTCTGGGTTTTAGGTGTCATGGAAAAAAGGACAACGGAGGCTCGCAATACACACATTCAGCCGTTGGGTGCGGCGGGTCAATCAATGAGACTTCTTTGAGCAACGACGAGTCCACGGTCTCGTGTCACGAATGTCACTTATATGATGTGGACGGGGAAAAGAGCACCAGCATGACGCTCGCTGATTTACGACAAAAGTTGGGAGCAGAGCATGTTTACCGCCGGATCTTCTTTTTTAGAATACGCGGTTCCAAATACCCATGACATTTTACTTCAATTGGTTTTTTTTTTCGGTGTTGCTGCTTTTTCATTCGCATACTTGACGTAAATTATCCTCGTTAACTTCCAGTCATTCTCCCAAGCCTCGAATCAATCCAAAAGCTATTTACAGCAGAATGCGGCGATGTCTTTAATGTAGCTAACTAAATGATTATTCTGCGTCTAAATCGAGTAATCTCTACTTCCACAAGCCTCAAGTGATGCCATGAACATGTTGGACCAGCACCAGCTGGTGCGGTTTCCCCGATGCGATTCTTCATGTCTTTTAGGCATTTGACAGGTTTTGGGCTAGTTTGGTTGTTTTTCGAACAAAGAGCGTTTCGACGATGACTGACCATATTCCGAGGACAGGGGCTGCTACATAGCTGTTGTATACCTCCTCCAACAGGTATATTCACCTCGCGAATGATGCTGATCCTGTCACCTTGTATATAAGTGGTCTGGATCCCACGCGGATACGGAAATATGTACGGTCCGTAATATCGTACGCAACTACAAGGGCTGTGCGTGTACATGTACGCCTACAACATATTCTCCGGAGAGCTACACACGAAACACAGCGACGAAAATAGGCATTGTGAAACGTCCTGAGGATGAGTCAACTAACTTCAATGGTATAACAAAGAAAAATTTTATTCGTTCTACCACAGGTATTTACTCAGGTGTATTATTACGTCCTTGGTAATTATTACACTGCTTACCATCGGAGTAGAGTGTAAGCCGAACCTTGGCATCTGAAAGAGCCTCTCTCATTTCTCTCCAACAACCCTGGCAAACAAATTCCCAAACGGGACGCGCGACGCCAACCAAAGCCAACTCTCCTTTTCCTCCAAGCTCGAACGACTTCAAAGTTCTTTCATTTCGAAACCGGTCAAGGAAGCAATTGTGATGTAGTGATAAGGCTGTATGTGTTCTGTATAGTGGATGGCTTCGCGAAATCTCTCGTCCCTGCACTGCTCACCCACAACGCCCGGGCCAGAACACCTCGCAGGACACGACGAGCGCACTTCAAAGATCTGGCGTTTCTCCCTCTAGACCGTGGCGCCTTCCTTCATTCAAAATCAAATTTCCGTTCTTCCGCTGTCGCTTTCTTCTTCTTTTCCAACATTCTTTTCAACTGTACTACAATCTTTTTTTTTCAATTCGTTAACACCTGCAGCAACAATCCGATCGATCGGGCCATTTGTTAATCAATCCACCAACCTCACTCTCCCATCCGTCTTTCGCCATGGAGGAGCGAACTTACGGCGTTACGCCGCCGATCTCGACCAACCTTCCCACCGAGCCGGAGAAGCGTTTACACCACGCACTGCACGAGGAACTTCGCGCCCAGGGCACGTTCGAGAGCCCCGCCGAGACCGAAGAGAGAAAAAAGGTCATCGCCCAGCTCGAGAAAATCACAATTGCATTTGTCAAGAGAGCTGCGCAAGAGAAAGAACCGAAAAATGCAATTCTGATTCGTGATGCCATCGGCAGAATTTTTACTTATGGCAGTTACCGACTTGGAGTGTATGGTCCTGGGTCTGATATGGACACGCTTGTTGTCGCGCCCCGATACGTGACCGTCGAGCAGTATTTCAAGATCTTTCCCGAAGTCCTCGTCCAGATGGCCCCCGAGGGCGCTATTACCGACCTCACTCCTGTTCCCGACGCGTTTGTGCCGATTATCAAGTTCGAGTTTTCTGGTATCAGCATCGATCTCATCTTTTGCTCTATCCAGACGCTGAAGCAACTCCCTTCGGAGAAGAATTGGAGTTTGGCCGACAATAACCTCTTGCGTGGATTGAGTGAGAACGAGGTGCGGTCGCTGAACGGTACCAGAGTCACAGATGAAATCCTCAACCTTGTTCCTGAGCCGGCTACGTTCAAACTTGCTCTTCGCGCCATCAAGTTGTGGGCCCAGCGCAAGGCAATTTACGCCAACATTATGGGCTTTCCCGGCGGTGTCGCTTGGGCCATGATGGTCGCACGAGTGTGCCAGCTCTACCCCAAGGCCACGAGCGCTGTGGTGGTGAACAAGTTCTTTCACATCTTGCATAAGTGGCCTTGGCCTCTCCCGGTTTTGCTTAAAGATATAGAGTACAACATCTCGGTCACACGCACAGCTGTCTGGAATCCAAAGGTGAGTCCGACCCTCAATCCTAGGCGTGCTGATGTCTTACCATAGTATAGATCTACAACAGCGACCGAAACCATCGCATGCCTATCATTACGCCCGCATACCCGGCCATGTGCGCAACACACAACATCGGCAAATCCTCCATGGAGGTTATCCAACAGGAACTCAAGAAGGGAATTGAGGTAACTGATGAGATCATGCTGGGCAAGAGACCCTGGAAAGACCTTTTTACAAAGCACACGTTTTTTACTAGTGGCTTTAGGTATTACCTCACAGTCATCACTTCGAGCAAGAATAAAAAGGCACAGAATGCTTGGTCCGGATTCATTGAGTCCAGAGTGCGCGTGCTTGTCAACAAGGTTGAGGCACATCCCATGATAGCACTTGCGCGTCCGTTCAACAAGGGCTACGATCGCGTCCACCGCTGCAAGAACGACAATGAGCTCGATGCAGTCATCTCGGCTGGCAGTCTCGCTTACCTGTACAAGCCAACGCCGGAGGAGGAGAAGGCTGAAGCGGAGGCGAAGGCTGAAGCGGAGGCGAAGGCCAAAGCTGAGCAGGAGGCTAAGGCTGAGCAGGGGGTCAACGCAAAGCTAGAGGCTGAGGCTAAGATCAAAGCAGAGGCACTTACGGATGACAAGGTTAAGATTGAAGGAGATGGTGAGGCGGGTATCGGCAGGCACATCAAGGCAGAGAATGAGAGCCAAGACAGCGAAAATATTAAGCTTGAGGAGATTGAAGAGAAGAAGCTTTCAGCTGATATGGAGATTTTCACGACTAACTACTACATTGGGTTGCAGTTCAGTAAAACTCCCAAGGCGCTCGATCTTTCCAGAGAAGTTAATGACTGGAAGGCCATGTGTCTGGCCAGCAACATCTACGAGGAGAACACAATGTACCTTTCGGTTCAGCATATCAAGAACACGCAACTTCCCGATGATGTCTTTGAGCCTGGTGAGGAGAAGCCGAAGCCGGTGAAGAAGACGCTCAAGCGACCTTACAGTAACGACGACAGGTCGCAGGCCGTTCCTCGTCTTGCGAAGAGGCAGAATATGGAGCAACAGATGCCACAGGCGGCAAAAACTGGCTAATGAAGCCCAGTAAGATCATCCGAACCTGATCATCAGATTCTTACTCTCCCCGATCCGCTGATTAGGACTTTGAGCGGCAACGAGCCCTACCTTCAACCTGAAGAAGAAGAAGCTCCGGCTAGCCAAGTACCTTAAGGAAAAAAACGAAGCGTGGGACGGTGCACTGTTTTCAAGATCAATCTGGCCGATGCCATAAAAGTAACGACGAAGCAAGAACTTGAGAAAAGAAACAAGAAAAATATATCAGCATGGGCCGACCATGGGTTCGGCTTGGGTGTTTGGGGGAAAACAATGGGCGCAACATACTGTAACTGGAACGGCAAGGGGACATGCGGCAAACAAAACACAACAACACACAGCACAACCATCAGCAGGCGGGCGATGTATATTTTTTCTTTTTATATTTTTCGGGGGGTTTTTTTTTTCGAGCCCCGGATCAAGATGTGAAATGGGTCTGTTATTAGGTGTACACTTTTGTAACTATTTAGATCTTATTACTGCGTAGTACAGTAGACAAATAGAACTTTAGGATTTTGGGGCACAAGTGCCTCATTAAAGCTAAATACAGATTGTCTTCTCTCAGTCTTTATTCTTTTAATTGATTCATCTGCGGCTTGTTGTCGGTATTGTGCTTGGATTTCGGGGTGAGTCACGCCGGTCTCAGTCGTTGGGGACGGTCAGCTCGAATTGGGCTTGCTAGGATCTCTTGGCTCCCTCAAAACTTGAATTTATAATAGATGCAATGGCTGTTCATATTTGAGTCCCTTATCCGTCCTTTCTACAATTCAAGTTGTATCACTGAGGTTGAGAGTGACAAGGCGAACAACCCTAACCCAACCATACGAACTCACTCTCACTTATTTGATCCAAGCACCCCCACTAAGGTATTTATGACCTCTCATATCATCATCAACCTTTCTCAGAAACTCAAAATCAACACCACATAAAATAACCAAACTCCAAAAGAGGGAGCACAATACAACCTTTTTTCTTCTTTTCATATCCAAATTCGGGTTGTTTTATTGGAGAGGGTATCATATGCTGAGACCCTCACTAGTCCGTCTCTTCTCAAAAGCAAAACAAGCAAAACAAGCAAGACCAAAACCAACTATACATCAACATCAAACAAAAGAGTGCGTCTCACAGGATATAGACCAACTCCGGAAATCAACAACCCGTCTCACTTCCAAGCTCGGCATCACACTCGAGACCATGGATTCAGCCGAGGAAATTGCCGATCAGTTTGAGGGCGTCGTTCTCGCTTCTGAAGGTGGATCATCACGAGCCGCAAGGGGGGGCAAGAAAGGTGGAAGAGGTGGAAGAAGTGGAGGAGGTGGTGGTGGTGTAGGGAGGGAAGTCCAGCTCAGTAAGGCTTTGTCTAAGCTGTTGAGACATCAAGCTGGGAGCGCCGGGATTGTTTTGGATGAGGGGGGTTATGCTCCGCTGGAAAAAGTTGTGAGTAAATGTCTTGACCATCCTTTAAAGACGCATGAAATGGGGTTGGGCGTTCGGTGGGGAAAAAAATGGAAAATGAATATGATGGGTGATTTGGAAAAAAGAAATGGAAACTAATAAGAAAACAGCTTCAATGGGGTCCTATCAAGTCGTTACAACCACCCGTTACACTCTCCGAAGTCCTCCAAGCAGTGAGAGAAAGCGACAAGCAGCGCTTCGCACTCAAACCGAATCCTTCTACAAACTCAGACCTGGACGAGACGCTCCAAGACCCAAGCAAGTGGTTGATTCGCGCCAATCAGGGGCATACCATCAAGCTGGACAGCGAGGGATTACTTAAACCCATCGCTTTGCCAGATCCAGAGTCTGGAAAGATTCCCGAGGGAAGCGTGCCTGTTCCGGAGGTGGTTGTTCATGGCACTTACTTCGCTTTCTGGCCAAAGATTGTTGAAAGCGGCGGATTAAAGCCCATGGGGAGAAATCACGTCCATTTCAGTATTGGGTTGCCCGAGGATAAAGAGGGCGTCATCAGTGGGATGAGGAAGGATGCTGAGGTGTTGGTTTATGTTGACGTTGAGAAGAGTTTGAAAGAGGGAGACGGCTTGAAATGGTGGATGAGTGAGAATGGGGTTGTGCTGACTGAGGGTGATAAGGATGGACTGGTGCCGACCAGGTTGTTTAAGGAGGTTGTGGGGAGAACGCAGGATGTGGGCGTGTTGATGATGGATGGGGAGGAGGTTGCTTACTTGCCTGAGGGGTTAAAAATTAGGGCTCCAATGGGGAAGGGTGGCGGAAGGGGAGGACGTGGTGGTGGGAGAGGGGGGAGGGGTGGGAAGAAGTAATGGGAGATGTGAGGAGGGATGCGGGCGAGGTTATGCTGCGATTCTTCTCTTAGAAAGTCTTCTCCATTAGTTTGTCTGGAAGGAAAAGCAGAAAGGGTCCAGAAGATAGACAGTTATCGTCTTTTAGCGGTTGATACTTCATCATCACATGATAGAAAAAAACCATGCAGAAGTCTTTTTCTCTCCTCTCGTTTCAACATGATGTGATCGGACATCTAACTAACAAGCAGAGTTATCCTCAAGTATCTCATCTCAGCACCTCACTTTAGCAACCACGCTTCAGATCCATGATCTCCTCCTCCTTTTGATAAATCTTATCCTGGAGCTGACGGAGTTCAGCAGCTGTTGCCTCCTTATCAGACTCCAAGTCTCGGAGCCTATTCTTCAACTTCGCAATCTCCTCTCCCTTCTGCTTATCCAACTCCCTGCCTGCTGAGGTATCCTCCAGTTTCTTGCCCCCCGCAAGCTCCTTCTGGATCAAGATCTGCTTAGGGTCGAACTTCATAAGATGACGGACAATGTCAAGGGCACCCTTCTTGGTGTTGTCATAAGGCAATACCGTGGCCCCTCCCCTGATCATATCGCCCCAAATCTCATCTTTCTCCTTCCGTTTCTGAATCCGCCCCTCTGCTTCATTGCGATTCGTCCACATAGTCCCGCCTATAACGAGACGTTCGTATGCCTGTTCCCCCAGTAGTTTCTTGAAGAGCCGTGTGCGGCTAAGTTCAGCGGCCCCGACACGCGGCTGGTTGATGGGCTGGAGGAACACAACACCGTTGAGCATTGTGCCCTCCATGTACTTTTCCATCAGGTGCAAGGAAATGAGCTTGAGGATATCGACCTCTGTGCGCTTGCTGTCATCAAAGCCAGGTGTGTCAATGAGGGTTACCGACTGTCCGTCAATCATACATGGAACAGACACTGCCTTGTCTGTCACTGTTTCCCGTCTTTTTTTTAGCATTGGTTTTAGGTAGAGAGAAAAAATGGCACAGTGGCAGGAGCGCAAACACGTACCAGAGTCAACACCATCGTTCATTCTGAGGCTGGTGTTACCGGTAACCTTCGACACAAACGTGGTTTTACCAGCACCTGTCACACCGATAACCTGCGCAAGGTTAGGCCATGTGGCTTGAGATTGGAGGAGATTGG
Source organism: Cladorrhinum sp. PSN259 (assembly GCA_033725935.1). Lineage (NCBI taxonomy): Eukaryota > Fungi > Ascomycota > Sordariomycetes > Sordariales > Podosporaceae > Cladorrhinum > Cladorrhinum sp. PSN259. The sequence goes on from MU867071.1 coordinate 301,551, forward strand.
GATGTAACATACCGCAATGAGAATCTCGTGGGGCGCCATTCTTGTCATAGTTGGGCTATCCAAAATCTGACTCTCGTGGAAGTCAAGGTTGTCGAAACTATGGTGGTGGTCCTAGCTATTCATTCGAATATTTTGACAAATTAGCTGTCGAAGCTGTCGTCGTTATTGCTGTCGCTGGTTCGCAACCAGGAGATGTCTCTTTATAATGTTTTTCTCTCTGTAGAACCCCGCCTGTTTGCACTGTTATCTGAGGTGCTGCATGAGCCCGAAGACTGGAAAATTTCATGACGGTCCTACCCGTGTGTACAAGGGTCTTTGGGCAGCGGAGAAGCAGGCAGATAGACAGAACAGACAGAGCACCCCTCCTTGATAGGGTAGATACTGCATTTGGCAGTGGCATGCTGTAAGCCTCCGTGCGAAATACATCTGGTGGAGCTGCTTGAGGTGAGCAGGATTCGAAAAGAGATGGGCACTAGCCGATCAGATGGGAAGGGGCTAAACAGAGCCTCTGGCTGAGAGTAGTTATTGGTGACACCCCCATGCGAGGTATGAGAAGTGTTAAGGGAACTTGCAGATTCAGGTGAGGCCTACAATGACAAACACTGACGATTGGCATCCACTTGATTCTGTCATCTCAGGATATGATTATGAAGTCCAGATAATGCAGTATCAAACTACTTGGGAAGTAAGAAAAGAAGCAAGAGAATAGCGTAAATGAAAAAGCAATTGAATATAAGATGTCTCGATGAAGTCATGGTAGATTCACATCCGGGAGAGTGTTAAGAAGTCGATGTTGAGCTGCTTTCTGCGTGAACATTATAGCATGATGCAGGAATGATGAGGTTGCTGAAACTTTGGAAGAGATCTAGATAAACTAAAACGGCGGAATTTTAGTTCTAGGTACTAGGTCGTGGTGGAAAATAAATCTTTCATGACAATTATTAAAACGGAAGGAGGTGTGCGCTAAGGGGAAGTTGTTACTTGAGGAGTGGGCCAAGCTCTTTAGCATTGAGCATCAAATTGATAGAATGATAACAGTTGATTTTGACGAGCCCGGGATTTTGCCGTGAAGTAAAAGATGAAAAGAGTTCTCATTTTAGTTCATGATGTATGTGGCATCATTCTTTGCGTAAGGAAAGCAACTGCCAAGTGATTGATCACGTTCAATATTTTGTGAGTGTAGGCCTCACATAAAATCTGCAAGTTCCCTCAAAACCATCTCATACCTTCCGTAATCGGCCAAAAATCAACCAAACTTGATTTTTCCTTTAGATTGCGCGTCAAGACCGCCCTCCCTCATTACAAGCTCCATAAACATCTAGCATCCGTCATCGTCATAGAAAAGTTACAAAAAATCATTCCCACCCCTCACTTCGACTCACCTCATCCATATCATCATGTCCTCACCACCCCTAACAACAACCTTCTTGGTTCACTCTCTCGCAGGCGAGCTCCCCGCCACAGTCCGCGTCTCCAATCTCTCAACCTTTCTCTCCTCAGCAGGCCACGACGCCTGGAATCGTCCCGCTAAAACTCAGCCATGCTTCCTCTCAGCCGAAGTCGGGTTCTCTGAACCATTCAACACCGCAGCCACAACCGATAAATTGGGCGAAGATACAGTACACTACGGCACACTCTCCAAAGCCCTTCTAGCCAGTTTGGACTCTTACGCACCGTTAAATAACGGTGATGAAGCAGATGGGAGTGTACAAGATGTTTTGGGCAAACTATGGAGTGACCTGACAGGACAGGACCTTGCAGGAGCTAGTACAAACAAGGAAGGCTTCTTCAAGAGGGCAAGCTTGGGAAAGACGGTTAGGTTGTTGAGTGTGAGCGTGTTATTGCCCAAGGCCAGTTTGCTGGGAGAAGGGGTGCGGTATACTACTACTGCTGTTTTCAAGGACTCAGCGGAGGTGGAGGCGAGAGCGTTAAAGATGGAGATTTTGAGGTTGAGGGTCCCGGTGTTGATTGGAGTGAATGCTAATGAGAGGGAGGCGAAGCAGATGGTTGTTACGAGTGTTGCAGTTGAGCAGGTGGCTAGGAAGGTGGATTTATTTACCAAGGTTGAGGGGATCGTTGCTAAGGTATGTTTTATGCCGTGTCTCGCTCAAGGAATAATACTAATGTTTGGGCACTATAGGCGCTCGAAGAATCATCGTTTGAGACTTTGGAAGCATTGGGCACTCATATTATTGATCGGGTGGAGGAGGGGTATGTGAATACTCAGGATTATCTTGTGCATATCCTCATGGAGAAGCCTATTGCGGTTCCTCTGGCAGATTGCCCAATTGTTGAGGTACGGAGGTTGGTAAAGGATTATCATCGGTAAAGGGGGTTTAGAGAAGGAATGAGGGCAAAAGTGGGATTATACCTTACCCCTTTTCTGCAAGCAGTCAGCTTGCATCTATACGATTCTTGCAGCCTGTGGTAACTGGAAGTCATTGCAATGGCTAATGCAAAATCTCGGGCCTCTCTTATTCTTGACCTCTTCATGGCACTTAATAGGGTGAAGATCTCTTACACTGGATCGGCTTTATTTCCAGCTTTGATACCGAATGCATCGTACTGGATATTACGTTACGCTCGATTACATATCTCAAGTTCAAAAGGAGCATAAGATTTGGGTTGAAGGCTCATAGCCTGCAGAAGATCCTCTCATTTGAACAGCCGCCAAATAACAACAATTTTATGCACCATTATAAGCCCCCCGCCAAACGCCCGCAAAAAGATCAATAACAATATGTACCCCAAAGAAAAAGATATCCCTTGCCAACTCCCATCAACTAGATTTATGCCTTGGCGGCCGTCTTTTTCCTCTTGGGCTGCTCCTCCTCGAACAATGTCTCCTCCTCATCGTCATCCTTCACATCTCTCTCGCGTTTGAGACCCTTCATCTTTCTTGTCTGCAGCTCGCTGAGATCAAGCTTGCCCAGATGGATCCTACCAAGCTTGTCACCCATAATATCGGTAGAAATGTTCTTCTTGGTACGCTCTTCGCTTGTCCTGGGCTTACGCATGGCCTCCTTGAGCATAGCATCATCCGGCTCCTGAATGCGACCAAGACGGAAGTCCATGCGGGGACCGTGCTCCTCGAGCTCGACGCGGGGAAGCTTCTGGCCGGAGCGCTTGGTGTGAATAGTGTAGACGCGGAGGTGGAGAGTAGGCTTCGATGAAGGATCATCAGAGTTCGTCGTGGCCGAGGTGGTTGGCTCATCGGCGGTTACGGAAATAATGTATTTGAGACCCTCGACGTCGATCTTGTTGGAAACGTCACCCTTGAAGAAGTCGATGAGCATCGACTTGGCCATGGTGAAGGCGTTTGGTACTGGTGATTCGAAGGCGGTCCCGGAAAACACCATCAATGGCCTCGACCCTACGGGCACCTTGTTGGTCTTGAACTGAGATATGCTGCGGAAGGTGTCGGCGTCGAGGATGAACTCGAGCATGTCCAGGAGCTTGTAGTCGAAGGTACGGGCGAAGGTAATGGTGTGCGGGCGCTTCTTGTTGGAGCTGCCAAAGAGGAGCATGCTGCAGTCGTTCTTCTCAGAGAAGAAGCAAAGGGAGGTGGCATCTTCGAAAGGATGGATGGGATTCTTCTTGGTGAAGCGCTTGGAGTGGACTTGTCTGAGGGCAAAGAGGTCTCCCATGGCATCCTGGGTCTATATCAATTCACTTGTCTTAGTATGGGCGCATACTGAGCGAGTCTGGGCGGGGCGCCATACGATCTGGCTGCATGTTGTCCCCCTCAGGAAGAGGGAAGTCTTGGGGTTCTCATGGACCTTGGGGGCCTTCTTCTCCAAGGCGCGCTTGGAGCGGGCGGTCTTTGGTTTACTGTTAAATAGCTGAAATTAGCTGACGGTGTCTGTAACAAGATGAAGCAATCAGTTGATACATACACTTGACGAAGCATATTTGCGCCAAAATTGAGTATCGCGATGATGATTACGAGTCTGTTCTGGCCGCAGGGACCATCAATTGAAAGAAAATCGTAACTTTGCTGGGATCTTTTTCTTATCGATAATGAAAAGCTGAAGTGGGGCCGAAACATTGAGGACTGTCCGCTGCAACTGCTGTGCACTTCAGCTCCAAATCCTTGTCCACTTAATTAATACATACAGGGTTGGGGAAACCTTGGAACTTGAACCTGCGACTTTTAAACCGAGCATCAACTTCAGATATAACCACCAACTTGTGGCGAGTGCCATACGATCTCACGATGGGCTCGAAGCGCGACTACAGCGCTTTGGCGGCGGAAGACTACGATGACGGTGACAATAATGAGCCTGTTGTGCCAGAGCAATCTTCCAACAAACGTAGGCGCGAGCAACAGCAATCGAAGTCGAAATCAAAACAAACAGAGGGCAAAACCGATCCCACATATGGCCAGAAGACCGCATTCCCCGGACTCGACGATGGAGACATGCAATTAAGTGACGACGACCTCGAGTTCGAAGAATGTGGTGATGCGCTCGCCTACCTGAAATCCGTTCGGTAAGTTTCACTTTTCCCTTGCCATTTCCCCCTGGCGCATGCATCACCAAACCAGCCATCGCTAAACAAATTATCTTTTCCACCTCAGCCATCGGAGACGGATCATCACATGAAGGAATAGTATACTAATGGTAAGTGAATATTTACAGTCAAGAAGCCAGACATGTCCCGCACATAATCGTCGCACCCAAAGTCGGTCCTCAACTCCCGCCTGAGCTCTCATCCAACGACGATCAAGGCGACCGAACACTCTACGAAAACGGGGTAGGCGATTCCCGGGGATACTACCAAGACGGCGCATATACAGCCGCACCCTTCTCACCCTCATCTGCCGCCTCTTCTCCGGTGCCTATCACCGACTGGTCTAGCCCCGACATCTTCGCTGCCCAAAACAAAGCTCTCCGAGAAGCCTATTACTCCTCTCTTACCAAATCATTCCTCGCCCTCCGCGCCAAACTTCACCAGGACCCTTCCCCAGAACTGATTGCTGCCCTGCCGAAAGACCACGGTACAGAGGTAGGATCGTTCGGCGCCCGCTCCTGGACGTTCAGGGTGTGGACCACGCGCATAAGACACACGGATCCTTTGCCTGTGCAGATTGCAGCGTTGGATAGGCAGAGCGTGCTGAAACTGATTCGGATTATCTTGGGTGGCAAGTTTATCAGGCGTGGATACGAACTACGCGAGAGGACCAGCCGGTGGATATGGGCTTTGTTGGCTAGACTGCCAGATAGAGGAGAGTTGGGGTATGATGAGGTGGGTTGGGTGAGGGAGTTGGGTAAGAGGGCGGTGTTGATGATGGTTAGTATGACGCACGCAGAGGCTTTGAGGGAGGAGGTTGAAGATGTGGACGGTGAGGATTTTGAAGATGACCAAGGGTCGGATGGAGAGATTGTGGTCGATGAGGATGGGGTAGGGGTCAGTTTGCCTCCAACTGAGGAAGAAGAGGCACAGGCTCCGTCTGTTGAGAAACAGCCTTCTGAAGACGCAGCTGATGTCCCTCAGGAACCGGAAGAGGGAGAGGTTGACATGGATATTGATGATGGAGAGGTGACTGACGATGAAAAAGACGAAGCGAGTCGTATCGCAGCACTCAAAGATCGCCTCCTTGCCAGTCTTGATGAAGCTGAGGAATACGACGAGCAGCAGGGTGAAATTCAATTGGCAGAGGAAGTAGAGGGGGAGTATGGGGAGGAGATTGCCAGGCGGAAGGCTATAGAAGAAGCCGACCGAGCGACGATGAATATGCAAGCGACTTTGAACATGATTTTAACTGTTGCTGGTGAGTTATACGGGCAGAGAGACTTGCTCGAGTTTCGCAATCCCTTCATTGGAAGTTAACTGTCACAGACATAGAATGTTTCACAACAGTGCAGTAAGTAGATTCTCATATCCTCAACAATACATAGCTTCATAATGCAAATTTGACTATTCTCACATGTCACATTCACAACTTCCTGTCATCTGCTCTTGAGATGAACGACAGTGGGGCAAGCAACGATCCCTGCCATTCTGAGATAAGATAAGCCCCACGTTCCACTAAAAAGTTGATTGAGAGTAAATCTTCAATTTTGCGCCTGCAATCTCGAGCGGTTGTTCTGAACCTCTCAGCACTTTACAAAACATAGAAAGTGCTACATTCACATCTCCACTATGTCCATGATTACTAGCACCGCGTGGGTGCCGAGAGGCTTCGCCGCGCCCTTCCCCAACAAGTACAAGTTCGACGAGGAGGAATTCGAGCGGATCGCTACCCTCGCCAAGCTCCAGCTCGATGATGCGCAGGAGGACCTAGAGGAGGCACAGGAGGCCGAAGCTGCAGAGAATCATAAGAGTTCAAAAAAATCAAAGAAAGAGAAGGCGGAGGAAGCTGCCGCCGACAAGGATGACGACGCTTCAGATATCGAAATCGATGATGACCTTAAAGAGTACGACCTCGAGCACTACGACGACACAGATGAGGAGGCAGGCGAGGGTCAATCGATGGGCATGTTCGGAAACGTCAAGTCTTTGGCGTATTACGACTCAAACAAGGAGGATCCGTATATCACCCTCCAGGACGATGGCGCATCAGACGATGAGGAGCGCGAGGAGCTTCAAGTTCTCGCAACCGACAACCTCCTCTTAGCCGCCAAGGTAGAGGACGAGCTCGCCCATCTCGAAGTTTACGTCTACGAGGATGCAGCCGATAACCTCTACGTCCACCACGACATCATGCTCCCCGCGATACCGCTCTGCGTGGAATGGCTCGATTGCCCAGTCAGCAAACCAGGCGTCGACAAGGATTCTGCAGCAAACTTTGTAGCTATCGGCACGTTCGACCCTGATATCGAGATCTGGGATCTGGACACTGTAGACTGCATGTATCCCAACGCTATCCTCGGCCAAGGTGGAAACCCAGACCAACAAGACGGCGAAGGCAAGAAGAAAAAGAAGAAGAAAAAGTCCAAAAAGGCAAACGACGAGTATCACGTTGACGCCGTTTTGGCTCTTGCAGCCAACCGCAAGCATCGGAACCTTTTGGCTTCCGGATCAGCAGACAAGACCATCAAGCTTTGGGACTTGAACACGGCCAAGTGCGCCAAATCGTACAGTTATCACACTGACAAGGTCTGCTCGTTGGCATGGCACACACTCGAATCTACCGTCCTGTTGTCAGGCTCTTACGACCGCACAGCAGCAGTAGCTGACATGCGCGCCCCTGGCGAGGCTCCCAAGCGCGTAGGAGTAGAATCAGATATTGAGACAGTCAGATGGGACCCTCACAACCCAAACAACTTCTTCGTATCAACCGAGAACGGCATCGTCCACTACTTTGATGTGCGAAACGCATCAACGGATCCTTCGGCATCTAGATCAATCTGGCAGCTGCAGGCTCACGACGAGTCTGTCTCTTCGTTCGATCTCAACCCCGTCATCCCAGGATTCATGGTCACCGGTTCGACAGACAAGACGGTGAAACTGTGGGACATCAGCGCCACTGGCCCCTCGCTTGTGGTTTCTAGAGACTTTGACGTCGGCAAGGTCTTCTCTACACAGTTTGCACCTGACAAGGAGGTTGCGTTCAGAATTGCTGTTGCTGGCAGCAAGGGCACCATGCACATCTGGGACACGAGCACGAACGCTGGTGTTCGCAAGGCTTTTGCTCAGAGGGTTCCCGAGTTGAGTACCGCCCCGGCGGATAAGCCTGAGGATCGGATTGTCGGTGTGAATGAGGATGACAGTAGCGAGAGTGAGGATGAGGGTGAGGAAGAGGATGGTGACTCGGATGAGCAGGATTCTGATGAGGATGGGTCTGGTGGTGGTGATTCTATGGATGAGGATTAAGGGGTTAATATATGTAGATAAAAATGCGGAACTGAGTCCCGTTATGAGTCAAACTGAGTTCTTGTCTTTATGAGCGAGCATGTAGAAGCTTCTCAGTGGGTATTGAAAGTGTACCTGAGCAGTCTGTATGATTCTGTCTTGTCTCTCCATCAATAGGGGTATCTTTCTATCTGTCCACTCTCTCCAATATCATACATTTTCTTGTCACCAGGATATCAAACACTTTCAACGCCTCTCATACACATGTTATACATTTCCCTTTCACCTCTCCATTTATATATCCCCCCAACCAGCAAACCCCTTTACCCTCTCCACAAACCTCGCCAAAACTCCCCCTCCAACCCTTCTCACCATCTTTCCCAGCCCATTTCTATCACTATCATCATCCATAAAAACCAACATCAAATGCAAGTACCCAAACAAACCCGCATCAAACTCCCCGGCCTGTTCACTCCCGAAAAACCATCCCTCCTGTTCTCGACTCAGCAGCTCGCCAGCCAAACATTCCAACGCCTCCTTTGCTTCCGCGTATATGGCCTCCTCGTCAATTGATTCCTTCCCAGCCTCCGGATTTGAATTCTTGCTCTGTAGTATAGAAGCCGCCGCCGCGGAACGTAACTGATATCGTAATGTTTTTCTGACGAGTGTAGAGGATGAGGAAGGGTTGATGTATAAGCGGTCAAGTAAGCGCGTGTATTTCGTGTCGAGGTAGAGCGTATACAAAAAGGCGTTGCGCAGTGGTGTTAAAAGGGTTGTGTATATTTCTTCTTTCTGGGAGGGTAATGGGATCTGTGTATTCGCAGGGGAATTTTGTGAGATGTATGTTATGAGTTGGGATGATGCGATGGGTTTAGAAGTTTGAGGTTGGATGAGGAAGGGTAAGGAGCCGGTTGGCGAAGCATGGTTTGTTGAGGGTTGAGTTCGGTGTGGCGTTTGGGTGAGGCGGAGGAGGGTCTACAATATGTTAGAAGGGAAGAGAGAAGGGGAAACCAGGGGAAGGGAAAAGGACAGACCTGGTATTTTAGACAGGTTGGATTGAATGATGGGAGGCCAGAAGCAGCGTCCTCGTCTGTAGTGAAGATGTAGAGTGTTGGGAGTGTGGAATGCGTGAGGGCTTGCGTTCGCGCAGGCAGGTCGTTGGCGGGGTATGTGAGTAAAGGGAATTGGTTAAAGAGTTGTTGGATCGGTTTGGGAATTTGAAGGGTTCCCCAGGGTGCTGGTGGTTTTGAGGGGGTCGTGGATGACATGGTCGTTTCCCTGCTGTCTGTGGGACTTGGGGGGTTCGCAAATTGCCAACGGCGAATCTTGGAGACGGTAGTGTTGGTCAGTGGAGTCTGGTTGAAGTGTAAGTGATGAAGGTCCAAAAAGTCGCTGGAAATATCAAGGGCATCTCAGTTGTGCTTGGTCAAAGCTCTAAATTTCTTATCGATAAACCCCCCCATGGCCCCTTGATGAAGTCTATCATCACATCAGTACATTTTTTTGAAAAGCAGTTCCGAAGATGTGTCCCATTTTTCCTTTTTCTCCCAAGTATTTCAAAGTCTGTCTCTGACGGACCCAGCTAGTAATTCAGGCAAGAGCTTGAGATCTAGAAACCCGTTGCTAACCATCCCCATTTACAGAGGGTTATAATATCCCTGGACCATCGATTCCTTTCAAGCCGTTTGCAGGGCATTTATTTTTATTTACCAACGCTAAAAATAACTTGACATCTATGGCCGATCACTTCCTCCTCTTGGAGCTGTTGGCAATGAGCTTCTTTTTCTGAGCCTTTGGCATCTTTTCAGCGCGCTTTGCCGCCTTCTCTTCCTTCACTGCTTTTTTATGAGCTGCCTTCTCATCCTTGTCCGCATGCTTCTTCCCCCTTGGCCTCCCTTTCTCGAAAAGGCTCTCGTCCACTTCACTGTCGCTCCCGTCCGCACTGCCATCGACAGAGGCACCCTCTTCACTCTCCTCATCAGATTCTTCTGCTGCGGGTTGCGCAACCTTGTCTGCAAGCATGTTTTTATATACCAACTCATCCTGCGGCCTTTGCACATCTCGCTCGATATCATACACCTGATCAAGTGTTTGCGGGATGTACTGATTCCTGAAAACCTGATTATCGACTTCCCGGGCTGCCTCAGCCTCCGCGCTGTCTTCCACTTGGGGGCGGGTTTCGTAGAGATGCTCAATCGCTTGCGCAAGTTCTGGCTCGGCAACCGGGCCCTCGGGAGAAGTGATAAAGTCGAAAATTGTCCGGTCTTGCAAAGTGTCCACGCCCTTGCGCCTGAAAAAGTCGCCAACGTTCTTAATATCCATTCTCAAAAACTCCAGAGCGCGTGGGTGTTCGTGCTCAACAGACTGCGAGACATCAATGATGTACAGCTGCTGGTCGTGGTAAAGAATGTTGTACTCGCTCAAATCAGCGTGCACGAGGTTGCACACCTGGTATAACCTGCGCATGAGGCCGAGGAGCTGAATATATAGCGTTCTCCATGGGTTATCGGTGCCCTCTTCCGAGAGATTCGCCTCGCGAAGCTTGGGGTAGGCGTATCCGCGCTTGTCACCGAGGAACTCCATCAAAAGAACGTGGGACTTGAGCATCAGGGGCTCAGGGGAGGGAATACCCGCTGCCTGGAGACGCTTGAGGTTACGGAATTCTTTCTCAGCCCACTGCTTGACCATGTCGCGGTTGTTGCTCTTATTGGCGCCTTTCTTGAAACGGTGTTCGCCCGTGACGTATCTCTCTCTGTCCTTGAAGACAAGAATGGCTGTCTTGTAAATCTTGATCGCTCGCTGGATTGGCCGGCTCCCATCTTCAGGCTCGAGTACTGCACCATAAACGTTTGCTTCTTTTCCGGTACTGATTGCGCCGTGAATCTCTGTGACAAGACCTCGGGAGATCATCTTGAGCAATATCATGCGGGTCCTCTGATCCAAGACAAGTTCACTGGTTGCACGGTCCGCTTTGTCCTTCTCACGTCCCTGCTCTTGCTTTCCACCATCGAGCTTGATTTTTGAAGCATGTCGGGCGAGTTCTGCATCAATATCGTCGACGCGCGCAGAGGTATTTGCGGTTGGCTTTTGCGCATTGGAACGGAAGACTCCACCCTGCATTTGCCTCTGCCTGTTGAAGTTTTTTGTTATGTCGGTTGATGTAAGAGCACCTCCATCTTCTAAGTCGTCTCCAGGCTGGTAAATCGCATCATCGTCGGAGTCGTAGTCGTCGCTGTCCTCGTACAGATATTCTTGCTGCGGGGCAGATCTTAACTCGGCCGGGATATCCACAGGTTGGTAACCCTGTTGAAATGGTGGCTCGTGGGGCGCCGCCACTGGTGTTGACTGTTCGTTTGAAGGTGATGCCATCTTCGAAACCGGGTGTATCGCAGGTTTTGGAACGTCTACCTGGTAAATGGTGGCGCATAGGAATATGGGAATCAGTCACAGGAAGTTTTTGGTGGGCCCTCTTTTATCTTATCGGTCGCCCGTACGAGGATTTTACCCTTTGCATTAGGTCCGGAAACGGTATTTAAACGTCATCGATTCGGGCCCCCGTATCATGGACGGTTAAGCCACGAGGTGTCATCAGCCACAATGGCTAATCACAAGCAAGTTGAAGAAAGTCAAAGAAACGGACGCGGGCTTGTCCATCTTTCATCATGTAGTCTTCTCGTCGTCCTCCTCCACCTCCTTACGCACTACAAGTGTATTACCCTCGTCGTTCTTCTCATCTAGCAACGCAAGTACAGCGTTCTTCAGCGGCAGCTGCTGACAGTTCCCTTAACCTTGCTGAACAGTTCGGTCTCGCTAGCCTAATTGTCTTCCCAATACCAGACACTGAGGATATCGCCAACCAGCAGGGCTCAAGCGAGCTGTTCCCTGTAGTCTGAATATGCAGTTCAGGCCATTTAGTCCTGCCCGGCCGCTGTCATCGGTGACAAGCTGCTGCTCTATTTTGTCATTTTCCTAAAAACTTCATGAACTTTCCCACTTCTGCGCCGACTCCACTGCCCGCTACTCCTCACTACGTGACGATGGCCGCGTTAGGAACCTCGAGGGTGCCACCGAGTGCGCAATGGACTTCTTTCGCGGGCTGGAACTATAACGGCATGAAAGAACGATTACAGGGACTGCTCGCGAAGATCGAAAAGTCTGTGCTTACGCGCCATGCTCAGAACATCAAGGGACAGAAAGTTACCATGAGCCAGCCCTTCTCAGTGGGCCAGTATTGGATCTGTTTTGAGATGATTGCTGAAGACGGCAGCTCAATTATTGCTAGAGTTCGCTTGCCCCGACACCCGATACCCCGCCTACCATTAGTGAGGAAGACGAACAGTACTCCATCAGATGCGAGGTCGCTACTATGGCTTTTGTAAGGCAGAACTTACCCGCCATTACTCTCCCCCAGATATACGCCTATGAGGGTCTCGGGTCCCAGCTAGCTGCCGATGCTGGTGCCATTTACATGCTTTTAGAAGGCTTCTATGGAAATACCCTACAGGACGTCGAACCTGACCTGTGCAATCTATCGGTATGGTTTCTTTCATTGCTTCGATTCGGCCCTACTAACCGGGTGTAGACTGCAATCCAGGAGCACATCATGACCCAATGGACACGGGTACAGGTAGAACTAGCAACTCTAGCATATCCGCGGATTGGTTCCATCTCTTCCGTATCGACAACAGGAGAACCTGTTATTGGCAGGTTGGCCAGCGCCTCAGCCGAAGGGCTGAGGTGCCACGGCCCTTTCTCTAGTACGGCTGAGTACTTCACTGCTGTTGCAGATGCTGCAATAAGCAAACTGGATCTGACGGATACGGATTCGAATGGTGGTTTATCCTGCACCATACTTGGGGCCTTTGTCTTTCGCGATATCGTGCAAAACACTACCCTATTCGAGGACGGTGACGCTAAGGGGCGGTTCCCTCTGAACCACATGGACCTCGGTACGCAGAACATCCTTGTTGACGACAGATTCAACTTCCGGGCGATCATCGACTGGGAGTTTGCCCAAACTGCGCCGTGGCAGGTCAATCACTACCTGATGCCATTTCCGCTGCAGGAGTCGGACACGGAGATCCAAGGCATCCTTCAAGATCCCAATCACCTTGCGCATAGGAACGTGTCGCGGCAAGAGTTCGCTCGAAGGTTATATACCAAGAAGTTTCGGGACGCCGAGGTAGAACTGCGGAAGACAGAACGATCGCTTGGAAGCTCATTCGCCGAGGTGTTAGACAGCCCAGCGTCGAGGATATATGCTTGCTTCACAAAACTTGGCCGCTTGCCAATGGCAGATGCAAGCCTCGTCCACGAGATGGTCCGGCTAGCTTTTGATTTGGATGCTGAAGGGACAGAACGGTATCTCCATGATATATGGGATCGGCTGAAATGAGATGAGAAAGCAAGGTTTACGGATACACAAATGCCGGGTTACCTGGCTCCTACTTAGGGTAGCGATGTAGCATCACAAATTACACGGGAGATAGGGCGGTAGAACTGAGTCCGCCTTTTCAGCGCGATAGCATGTGATCCGAGTGTCCAGCTGTGAAAACGCATCTAGCAGCTCACTATCTCGGAGGCAGCAGACCAACATGATGCTCTCGGGCTCTTTCATCCTTCACAATGGGGCTATGTTGTTTTCACAGCTGCTGTCGCTGACATGTTATCGTCGAGAGACTAGAAACTACCTGCTAGCTCGCGACTAAAATTGCAGTGCTGTCGGCTCCTTGCTTGGAGCCGTGGGTGGCGGCTGCGGGAACTGCTTTCTTCAGCCTCACTTCGTTCCAGCCACAATTAGTGTGGCGTAGATGACTGTAGATAGTAAATCGTAAATTAAGCCTTTTCTTTTTGACATTACGTAGATTGTACATGGGTGCAGTGGGTCTCCCCTACAACACCCCACGACGGAAATTCGCGGTTCGCGACTTTGAGACTTATAAACCTTAAACCAATATTCGATTCGATCCAACTCACCACACCAAGACGCCAATTCGGGTTCAGGAGCAATTTCCTTTTCATCTCATCTCTTATAGCTCCATGAATATGGCCCCCTCCAATGGCTGCTCCCTCTATGCCGAGCTCCTCCCCAACATCAGGCAGATCACATTCGTAGCGTCGCTCCCCGGTCCAAGCGACGCATCAACGAGACTTGTGATACATGCTAATGGAGTCACCGCTGAGCTGAGGTATCGTGATGAGGCCCATACGCTATCACTTCCATCTAGAGTCGCCCTCGGTGGCAAGGTTGTTCCCATCGACCAGAGGCAGATCAATACAACATCATTATTATGGCGGTTGCCGCTCGATATCTCTGTCGCAAAACAATCATGGGGCAGTGATCCCAACACCGCAGTTTGGTCCGCAACAGACTTTGCAGCTGGTTCTGAGGTTTCTTGCAGAAAATGTAACACGGTCCTGGTAGGTGCCGGTGTAGCAGCGGTATGGAAGGATCTGCCAAGTGAGAACTGGGCCGAGATGATGGAGTTTTGGCATTGCCACAAACCGGCAGACCACCCACATCACGGCCATGATCACAGTCTTGATTCCAATCACAAAGATGCTCCAGAGAAAGCCGATGAGCAAAGTCTTGCTGCCAGAGGGTACGGCGCATCTTCAATCGTCTCAGCTCAGGAAGGGGTTGGGTTTGTGGATTTGACGACTCTCATGTTTACCGAGAGTGATTGTCAAAATTTGGTGGTAAGCTTATCTGTCTTCTTGCTTAACATCAGGTTCCGGGCATGAAGAAGGGGCTCAGCCGGCATATTTGTCGTTCAATGGCGTGGCCACCGATACAACTGCCCTAGATAAATCTTATAACCGTCCTCGCTGTGTATAACGGCACCATTAAATGGATCATGAACCTCCTTTTCAGGACGGAGCATTTTCCATTTGGTGGCTGGTCGGCCTCCGCGTTATAACGGATCTCTCAATAGTCAAGAGTCTTCCGGGATTAATAGGAGGGACATCCCAATCAACAAGATGTTATGTGCCTGTGCATTGAACTGACATATCGTTGGCTCCAGTTCTCTTCGGCTGGCTCTGATGATGCCCTACCGAACATACAAAATCTGACACTCACCGACAAGAATGGAAGTGTAAACAGGAGTTTGAATGTTTTCTGTTCCTCTTGTCATACACAACTCGGCTTCTACCTCTTCATATCAGCGGGAGTCACGCTTCACAAGTGGCAAGTCTCTTGCAAGTCAAAGTCAGGGGTTTCCCCTGGCATACCAGAATGTCTTGCGAGCACAATTACATCTACCACAGCCAGATCAGGTTCATCCAAGTCCCTCATCATGCCGATTAATGAAATTACTACCCAAACAGATACGGAAACGAAGCACATCGCCATTCACATATGGGTAATGAATGCCACGATGGCTTATTCATCGAGCAAAATAACACAGCGCAGCATCCCGGCGATCAAGCTCTTCTATCGATTTGTAACGCGTGAGGAAGCAGATAAGATGCTGGAGAAGGTAACTCAAGATGCCCAAGAGATCAACTTACCTCCCCGGGCCATCGATGAGATTGTCCGGCACCTTGAGGCCAGTAACTCCCTGCTGCCGATAACGGAGCGTGTGTTCAATAAGGAGTGGAAAGTCGGGCTGCTGACAAGGTGAGACTGGAATATGGATAGCATCATATAGAGACTTCTGGGCCTCACCGTTCAATGGAATAACTAGCCTGAATAGTTCCTGAGGAGTCTGTTTGAATGCCAACGAGATTTTCATGCCTTGTCTTATTCTCATCACATAAATGAAAGACGAATGACCAAGAACCCCGCCGTCATAGGCAAGGAATCATCCCTCAAGCATAGGCTGATAGCTGCGCCTGAAGCCAAGCTCTATACCATACGATGATTCCCTACCAGCACCGCTCCGAATGTCGTTGCTCCTTTTGAGCTACTGAGTTCATAGCAAAGAAGCAGAGAATAAAGGAGAGGTCCAGTTGAGATGCCATCGCCATCGTCCGCTGTCATGTCTACAACGTGACAAAGAAAAATATGGCACCGAGTAATACAGCCGAGCAGGAGAACAACAGAATCTGAAAAACAAGGGAAAACGCCTCCTGGGTTCTGAAGAGAGCCAGGTACCCAGAAGACATTTTTCTCCTCCTGCCCGATCGTTGAATCCACAAAACCCACCACAACCACAACCACATCACAACCAAGCCATACTCAACTACGGTTCACCCCATACCACACCCACACACCCGCAAGAAGCCAATCTGACCCCTCCCTTCATAAGCACCAAATTTCGGATTCAGCTTTCGACCCCGTGGGTGAGTGGTTAACCACCTATTCAACAGCGTTGATTTCACCCAGCGTTGCTTTCTAAGCGGAAGTCAGCGAAGGGCCGGGAGATGTCAGTTCGAACCTGACCGGGGTCAAATAATCTTTTTTCTCTTCCTTTTTTTTCTCTTCTTCGAAGGAGGCTAATAATAATGGGGATGATGAAGACCTAACCATGTTTATGAAGAAGAAGGCCTTCGCTCTCAAAATCAGATAACTATAACTGGAAAACTTGATAAAAAATATAATCCTCAATAGTAAAGAAAGGTAAGAGATGTAACTCTTTTCGGCAATGCAGTCCAGTTTCATCGACATGATCAAAGCTCTTTTGTCCTTGAGTAGTTTTATTGTTTCCATAGCTCAAGTTCACCTCTGGAAGCTCAGCCGGTTCCCGAGGGTTCATATACTCGCGGTGAAACCGAGAGAAGACGGGTTAATGGGCCCCGGGGCCTGTAATATGCTTGTGATTTCAACTCGGGTTGGGTTTATTGGCGGAAAGAGCAATGAGACTCAAAGATAATATCTACCCGTTTTTATGTACCTTCGAGATACTACATCTCTGTAGCGTACTGCAAGATAAATAGACTGCTTCTTCAAATTGTTTTTGGTATCCAACATCTGCTACCTTAACTCTGACACTTCCAGTGTAGAAACGAGAAATTAGAGCGAAGGCTAAAGCAGATGAACTAGGGCAAAGAAACATACTGTCCAATGCAGTATATCTCCTCAGCACGCATATATACAAACCGAGCATATTGGCGGATGCTGAACAAACAACTTCCATAGACCCACCTACCTTACTTCTCCCCCTTTCTCAAAGATAAATAAGCCCTTACTTAGTATGTTAGATCTGGTGTATCGACATCAACAGCCCAAGATTAAAAAGAAAGAAAAGCTGAGAAAATAACCTAGCAGTCTGGGTGAGGTGATACTGTGACAAAACCTCTTCCCTCACTTCCAGCGAGTGAGGTCCCCCGACGAAGAGAAATGAAGGGCGTCGCTGGACAGCACGGAAGAAAGAGAGAGCACAGGGAAAGGGGGTTCAACCCAAAAATAAGAATTTATTTTTTCTCCAAGTAAACTTATACATGCCCATCCTTGCCATGTCCATGTCCATGGTGTCCATGATTTGACCTCCCACCGCCCACACTCCCTTCCCCCTCAAATAGACACCCCCTAACACCCCTCCAGACGGCCTCGACAATCTTTTTGCGCGGCAGGAGCCTGGGAAAAACAACAACGACGTCCTCCTCCCCCTCAACGATAACAATCAGGTAGTACCGAACTTCAAACCCCCTAAACGCCTCATTTATCAAGACGTCCCTAATTTTCTCCGTAGGTATGAACCTCGTCTTCGGTCTCCCTATGATTCCCCAGCCCGATGATCCTCCGCCGCCGCCGGACGAGGTCTGTATTCCCAGGCCTCGCAGCACCAGCAATGACTCGGTCGTGTGCAATTGCGCAAAGAGGGCCACGTACGTAGTCGCCGAAGACGAGAGCAATAAAGCCCAGGAGGGGATGCTTTGCAGGTACGAGGATAAGAATTGCCCTGCGGGCGAGGTGTGAAGAGTGAAAAGGAGGCACGTGATCAACGGAAAGATTTCGCCCTGTATCAAGAGTGATAACGGCGGAGCAGCAGCAGGAAGCGAGTCGGGGTCAAGGAAGAAGTGGGCGTAGATGGTTGTTATGGCTGCTATTATTATTGATACTCGGAGGAGGAGGATGATGAGTAAAGCGAGGCGGAGCGGTAAGGTCAAAGGTGGACAAGTTGTTACTGTGAACTCTGCTGTTGTTGGGGAGGGTCGGCGGATGTAGAGATGGGGAGTTGTGGTGAGCATTTTGGATGTTTCAATCAGGTAACCTTGAGGAGGCTTGTTGGTGATGGCTTCGTTTTGAGGATCCCCATTTATTTAGGGGAGAGACCAGAGAATGCGCCCGATGCAGTGTGGTTTGTTTGTCAGGCCGTTATCTGGTTATGTGTGAATGACATCGAGATGTTTCCAATCGCCTCCTCCTTTTGCGCCGGCGCAATTACAGACAACTCGTTAATGTTATTATAAATGCTGGTTATAACCATCACCAATTTCCAGGTTCAATTGACACCCATCACGACGCGCACGCGCCGATAACCAGCTTTATCACTTATCTTATCAGGCCCTAGATCCAAACTTGCGCACCCACTGGTTGGTCCCACCACATTATATACTTGTTTCCGCGCTGCATTCTACCGGCTGTAATGGTCATATTGGTTTAGGAGACGCTCGAACTTATCTTCCCGTCACTCCCAATTCTCAATTCCATAAGAACCCCTCATTGCGGCGCCCAGTGCGAACCTTGCGGTGGTCGTTCACTCGCATGGGTAACCTGCGATGCTGCAACGCACCCTAAGCAATGAAGATGACACTTGAGGGAGGTTTCACTCTGCAGAGGCATCTTCACCGTCAGGTGGCGTGCTGGATCACGATCGCTGGGGGACTTGAGATTGGGCGGAGAGATGGAGACGCCAACACCAATATTTTTTGTCGCTTTTAATTTCATTCAAATCGTCGAGAACTGCTCATTTCATTCATCTGCTATATTTTGATTTGCATCCAGTGGTTATTGCGTGAAAACTAAATTTGTTGTTTTTGACAATTGCCAGTTGAACACCTCCTTGAAGTCATCACCAGCCCGCACTGTGTAAGTGGGTACTTTGAGTTGGAAGAGCCCGCCTAACAGCAACACAGAGAGAGGAAAGATCAGTGATAGCAGTATTGCAAACCAACTGGAAAGTCTTCAATTACAAGGACTTGCTGCCTCTTGGTTTTATTCCGACATTCTATTTTCAAGATACGGGGTATATATAGTTTATAATATCTCCTTCTTTCCCAGAAGAAAAAGCACCATACTCTGCCAAAGCCAAGAATGCGCCCTGCCTTCTATGTGACCAAATCCCTTACACGATATGGTACCATGCTGAATAATTACCCAAACCCTCTAGAAATCATATACTGACACCATTCTTTTACCCTGTCCCGGTTAATCCCCGCTGACCCTAGCATGCCTAAAATACTTCATGCCAACCCAAGCAACCACAACCCAAACCCACGCCATAACACACGTCAATATTATCAACGCGGGATAATACCCGACAATAGGCAGCGTTGGGTCATCCTCCAGCTCAGGCGGCGCATAAGGGGTGGTGCCCACATCCCACGCCCAGCTCCAAACACCCAAGCATGAACCCATGCCTGTCACAAACACTACCCAAGTAACTATCAGCACCACCCATCCCCACCATTCCGTCTCCGAATAGTCCCAGTCGTCCGGTGGTGGTAAAGAAGATACTGCTGCTGCTAAAGGAGTAAGTGCCAAGGGAGATTTGGCACGCTGCTGGTTTCCTGTACTACTCTGTCTCCTTCTCTGAGAGAGTGATGACGAGGGGAGTGATAATGATGGCGTGCGTGGTTGTGAGGGTAGATTTAAGAAATACGAGTCTGATCCAGAGGATAGAGAACCTCGTTCTGGTCGGAGAGGGGAGGATGAGGATGTAGATGGGATCGGTATCGCCATGTGCAAGGCATCTTCGTCGTCTGTTGTGCTGTAGCTTATGCTTAGACTCCCGGGTGAGTTTGTAGCCATCTCTCGCGGGCTGGGTATGCTAGTGGACGCCAGCGCGGTGGTGGGCGTTGCATCTGGGTCGGGATATCTATCAGCCCCGCCCATATTGGTCGAGGTACTGCCGCTAACGTTGTGATTTGTGATGCCCAGGCCGTTGTAGCCCCTGGCCAGCTGTTGAGGACTTGATGTGATGTTTGAGGGAGATGACGTAGTAACGGCGGCCCCTTTGACGGGATCATTGGTGTTAATCTCGACCGTAGGGGCCCCGTTAACGCCACCATAGACCTCCAGTTTGGTGTCTATCGTTAACCCGCGATCCCGCCTCTCTCGCTGAGCGCCACGGCCGAGGAGAGCAACTTTTCGAAGAGACCCTCTACGGCGCCGTGTCTTTAGTTGTATCGGCTGCGGTTGTAATAGTGGAAGTCGGTGGTGGATGTGAGGCAGGTGTTGCGGCTGCGGCACAGAGCTAGCGGCGGTGCCTGCAAGGCGGGAGGATGGTGCTGATGCTGATGGGTCGGCGCGGATCGAGGTGAAGGAGGGAGTGGGGGGGAACTTTGATATTGTCGTCGATGGTAATGCGGCAGGGTCGATTTCGTTGGTATTGCGGCGGGATCGGGGTCGGTGCTCGCCAGAAGAGCGCATGAAGGGAAGTTTGGACAGCAAACCGCCGGCACCAGAACCACTCCGCCTGCGAGCCGGCGCGAACGGTCGTGTTGAGACGGTAGATGGCGTATCGGCGCCTGCGCCTGTTACCAACGATGACGTTTCGTCCATGGCCGCAATCCAATCGGCCGGATCCCTGAATAAGGCGGTTGTTCAAGGGCGGTTTGTGGAACAAGGTTTGACTAGGGGATGGGGAAAATGGGGATGTCGAATGCGTGTTTTGTGTTTTGGCACCTGTAAGGTACCTGACGGCGTGGCGAACCCGAGACTAACTATCCGTTCCTGGCGCCCTGTAAATCCATGTTGAAAAGGAGGGTGAAAGAAGATAAAAAGTCGATGATGTCGGATCGGGACGCGAAATCACCAAACACACAGAATACATATCTAAATAAAGTACCAAATATCAGTCAATTGACTGCTAGAATACCTTGCACAATTCAAAATTATGCAGCACAACGTTCACACCAATCAATACCATGCTGCGAATATCATTGGCACATGATTCAAGTTGCAAAAGATGACCTTGACACCTCCAAATGCAGATGCTGGCTGCCGGAACAATACAAAATGTGTATATACATACATACACCTTCCTGGTCCCTGAGGAGTCTGAGCGAAGCGAAGCCTAGTTTCTCTTGGCATTTGATGGTCAAGTTACATCAGCCACAACGGGGACACAGTGCGGTGTCCATAACTGCAGTCTGCAGCAGACAAACACAACAACGACAACGTGAATTTGAAGCTATTCCCAGCCATGTCAAATCCCAACCTACAAGTGCATTGTCAGTCCGTCAGATCCCTGAGTAGCTGCTCGAGATGATTCGATTTATCCGTAACATTATACCCAATCTGTAAAGATACCCACCGTACCTATGTAGAAAGCCCAATGAATCCCTTAAACGCCCGAATGACTCGAAAATGACCATTTGCCTCCTTTGTCTTTGCTCGTAAAATCATGACTTTCCCCGCTGCATTCCAAATGAATTCCTCATTTTGCTCTGCAGCTTAGGCTCTCAGAGCCCTCAGCCGCTGCTGCAACGCATCCTCCTCCTCGGCCGTCGGCTCATTCGCCTGTTGCTCCTTGACCGGATCGACTTTACTCGTGCTCGCCCCAGCAAGCTCCTGTCCCAGCTCCAGACCTGCATCATCCGCAAGCTTACCCAACAGCTCGTGCACCGCATCGTCGCTGACCTGCACCGAAGTATTTTGCGTCATTGCATCCTGGTAGATACCGTTGCTCATGGCGTACTCTTCGTTTTGCGCGCGGAATTGTTCGAGCGTCAAGAGCGTCTTCTCGGGGTTCGCTTGGCGTTGTGCCCGCTGCATGGTACGAGACGACTGGGCCATCATGTGTGTCATCCGGTTCATGGCATTATTGGCTTGAATCTGAGCAAGGGAAAGCTCGGCCATATCGGCGGCCTGGTCCATTTGGGCAGCGATGGCTTGTTTGGCGAGGAGCATGCGAGCCTTTTGTGCCGCTTGGGCAGTTTCGCCCTTCTTGAGAAGCTATCACCATCGCATAAGGTTAGTTGATAGGAAACGTGGAGTGCTACAGATCGTCATCACCAACATTCTGTATCTGCTTCTTTAGCTCATTGTCCTGCTTCGTAGCCTTTTGGGCCTCGCGACGAGCTTGCTTGGCGTTGAACTGTACAATAAGGCAAAATACGATTAGTACTAATGTTCTAGTGTAAATGTGTCTGTCGTTATGTTGTGTCTGTGTATGCCTGGCTCAACGGTGATGACGATGTAGCTGAATGGACTCTCGCTCGATCGCCACGCTGTTTACCGCGAGGCACTACACACATTGCAACTCGAGCGGGAAGCGTTGGGTGGTTTCCTACTCGTGCTTGAAACTCGGTCTGCATGTCCCGAGCAAGTTGTCGGTTCGCCATGGTGGCGTGTGGTTTTGTCTGGAGCGCTTAAGAGGGGTAAACGAACAAGAACGAATGGGTGAATCGGTGCGGTGTCTGAGAGTCGGGTGGGCGGTGGGGAGTTAAGTTGTTTTAGTTGGCAAAATTTGGTGATGAATTGTCTTGCGAGAAGAAAAGCAGGTGTAAAATGGCAATCGGAGAGTGTCAACGTCAGTCACTTGCCTGTTCCGTTGCGTTAGTTTGGTCGGCTGTGAGAGAAAGCGGGGCGCTTGTGCTCCAAGCCTCCTCCAAGGCATCCAAGGTTCACGGGCATTGAAAATTAGGTAGGCCCACTCCTTCTGGAATAAAGTGGCGGGGCTGCTGCCAGGCCCCTGCCGCATGAGAGCCACCATATGCGTCATGCCTGTGGCTTAGGTAATGAGCACCCTGACAACACACATTGACCATCTTGGGTCCTGGATAGAGAAGTATGAATGTTAACTTGAAGTCCCACGCCAGCGAACGTTCTATCTTTCCTACTTCATCCAAAGACCATGGCGGCCCCGGAGATCCCCAAGGGCCAGGCCTCTTACAAAAAGAAAGACGGCGTCCTCACATTAACGGACGACCGCAACTTCTTAATATGGTCTCCCTTGCCGGCAAACGGGCCTCCGGTCGTGTCACTGTCGCTCGATAAGATTTTGAACCTGAAACAGACGCCAGATACCTCCCCCAAGGTTATCCTCAAGATCATCGAGAAGCCAAAGACACCGGAGGAACAGGAGGGTCAATCCTTCATGTTCCAGTTCACATCTCCCACAGACGCGCGATCAGAGGCACACGCTCTCCGAGATCTCCTATCCCAGCTGCTTGCCGAGCTCCGCGGCGGTGACGTCCCGAAGCCACTCGGCGCTCCCGGCCAGTCCAGCGCTGGAGGCCCACAAGCAAACACCAAGCCGCCCTCTACCCGCTGGTTTGACGACGACACACTCAAAGCAGACTTCGAATTACAACTCTCACTTTTAATGAAAGACATTACACTCGCCAAAACACATTCAGAAGCCCTAGCGTTGAAATCTAACGCAATCTCAGACGCTGCATTCAACGCACAGTTCTGGTCATCTAGAGTAGGCCTGCTCAGAGCTCACGCATTCGAGCTCCATCAAAAGAAAGGATCATACAATGTCCTCTCCACAATCAAGCCTCGCGTTGAAAATGGCGACTTCAAGCTCAGTCTTAACCCGGAACAGATCCAAAGCATCCTGCATCAACACCCCTTAGTCCGACGCATCTACAATGAGAACGTGCCCAAGCTTACTGAGGCAGAGTTTTGGTCTCGTTTCTTCCTCAGTAAACTAGCCAAACAGCTTCGAGGAGAACGTATTACTGATGTCGACAATTCCGATGCCATATTTGATCGATACCTGGGAGCAGATAACTCCCTGGCCTTTACTAGCAAAATCGCGGCCGCGCAGCACGTACCGGCTATTATTGATCTGGAGGCTAATGAAGAAAATCAGGGAGGGTTTAAGGGTGGTAACCGAAAGGACGCCGAAATGCGTCCCAAGGCCAATATCCCCATTATCAAGACTCTCAATAGTTTGAGCGAAAAGATCATGGCCGATGTTGCCCCCGCAGATTTCGTTGCCACTCCTATTGGCGCAGGTGCGCTGCCAGCGGCAGAGTCGGGCACGATACCCAGTATCGACGACACTCGGGTCTTTTCTGAATTATCACTCCACGACTTACGAGGAGATACCGAAGCTGGACAGATCAAGCTAAACTTAAAGGACCAAACCAAGTTCTTTTCCAATCACGGAGATAACAACGGAATGGGATTGGCAAAAGACGATAACGCAGCAGTTTACGCCAAGCAGGACCCTCAAGACGTCCTCTTCGAAGTGATTGCCGATCTGGAGACCTTCGAGGATGATGGCGCCGGTGGAATAGATCTCCACAAGGGTATTGGCGTAGACGACGACAGCGAATCTGATACGGGAGATGCCACCATGTCTGGCATCCAAAAGACGCCACACGTGGGCTCTAAAGCCGCTAGAAAGGCAGCAGAAGCACAAATACTAGACGGAATGAAAAAAGCCCGCGCCGAAAATCTCGGCGGAAACGAGAATATTGAGAGTCCCATGGGCATACCGCCCGATATTACGCAGCGCTGTTATCTCACTCAGACAGCTACCACTGAGTTCTTAAAGCAATTCTGGACTGCGTTTTTAGCATCAGACCCTGGAGGAGCTGGAGCTCGAGGTGCAGAGTTGGCAGCTTACGCGGAATCACTGCGCAAGTGCATGGAGAGGATCGAGAGTATTGCCACTGATGCGGAGAAGATTAGGCAGCAGATTGCCGAAAAGAGGAAGAGGGAGATTCAGGAGGTGTATCAAAAGACGGGCAAGAAATTGAAATGGGTGCCGCCCAGGGGTGGGAGGGATCAGGTGATGGCTTTGTTTGAACATACGCTTTTCGCGTTGGAGAAGGCTATGGGGTCGTATAGGCAGTCGAGGTCGTAAATTAATATGGAGATAGCACGAGTAGGTCTGTAGATATGGAGTTATCAACCAGGCATTCACCAAAGTCTTGGTCAGAACGAGCCCGACATAAGCAGTGCTTTCTTAGCTTTGGTTTCACAACCTATCAGGACGGGGTTTTGTTTTATTTTTGGTGCTTCGAAGCACCTGATGACCCTTCGTTGCGAGTAAGCTGGTCCCTTCTTTGGGGCGTTTCCTTCTTCGTCTTCTTGGTGAAGAAATTGATAGTCTCATCAGCTTCTTCTTCCTCATCCATCATGCGATCTTCTACTGGTTGCTGTTTCTGTTTCTTGGGTTTGAGCTTAGGTTTCTCATCGTTACCGAAGATGTCGTCAAACTCGTCTCTGCTTTGGGCGGCAGAGACTTTGGTTCGCTTTTTTGGTCTGAGGGTAGAGAAGATGTCGTCAAATTCGCCTTGCTCCCGGGCTAGAGGGACTGACTTCTTTTTCTTTCTCTTGGGCTCGTCACCGCCGCCACCGAATATGGCGTCGAATTCGTCAGTTGGTGCCTTCTTCTTAGCCTTCTTTTTGGTCGTAGTAGGCTTTAATACAGAGCCAAAGATGTCATCGAATTCATCACCGCCGGTTTTCTTGGCTTTTTTGCTTGGTTTGGTAACCCTGATCTCTTCTTGTTTTGATGAGAGCGGTGGAGAGCGTTCATGTTCGTCATCTTGCTCGACTGATTTGGCGGTGAGTGCGTCGCGGGATACAGCTATGCCCACGCTCATATCCATATCCGTAGGCTTCTCAGTAACGACTATTTTGGTGATATCTTCGGAAGTTACTTCTGGGGTGACTGGAATATAGTCCTCCCTGACCATATCTGGTGGTGGCATAGGAGAGAATGATTCCAGGGCCTTATCGATCTGGGCTAGAACACCAAGAAGCAAGAGACCAAGTTGGGCAAATTGTCGGTCTGCGGTTACTTGTGTGAAGGCGAGATAGGCCCCCGGTCCGAGCTGCCATCTCATGTATTGGGCTCTCTGAATGACTGATTCGTTTTGTTTTTTCAGATCATTTTTTGATTTCTTCTTGTTTATGACGGCGTTGTTTCGTATCCTCTCAAGTTTTTCTGCTTCTGGGAGGACGTCTTCGAGCAGCTCAATCATTTTGCGGGTATGACGGCGAACCATGTCCGTCTGTGCCCACCATTTTGAAAGCCGATGCTGGTTTTTATTCCGGTGATGAAATTTGGTCAAGATTTCCAAGGCTGGAATGAGAGATTCGATGGACGAAGTAAGAGCGGGAGGTGAGATGGATGGGTGTATTAGTGAGTCCGACTCGGCCATGGTGACGTTCATGTACGGGTGTCTAATTCTGTATGTGCGTATCAAGATCTCGTCTAAATGGGTGAGAAATAAGGCCCATGAGGTTGCACGGTTCAGCAGTGGTGTAAGTGAAAGGTAAACGCTCATTTGCTGAAAAATTGGGGAACGACCGGGACCATGAAGGGTTAGGGTACAATGTATGATTACCCCCCAAAAACGTCCCTGTCAGTTTGCCCCTGTCTCAATCGAAAGGCGCTGTCATCTTCGCTCGAATTTGGCGTGTCTGGCAAACCGCCAAGACGCAGCATCGCGGTCCCTGAACCACGGGAACGAACCTCCCTCCCAGAAAAAAACAACCAAACACCCTCTTGGTTCTGCAACTTTGCCCCCAAATGCCAATGGACAGACCTACAAGGTGACGTAAAGAAAAGATGCGTCAATTCTTTTTCTTTTCCTTGCTTTCGTCAATTTCTTTTTGTATACTTTCGGCATGCGCCGAGGCGACATCTTCTTTAGCAGATTATCATGAACAGCTCGTCCTCCGACCATTGCCGTTGTCAGCGCTTTTAGCAAGTTTTAACTTCCGTTCCAATATTACAGTCTCCGAATTTGAGGCACATAATTTTCGATTCTTTCCCCGTTCGCTCGGCCAGATTCTCCAGCATGCCGGTACGCGCGAACTACACTTGAGGTTTAGCTCGGGAAGGTGGGATTCAGAGAGCTGGGGGGCGAGGCCGTGGGATGGTGCTCGCGAGGGTGGTACTGGTGTTGAGCTTTGGGCATGGCTCGAAGCTGAGACACACGATGAGTATGATGCTAGGATTCACGGTTCTCCTGGTTTCTTTAGCTAATACCTGGATTGCAGAGCCGACCACAAGTGGTTGACACTTACGAATGCCTTGTCTGGCCTCTTCTGCGCTTCGCTCAACTTCATCGACGGAACTCGAACGACTCGACCCGTCATGTCCTTCCAACCCGAAGGCGACCATTCCAATGCGACTAACGCGAACATGCATCTTCTTTACGGCGTGCTTCCACACGAGGTTGTCTGCACAGAGAACCTGACCCCTTTCCTCAAGCTCCTTCCGTGCAAGGGAAAGGCGGGTATTACGACTTTACTCGATGGGCACAAGTTATTTGACTCCTCCTGGCAGAGCATGGCCATTGATGTGCGACCGATTTGCCCGCTTGGCGGGGAGTGCGTTCTGCAAGCCGAATTGACCATTGATATGGTGCTCGATGTTGACCGGTCGAAGCGACCAAGAGACAACCCGATCCCGAGACCACCACCCGGACATGAGCTTCCATGCAATACCTCGAAGCCATACCACTCGCATGACACTTGCTTCCCGGCCGATCATGAAGCAAACCAAGATTGGACGCTCTCCCAGATCTTTGGAAAATACATGAAGGGTATTTGCCCTCTTACTGATCCTACTGTTCCGCCGGTCTGCCTTCAGGTACCAAACTCGCGAAGTGTATACGTTTCGGATGGCGTCCTGGAGAAGAAGAACCTTGACCGCGTTTCCCGATGCTTCGAGATCCGGCCTGATACCAACTTCGAGATGGTCCTGCCATCACCAAGCAACGATGACCAAGAGGTTACCGCCGCTCTTGTCAAGCCCGATACCCCGCTCCTCTACGCCGAGCGCAGCTTCACAGGTCACGGTCAAGAGCGGGGTGGTGTTCAGACCATTCTGCGCAACCCTAGCCCTGACACCGAGGTCGAGTTCATCTACATGGAGTCACTCCCCTGGTTCATGCGCATTTACCTGCACACCATATCAGCGCGCATTCAAGGCAGCAAATCCGACGACAAATCCTTGATCCAGGAAACGTATTACCGTCCTGCCCTCGACCGCGTACGCGGATCCCAGTTGGAAGTTCGTATGCGAATCCCGCCTGCCTCGACCGTATTCTTGACCTACGATTTCGAGAAATCTATCCTAAGATATACTGAGTACCCACCGGACGCCAACCGTGGATTCGATGTCGCGGCAGCTGTTATTACTATCCTGAACAAGGATGAGGCGAAGACGGGTCGTTTTGCTGCGTATACTCTACGGACTACGACGCTGCTCTGCAATTTACCTACGCCAGATTTCAGCATGCCGTATAATGTCATTATTTTTACGTCTACGGCTATTGCGCTGGCTTTTGGTGGCATGTTCAATATCCTAGTTAGACGGTTCGTGGCTGCGGATGAAGGGCCGGAAATGGGGCTTAAGCTTCTCAAGTCGAAGCTTCAGACAAGGATTGGGGGGTTGTTAAGTAAGTTTGGGAAAGCCAAAAAGCAGCAGGGGCATGATGAGGCGGCTAAACCTGTGGTGGTGGAGTTGAAAGAATAGTCTTTGTTTCTGTGTTACTATTTGTTATTTTTTTCTTGCCTATATTAAAGTTTGGTAGATACGAAAATAACATGTTTATCGGTTGATATCTTTGTCTCTTGGACTCCTAGTGTTTGGTAGCAGCGCTGACATTGTCCGTGTGCTGGTTTAATGTGATAGGCGTCGTACGGCTTGTCAGTTTTCCTCTGCCAGTTGGGGCGTCTTGCAACTGGTGGTAGAGGATATTGTAATGCAGGGTAAATGGGCTCATATGGACCTTAAGGCGAGAGCGTTGGCATTTGTTGAAATTCGTGTCCCAGGACGAGACTACGATTGACTAATTAGGGACTGACAACATTGATATGATGCAACAGGCTCGCGGGTTTGTCATGTTCCTGCAGAGGCTCAAGGGTAGGGCCACAACAGCCTTGACTTCAGTACACTTGGTAAAGTCGTAAGAATAGGAGTTCCGGCCAGCGATCTCAACACCACCGAGCCTCCTTTGCCGTCAACCTGAAGCAGCAGGGGAGCTTCTGACAGCAAGGCTTCTGCTATTGGTAGTCCGCCGGACTGAGGGGCATGAACATGAGAAGCCAGAGCGTGGTGGCCTTGCCCGGTCCAGAAGACGTGTATGCCCTGCAAACTCCCCGAGTGCTCGATTATTCGACTTGAGAGAACGGCACGCCCCAACGGTATCAGACTCCCTGTAATTTTCTGGACAAGATGGTTCAGAAAGCAAGGGCTCTTGATGCTTGAAACCGGCTGCTCATCATTGTATTGAAATTGATAAAGCGGCAACGCAGGTGACGAGCGAATCGTCCATTCGTCCACATCTTGGAGCACTTTATGTGCCACCTGATAGTTATGCCGAAGCGCCTCGTACCAAACACACCTCGACTTGGACGTAAACACCAGCAATCAACTGCTCCTCGGGCTGTGTACAGGGACATTACCTAAAGTCCAGCTTATTCTCAGCCGCTATATACAAAAAAGGCTCGCCAGGCTATCTGCTCCGATCCTAACATCAGACATGTTGGACTTGCCTATACGGCATCTCAATACGTGTTCTCGCGCGGTAGCGGCAACCTCACCTAGCGTGTCTACGGTTGAGCGTCTACCACTGAGGAAACAAGCCGTCTCGTGAGAGGGTCAACCGCTCCAGAGAGCCAACAAGACGCAACTGTGGTGGCACTAATAGATGCGAGGCGTGCTGATGGTGCCTTATACAGCAGATTACAGTTGCTTCTAAACCGCAATCCCTATATTGGATCTACTGCAAGCGGAGCAGGTCTCTGTATCGAATGACTTGGAAAGGAGGCTGCAAGGCTGCAGGCTAGGGTAAAGATCGTAAAAAGCAGTAAAAATAAGAAGCTGCAGTCACTTTCGATGAAGACTGCATTATTGGAGACTGGGTGCTAGGATATTGGTCGAAAGGTTCCTTCATGTCTACATAATAGGATAAGGTAAAGAATAAAGAAGATTATAAGAACTATGTACAACAAAAGAAGAAAAAAGAAAAAGAGCAAAAACAGCCCAATTAGTTTTTTTTTAAAACGCGTATAAGTGTCGTCGCCTACCCCGTTCCCTCCGAACAGGAGGCTTTCGCAAACGATCTATCATCTCTTCAACTGCGGGAATCGTTTTCCAGATCCTCTGTCAAGGATTTGTACTAATCCCTCATCAACGAATAGAGGAAGAAGTGTAAGAACCGGAATATGTGTATGCCGCCCTTTCCTCTTTTCCTCTTTTTCCCTCCATATTCCGTCCCGGCTTGCCCAACCACCCATCCCCATACCCAAATAGAATGCCGCCTACCCTTCCAATCAATGAACGCCCAAGGATATATTATCCTTCCCATGCATAAAAGAGAGCAATCCTTTTTTCGACTCTCTCCTTTCCCCCTTCTTCTCACTCGCTCGTACCAATAAACTTACAGCACCAACGAAACAACAAACTCAAAACAATACGAGCTACATCCTCAAAATAGCGACCACCCAGATATAAATCGAACGAACTAATCCATATCAAAACAAGATTCGAGAAAGGAAACTCAGTTGTTCTTCTTTTGCCTCGGCAATCCAGCCGCCCTCCGTGCAGCCACATCACCCTCGGCCAACCACCTGCTCGCCTTGATGAGCTGCACAACATTGATGATCTGCTTGGCAGCCATGACGGGGAAGCTGACAATGCACAGAACCCAAGGCCAGAACGAGTCCATCTTGTTGATGCGCGCCATTTCAAGCGCAGCAGCGCTGTGTGGGTTGGTGAATATCTGGCTGAGCAGCGAGGAGTTGACCTGGGCGCCCTCCTTGATGGCTTCAGCGGCCTGGGAGGGAACCTGCTCCAACAGGTGTGGGGAGATCAAGGGGGAGCTGAAGGAGAGTAGGTAGAGCGAGATGAAGAAGAGTTCGTTCAGGGCGCAGACTAATCAAGACAAGCGGGTCAGCGGAAGATTCAAGATAAGGAACGTGGGGGCGGGGGTGAAAATCACATACCAGTGAACAGGACGTTCTTGTTGGTGTAGTAAAGGTTCAGAATCTTGGAGCGAGACTTGTCGACACTCTTGTGGGAGGTGTTGCTACCACCCATCGAGAGGGTCGCGTACATATGGAGATAGTGGGAGGAGAGATCGAGGGAGATGAGTAGCTGGAAAATGATGGCGAATCGGGGGAAGGCGGACGCGAGGAAAACGATCAAGCAGCTTGTTGAGCATCTATGCAACAAGTCAGCACGGCAGTCAAGATTGTCAGCTTGCGTGTTTGTACATACCTATCGGTAACCATGTCGAGCACGGCGCCGAAACGCGTGCTTTGCTCAAAGTGGCGCGCGGCATATCCATCCAGAGCATCGAGCAGGCAGCTTATAGAGTACAAAAGGCAGCATGTTCGGGGGTGCAGATTCATGTAGTATAGCGAGACGATGGCGAGGACGATACGGCTGTATCCGATGATGTTTGGCCAGAAAAGGAAGATGTTCTCTTTTGGCCCGTCATACTCGATCTCGATTTCGCCATCCTCATCCCTGGTCGCGAGAGCGCTGCCATTCTGTTGCGTCGGTTCGGGGGTCACGGCGGCGGCAGCGGCAGCCTCAGCAGCGGCCTGCCTCCTGGTCTTTGCTCCGGACATCGTTGAATATTTGTTTGCACTGTTTACTTGCGAATCCGGGGGATCCGATGGACGGGTGGGCTTGAACTTCCACCACCCAGGGGGGCACGAAAAAAAAAAAAAGGGGGCGTTCTCAACGGCTGCTGATGTCGGATTCGGTGGAGATTAGGTAAAAGGAGAAACCTGATCGCTCAAACGTTGCGAAAAGGGAACAATAAAAGAATATATGCGTTTTTCTTATAATTATAAATGAGCGTAAAGAAGATAGATGGAAAAAGGCGTGGTTTCGAAAACAGTGGAGGTGAAGAAAAAGTCAAATCGACGGAGTGTCGGGCATTTGGTGATGAACAGTAGAGAAATTAAAGATGACATTTGATCCAGCAAGTCAATCTGATTGAGCTTGGCTTGCGATTCTGGGAGCCAGTGAATGTAGGAAAGCCAAGACACGATAACAGCGACACAGGGGTGCTCGATAAAAGCTCCTGCCAAGCTCAATCTGCCGTAATTGTTAGGCAATAGTGAAGTGTGCCCAGGCTCTCCTGCCCAGGAAATAATAGAGACTGCAAGCAGCACCGTCTCAGTACCAACACAACCACATTTTCACCATTTTTCCATATATTAAATTAACTTTTATTTCAATATAATATTCAGGTATTGAATTGGTTGATTGGCCCATTTCGGGGCAGTAGCCCACCTCACTTGGCTGTGTGGCCTGTGTAGCTTGCGTGGCTGTGTGGAAGAGCACCTTTTTGGGGCCAGTCTTTCTTTTTACGTATATATAGCCGTAGGCCCTCCCTTCCACTCGGGAAGGAAGGCAAGCAACCAGGCAAGCAAGCAAGCAGGAGGCTTGCTCCCAGGCAGGGCTTCCAGGAAGCAATTCACCACCACTTCTTTCCACACACTATTCTTCCACTTGGTTTTATACTTGCCCACCTGATCAGGAGGGTCAGATGATTTTGTGAGCTCTCTTTTGGTAGAAGCCTTCTTCGAAGGCTTCTTTCTTGGTGGGTGTGTAGTTTCCCTCATTCAGTATTAGAAAATCGCTAGTTAAAAGATAGTACGTGGTGGAATATTCCAGCATGCGTGGAAAGGAGTTAGGAATGCATCAACAGAAGCTTAACAGGCGTAGAAAGGAGGCAGGAATGCATTAACAGAAGCTGAATAGGCGTACAAACAAGTGAAATAGGCCAGGCCGCAATATCTACAGGGTGTACACGGACCTTTCGGGTTTCGGTTGCAATCCACAGCAGACAATCCCGCTGCAGAGCTTAAGGTGGGGCAAGGTAGCCTTGCAGGGAATGCTTGTAGTGGGGGAAGACTCGATTGCTGGCAAAGCCTCCAAGAACCAAAAATGATATTCCAGATGTCACGGTTGCAGGGCCCTACAAAGCCAGGCGTGGGTACTATTGTGGGAAAAGTCCTCTATTTGCAAGAATAGTAAGTTGAAGAAGGAAAGGAACGGTTTGCAAGTGGAAGCTTGCAGTGGAAGAAGCTCTGTGGGCTGCTGCAGGGCACTGACCAGGTGGTCAGTGCTTCAATAACGTAACCACCTTCGACCTACATGATGGTCCTGTAGGGTGCAGGGACCGTCACACCGAACTCTTTTTTTTAATCCTTACAATTAGCAACCGCAAAGATGAGCAAGTTCGGTGTGATGGTAATGGGCCCTGCGGGTGCCGGAAAGGTGTGTATTGCGAAACCATCCGACTCGCCTTTCCTCTAACTTGCCATCCGCAGTCTACCTTTTGCGCATCACTTATTACCCATCTTCAACTTAACCGGCGATCATGCTACTACGTCAACCTCGACCCAGCAGCCGAGAGCTTCGAGCACCAACCGGACCTCGACATCAAAGACCTAATCTCCCTCGAAGATGTAATGGATGAGCTGAAGTTGGGACCCAACGGGGGTCTCATCTACTGTTTCGACTTCCTCATGCAGAACCTCAGCTTCCTTGAGGAAGGCCTCAACAGCGTGACGGAAGAATACCTCATCATATTCGACATGCCGGGTCAGATTGAGCTCTACACCCATGTTCCCGTCGTGCCGACCCTCGTCAACTTCCTCAAGCAGCCCGGATCCCTTGATATTCGACTTTGCGCCGCTTACCTCCTCGAGTCAACCTTTGTCGTCGATAGGGCAAAGTATTTTGCTGGATCTCTTAGCGCAATGAGTTCCATGTTCATGCTTGGGTTACCGCATCTCAACATCCTCAGCAAGATGGACCTTGTGAAAGATCAGATCCGCAAGAAAGACTTCAAGAAGTTTCTGGTACCGGATACTCAGTTGTTAGATGATGATCCGGCCGACATTGCTGCTAGGAAGGCGGGCATAGACGTCGATGCTCAGGTTGACGACCTCATGAACAAGGATGCAATGCTCTCGGGCGCATCGTTTAAGAGACTCAATACGGCTGTTGCCGAATTGTTGGAGCGTTACAGCATGGTCAACTTCCACAAGTTGGATTGCACAGATGAGGACAGTCTTGCGTCGATTCTCAGCTACATTGATGACTGCATTCAATGGGCCGAGGCACAGGAGCCCAAAGAGCTGGCTGACGAGGAGTACGATGAGGCTGATGAGGAATGATTTAGTCAAGCGAAGAATCCGTTCTGATTTTTATGTGCTTTTGTTTCTGGGACAATATGGAGTTTTGGTAAGCTTATTTCGGGGCACCGGGGACATGATCCGTGTAGCATAGGGATGGCGTCGGTCATATTAAAAAGGGTATGGTCATTTGGTATTATCTGGGGCAAGAGACCACTACTTGGTGAATGAACCATATAAATAAAAGCAGCCAATTGGGTCTTTCATCGGTTTCTCAAATACAATCTAATGCTTAAACGTTTGCTAGCTCGGTACATACCCCATAAAACCAAGAACAGAAACAAGTTATGGAAGCCAAGCAAAGATACAAACCGTAAGGTATTCAAAAATCGCAAATTAGAAGATGGTACCTAGTAAAACGAATTACCTATACAGGTCGGGATATCTAGCATACGTAAAAAGGAGTCAGGAATGCATTAACAGAAGCTGAACAGGCGTAGAAAGGAGTTAGGAGTGCATTAATGGAATCTGAATAGGCGTATAAATAAGAGAAATAGGCATAGGAAAGAGTGAATGGGGCGTATACCGCGATAATACACGTTCAAGCATTCCAGGTGTATGTATCATTTTGTACTGTGGTGAGTGATGATTTTCGCTGCTCAAGCTTAATGTTGGAAATATTTCTCCACTCCAAAAAACTTAACCCATCACATAATACCAGCAGCCAAACGTCAATCTTACAACAGGATCTCATCCACATCAACTTGGACTCTTCTAAAAAATAAAAATATATCATTGAATCTCATTACCCGAATTGTGACGATGGTCCGTCTCAAAGATCGCTACCTCCTCGTTAACATCATCTACACCGACGTTCCACCAGGACATCCCAAAACTTCCGTGCCCTCTCTCCTCCTCTACAACCAGCCAACAACAGACGAACTCAAGCCACAACATCTCCTCAAGGGCATACGAAACGAAGTTGTCACATTGTTCGGGGATACCGGTTCAGGATCAGTGAATCGAAGTTTGCAAGGTATATATTTTAATACATGCCCTCTTTTGTTTTTGAGAGATCTGCTGTAACTAATATTTCCGTACAGTCAAATACCTCTCCGCAGCCACATCAACATTCATCCTAAGGGTATCCCGCACTCACTACCGCCTCGTCTGGGCGGCTCTGTCATTCATGCGCGTTCTCCCCATCCGCGACGGGAGACCTTGTGTCTATCGCGTCGTGCGTGTGAGTGGCACGATGCGTAAGGTGGAGGCGGAAGCTATCAAACGCTCTCAGCTGTTGATACTGGCCGCCAAAGACGAGATCTCCGGCAAGACCTCGTCATCATCAGATGCACTCAGTGCCTTACTACGCAGCGACAGCCAGCAAACGCGGAGCCTAGCTATTTCCAAAGCCCACGACGACTCAGACCTCGACAACGAAGACTACATGTCAGAAGGCTGAGGGCGCTCTTCTTGTCATACTCTTCTCAAAATCACTTTTGTTTTCTCGCTACCTTTATACCCGAGTCCACGACGGGAGGAGCCTGTGTTGGAAGTTCAGCATCACCCTGCTGCTCCTCCATAACCGCCCTAGCCCTCTCCTCATCCTCCCGCTCCTTCTGATCCCAAAACGCCTTGTTATCGATCCATCTATCCTGTAGATCCTGATTATCCAACAACGACGACTCATCCCGCATTGCAACCTGCCAAACCGTGTCATTCGCGCCCTCAGCAGAACCAAACACATAGCCTCCCGCGCGATCTATAACCCGCAGGAGGTGCATGATGCTCTTCTTATTCTCGACCGCCAGGACCTCAAAATTGACCAGCGCGAAATTATCAATGAGTTGTGCGATGGCGCCATTTAAGGCTGCGAATTTATCACTTCGCATCGCTGGTGCCTCTGCCTCGAGGGACGGCATGAGGTAGTTTAGGTCTTGGACTTCGGTGTAGTAATCGAGATTGAACGGTAAAGGGTCGTAATCGGCTAGTCTGTCGATTTTGGTGATGACGTTAATGTGTGGGAGGTCCATTTGGAGCATGGCGCGCAAAGCAAGGAGGACATTGGACATGTAGAGGGATGGCTGTGTCAAGCAGAAGCAGTCGGAGAGGTGGACTGCTACTAGCTTTACCCATATTATCAGCATACAAAAAAGTAGAATAATGCTGGCGGAATAAACATACCCGATACCCCAGCTTCCCTAACTTCCCAAAAATATTCCGTAAAGAAGCGTGATGTGTATAAAGCTCAACCTGCCCCGGGCAGTCAAAGAGGATATAATCGCCTTCCAGTTCTTTTAAGCCGGCTTCTAACCACTCGAAATTGTTTTCCAGCTCCTCGAGAGCGTATAATATCCCGCCGTTGGGGCCAAGACGATCGTCTGCCATTATTTCTTCGAGTGTTACGAGGTCCCGGATGTCGAGGGCGCAGGGGTAACTAGTTGCATCGTTTGCTGGGTCGAGGTTTACGACTACGCAGGCGCGGCCTATTGCGCCCATGAACTGGGACACTTTTTGAAAGAGAGGGGTTTAGTTTCGTATGCTGGAATAAGAGGGCGCAAGACGAATGTATGGAGATGAGGAGGGGAAGGGTGAGGAAGGGGGATTACGAACTTCCATCGCAGTATGTGCTTTTGCCTGCGCCTGGGCTGCCCAGGACCAGTTGGCCGAAGGGCATATTGATATATCGGAGGGATGGGGTATTTCTTTGGTGGTTGTTGACACTTCAAGGAGATTCTGCGATGCTGGAGTTCGATGGATGATGGTGATAATCATAAATCGGGTTTTATACTGAAAAATACTTTGGGTTTACTGGATAAGTTGCTGCTGTATCGGATCTACCTCCGGGTAGTTACCAGGTATGACGGGTCTAGGTGTGGACTTGGCATAGTGGCAGACCTCGGGAGCTTGACCTTTTACCAGCGTTCACAGCACCTGCATTAGCCTCTGGGTCTGCCAAGACACTTTTCCAGGTTCTGGTTCCTTTTTGTACCTATGTTCTGGGGGCGTCACGTCGCCGCCATCCTACATCCTACACTCCAAATAAATTATCCACCTTACTATTTCACGACAAGTTTTACGTTTCTCGGTTTCGCTGTCTCACCGCATATAACAGGAAGCGCCTTTATTACCACTACGAACAACACCGAAAACGAAAGAAATCAGAACCTCGAATGCATCGCCAATAGCTACACCAACAGAGACATTGATAAACTCTCCGATACAAAGATGGACCCAGGCAGACAAGCAATGATTGACGGGTGGAATTCGCCACGAAAAGACGATAGAGCGGGGGCTGGAGACAGTAGCAGAGATGTTCTGGCACCACGTTTCGACGCTTCGACCCGCATTTCCAAATTGTCTCGTCAGCCACCACTGAAAACTGGCGCCAGCTTAGCAAATGCAAACGTAGGTCCTGGAGCCGGCAGGGGGAAATATTTGACACAGGACGAGCAGTCTGAATTGTTCGTGGCCGACGAGGACAAGTTCGTGTTGAAGCAGGCAAAGAAAAAGGCCGACATTCGAGTCCGCGAGCATCGAGCAAAGCCGATCGACTACCTCGCATTCAACCTGCGCTTCATTGACTCGGATCGAGATGTTTTTGACGATGACGATGACGACGTCGAGATTAGCATCCCCGCACCGGAAGCCCTGCTGAATGGCCTAAACGAGGCGCAGCTGAAGGAGCTGGACGAAGATATCAGATCGTACCATACCCTCGAAAGCAATCAGCGAAATAAAGGCTACTGGACCGCTCTTCTGGCGCTTTGCACAGACCGGCGACAGAAATTGAAGCCACAAGGCCCTGAGGGGAGAGCTGTAACGTCGGTTGCGTCGGATGTCGACCGGATACTGAGTCCGAAAACACTGGAGCAATTAGAGGCCTTGGAGAAGCAGATCAAGGCGAAGTTGCAGTCCAATGAACCAATCGATACTGACTACTGGGAACAACTGCTAAAGAGCTTGCTGGTGTACAGGGCCAAGGCAAAGCTGAAGAGCGTCTGTCAGGACATCAAGGCCGCCCGGGTCGAAATGATGAGGGCACGCGACCCAGAGAGAGCCAAGGCACTGGAAGAGTCCGATGGGTTCAGCAACAAGGCGCCGGCATTTGCATTGAACCGCTCGGCCAAGCCAGCACCAAGAGCTTCTGTGCCGACATCGAGCAACCAAGATTCCAACGCGCCTCCACCGGGGACCGCTCGCTTTGCTTCGGCTGGCGACGAAGATTTCTCGCAGGCAACCAAGGCTCTGTATGATCGAGAGGTTGCTCGGGGAGTTGGCGAGGGCGAGGAGATTTTTGCGGCAGAGGAGGAGGTGGAAGGCTCGTCCAAACCTCTATGGGCAGACAAGTATCGTCCACGAAAACCACGCTATTTCAACCGCGTGCAGATGGGTTACGAGTGGAACAAGTATAACCAAACACATTACGACCACGACAACCCGCCGCCCAAGGTCGTCCAGGGTTACAAATTCAATATCTTCTATCCCGACTTGATCAATAAGGAAAAGGCCCCCACCTTCAAAATTATTCGCGAGCATGGACGGAGAAAGGGAGAGTCTTTAGCTCCTGCAGGATCTGAGGATACCTGTCTGATTCGTTTTATCGCCGGCCCACCATACGAGGATATTGCCTTCAGAATTGTGGATCGTGAGTGGGATTACAGCGCCAAAAGAGAGCGCGGGTTCAAGAGTAGCTTTGACAAGGTAAGTCATGACGGTTTCATGTGGCTCCTCATGTGCTAAAAGGTGTGAAATATTGGGGCTGACATTTCGTGTGTACAGGGCATTTTACAGTTACACTTCCAGTTCAAAAAGGTATACCATCAAGCACAACCCCCTTTTGTCCTCACCCCAATAGGTTCGCTAACAGTAGTCGCAGATTTACTACAGGAAGTAAACGCAGATATTCGAGTCAACTACTCGGTGGCATATTTCAGGAGTTTGTCTCGACAGGACCATTTGGGTTTGCCCCGCCATTCTTCGAACTTCGAAAGGAACAATGCCGCCGTTGCGATGGTTGCGGGGCCCTTTTGGATGTGTGTGGGTTACACTAGGGACCCTTGATGCAGCAAGCCAGACGAGAAAATAGCGGTGAGAAACGGCAAAACCAGCGCTATGGAATTGGATAAATGTGGCATGTGATGATGTGATAATGCCCGATTGGAAAAAAAAAATTGACAGTAGCTATGTATGCTATGACCCCAAACTCCTGAACTCCCTTGCTATGCTATACATGATGCTCATGAAATAACCTAGAAGCGTTGCTTCTTGAATGGCCGTCCCCCTCCCTCCTCTCGTGCTCGCTTCCGTTCCAACTCCTCCTTCATGATCCGCTCTGCTTCACTCACCTTCCTGGGTTGTGCCGCCATGACTTTCTTGGGTTGTCCAGCAAACGCGTTCTTGAAGACGTTCTTCGGCTGCGGTTTCATGCCGAACTTCAGCGACACTGGTTTCGTCTCCGCAGGCTTGCTGCCTTCTCCCTCCTCTTTTGATGGGTCAGCCGGCGCATCTGTCACCGGCGCTCCTTCTCCCGAACTCGACTCAGGAGCCGCTTCCGTACTCGGCGATTCCTCTTTGGCCTTCTTCCCAAAACTCAACTTAATCTTCTCCCCTTCCTGTCGTTTCAACTCTTTCACCTCCTTATCCTCTTCCAAATCCACGCCTCTTGCCTCCGCGTCCTTCTTTGCTCTCTCGATCTGCGCCTTAAGCATCTCGAGCTCCCTCTCCTCATCCCCCTTATCCATCAAGTCCTTCTTTCTTGCCTCCTCTCTCCGCTTCATCGCCTCGGGACTGTCGTTGATCCAAGCAATGAACACGCCATCCTCCTTCTCCTCGACTCTACATATGCCCTCCCGCCCCAAATGTTTGATGAACATTGTCAACGAGCTCCATTTCGTTGCGTTGAGATGGATATGATCTTTCCTCTGAATGACTTCCTGGTAGAATCTGTTTGCATGTATTTCCTTCTCGCCGTGTGCCGTTTTGAGCTGCTGGACAAACTCGCGCTGAAATTCGTTGGAGAATTCATCTTGGGCGCCCTTGAAGTTCTGGCCAACCTCGAGCGCGCGGCGCGTATGTGATTCGGATTGGACGTGCATCTTGAATCCATTCTCGTCTCTGCAGGCTTTTTCGCATATTTGGCAGTACCATCGAAGCCTCGTCAACCCCTTTTGCTTCATCTTATTGGCGAGGTGCTTCGTGCTTCCGACTTCTGCTTTGCCCATCGTAACGGCTAGGACTCGCTGCGCGGAGTCAGGCGACGGTTGTGAGGTTGCTTGCGGTTAATTCAAGATTCCTCTCTGGGATCACACGAGTAGTCGAGTTCTGGAAGAGCGGTCTAAGCCTGCGGTGTCGCAAAGAACAGACAATGAGCAATCCACTGTTTGTCGCCGTCGGAACATTCCGCAGAACGCGTGACTAGTGGTGATCTGCCGGACAGGTGCCGATCTCGAATGTCGACTGGTTTCGGAAGGCTTTTGAAAGGGAATCGATTGAAAGTTGATGAGTGGATCCACAAGGCTGAACAAGGAGAAGGTCTGCGCACGAGCCACATGCGACCTGTCGTAGACGTAATTGGCCCCATACTTACGCTCGGCATGCTCACCGTTTTCTTTCCACATTTTACAAACATTCCATTGAGTTCTGAACGCCGACCATGCCGACGTGGCGATGGAGTCCCGAGCTGGCTTGGTATGGATCTTTTTGTCCACATCATCGAGTGTCTCCCAATGCCTAGAGAGCAAGCGTCACCGCGTCACCTCATTACTTTCCAATTATCAATGTGAAATCATCTGCCGAAGATATCGGTGGCATGATTCCTGGCATGAGATTGCGGGCAAAGAAAATTCCAAGAACTAAAAGAATTTGGAAGGTTGTTGATGTGGACAGCTTTGTTGAGATTAGGTACCTAGTCGGATGAAACGGACAGCCAAAAAAAAAGTTCCAGCTTGCAGATGCCCCTCCGTAATCTATACCCCTCCCCCATTTGTAGCCCCTCCAACCCCTCCATCCTGCGAACCCCCCCCCTCCCCCTCCATCGGACAATCAACCTGCACCAAAAATCCCGCTCAAAGTCTCACTCCAAACCGGAGAACTTGTCTCTGCAACCATCGCAAGCATTTACTCGAAACCGACCTGTGGTTCCTAACCTGTTTCTCTTCGTCCAAACAAGCACGAAGCTTCATCCCGGTACTCGGTCCACAAAGGTCCCACCCCCAAATTTCCCATAAGCTGTCCACATCGCAAACTCCAAGCCGGCAACACATTTCAGTAGATTGGTATAAACTTGAGATCGGAGCTCCGCAAACCAAAACACCCACCCTTTCCATACCGACCGATTGGACAATAATTCCGGCCCAGAACCCTCGAGACTCAGAATCTCACAACCTCAACAGCTTGACACAGATACAATGGCAAAGCAAGCAAACCTCTACGCATTTCCCGACGTCCAGTCGCTGGCCCCAGCGCTCCGCGCCTACGTCATCTCTTGCCAGGAAGCCGGCATCGCCCGCCACGGCGTCTTCAAAGTCGCAGTCTCAGGCGGCTCCCTCCCCAGGACCCTCGCGGCCGCTCTTCTCGAGCCTCCTTCCTCAGAAGACGACGAAGTCAAGTGGGACAAGTGGGAAATCTTCTTCGCTGACGAGCGCGCCGTGCCACTTGACCATGAAGACTCAAACTACGCCCTTTTGAAGGCCGAGCTCCTTGACCACATCCCAGAGGACGTCGTCCAGCCTTCTATCCACCCGATCGACATGGAGTACCTGGAAGACACCCAGGAGCTGGCCGACCAGTACGAGCAGACGCTCGTGCGCAGTTTCGCCAGCAGGGATAGCGTCAAGCTCCCTATTTTCGATTTGTTGTTGCTTGGCTGTGGACCAGACGGACATACTTGCTCCTTGTTCCCCGGTCATGAACTCCTGCGCGAGACGAGCGCGTGGGTTGCGCCCATTGAGGACTCACCTAAGCCTCCCCCGAAGCGCGTTACTTTGACCCTCCCTGTCGTCACGCATTCCGTGCGGGTCGCATTCGTCGCTACCGGTCAAGGAAAGAAGGAAATCATGAAGGAGATCTTTGAAGGGAACAGCGGTCTCCCATGTGCCCTCGTGAACGAGGGAACCGGAGAAAGATGCAGCTGGTTTGTGGATAATGCTGCTGTTCAGGGAGTTAGCTACCCCAGGAGGACATTCAGCTTGTAACTCGGGTTATGGATCAGGCGAAGGCAACTAGTTTTGTTTTGAAAGCGGCCGAAAGATACAAAGGACACAAACAAACAAGCAAACGGCGTTTTTATACTGTCGGTACCAGGGCGGCTGGCGGGCGGGCGGAACCACTTGCGTAGACTACACATATGGCTCAGCTTGAGTTTTGATATCCCCGGACTACATTTTTTGCTTTTAGTTGTTTTTAGTTGTTAATCCATCTCTCTATTATTTATCAATGGAGGAAATTAGAACCTTTTTTATTCTCTGCTTCAATATCTTGTATGTTCTTGTTGCTCAAGAAGATATCTCATTCCAAGAGCTTTTCTCGACATCTTTCGATGCCGCTGCGATACCCTCCCAATCCAGGTTGTTCAATCCAATCACACAATCAGATCTCACTCATTTCCCTTATCAGTACCAAATGGGCGGGCGCCTTTTCCGGTATTACAACAACCCAGATCGCAAAATATACATTCTCATGAACTACTATTCATGTACATAATCACGACCAATTATCATCCAGTATGATATGAGCTTGATGCAAATGGTCATTGAAGATGGTTACAGATAAGGGAGGCACAGGGTCGAATGAAACACAAGCTTAAATTATATATCTAATACCTGACCAGCAGATCCTGAGTTAATATCGTACCTGATGACCAGAATGTTAGCACATCTAGTCTCGCAACGACAATGCTCTATGAAAAAGCGATTGGTGATTCTTTGATCAGACATCCAAGGAAGAATTCGCTCTCATTTATCATCACGGTTGCATGACCGAGTATGAATCGAGTGGAAACTGCGAATGTGGGAAATATTTCATCATAAAAGAACCGGGGGATTGTGCTGTTGCGTGCATAAGAAGTTGACTGACCTTGGATGAGAGGATAGTGTCGACAGCCTGTTGTTGTTAACAGAAAAAGAAGATAAAGGACTGAGCTCAAATAAAAGATTTTGTCTGATGAGTTCGACGGTCAGCACTTGAGTTGAGAAAATAAACCTTCCCCAATGGTGGAGTCCACCGAAAAGCATCGAATGTTCTTTGCCGAAGTCAGACAAAGTTACTGGCAAGCAACAGGAGACCTCCCGTAGGAGTACACCCGAGGCAGTTCTCGTTCATGTTCGATTCAGAGAAAACGAAGACATGGTTTTTATCATCATGGTGA
The DNA here is from genome assembly GCA_033725935.1 of Cladorrhinum sp. PSN259. Lineage (NCBI taxonomy): Eukaryota > Fungi > Ascomycota > Sordariomycetes > Sordariales > Podosporaceae > Cladorrhinum > Cladorrhinum sp. PSN259. The sequence goes on from MU867071.1 coordinate 344,912, forward strand.
TGGCAATGATGAAAGAACATTCATTGATCCAGGGAAAAATGAAGAAGGATGTGTAGCTTACCTGGTCCAGTCCATCCAACCATCACTGCACACTGACCCTTCTCCAACCGCGAAATCGATCCAATGGCTGATATTAACACTGCGAAAAACGCATCACAAACAAGCAAAGCTTTGATTGCTGCGCAATTCGAGCCAACGGTCGCGCTAGCGACCTACCAGAGAAACGGAATCGAGACCGGAGAGAGGTTGTGTGTCAGGTGGTTGGGGGATTGATGGAAGAAAAGAACTTAAGTTCCAAAAGTTTCAAGAAATACCCAGCGAGCAGATAGCGATAAAGAAATTTTGGGAGTGGAGCAGTGGAGCTTTCGGTGGGGCCAGCGCAAGAAGCTGCAGTGTTGCACGTGACGAAGGAAATTTATGGAACAATAAATCAGGGTCAGGGTCTCAGTCTGTCCGATAAGATAAGCTTGTTCTATGACGGCGCGCCTCAAGCAAGATCAACAAGACATTAGGAATCTAGCAAAATTCATCATCATACCATCATGCCGACACCCAGTTCTGGATCAGCAGTCGAACCAAAAGTTGTTTTTCGCGCCGGGAAAAAGCGAAAGGCGTACCGTCAACGCGCCGAAGAAGAGCTCGGCGAGAAGACCACGGCAAGCGATGAAGGAACTCCAGTTGCGCCAACCACGACAGATGTAACATCGGAAAATGAGGAAGAAAAAGGGCTTTCAGTATCTGAAGTGCTTCGATTACGGAATACTCGAAAACACAAACCTGGAGGTGTCGGATTCCGTGCTGGACAGTTCGATAGTGCGACAGCCGACAACAACAACAACAACAACAACAACAACAACAACAACAGCGAACAGGGTTTGGTTCTTCATGATGGCGCAAGCGCGCAAGCAAGCATGGACAGCATTGGTGGAGTGAACACACGATTTGCGCCGCAAACCGGGTTGGTTGGTGAAATAGTGAACAAGCATATGTGAGTATATTCTTTCAGGAGCTTTGGCGAGCGGTGGCTGATCAAGCAAGGGAGGAATATGTAGAATCCGAGCTAGCTAGACGAAAGCGACATGCCGCAGAAGCATCGGCGCGTCAGGAAGAAGAAGCAAACAAGAGCACCTCTGCGACAGATGGCCGGCCAGACTCGCTTCTGGCGGGCACTATCCCACAAGCTGTTGATTCACAGAGAGTCCTGCAAGGCAAACTCTTAGAGATCGACCTTGGAGATGACGCTCGTGCACGAAATATTGCAATGACAGAACGTGCTCGAAGGCGACTACAGGGTCAGATCGATGAGGAGGATGAAGACTCAACTGATGGTCAGAACAGAAAGGTTCGCATTGGTCGCGATGGGAAACCCTGGCGACCACGAAATCGTCGGACCAGTGATGATATCAAGCGTGATCAGTTGGTTGAGGCGTTCTTGAGCGAGAACAAGCGTACGTTATCCTCGGAATTCTTAAGCAGGAGAACAGTAACTAATTTTTGTCCAGTTGATATGTATGATGTTCCATCAGAACGGACTGCAGGCGCAGCCGCTCCTGAAGAGGATGACGAATACGCAGCTGATGATAGGATTGCGGAGGAGTTCCGACGGGAGTTCATGGATGCAATGGCTCAAAGAAACCGGAAGAGGAGACCACCTCCGAGTGCCAAGCAGGCTGTGAAGTCCAGAGAAGATATTCTCAAGGGACCTAAGCTTGGTGGCAGTCGTAATGCTAGAGCAGCTGCACGAGATGTTTTGCTCAAGGAGCAGCAGTCCAAGCGGAGATGATGGGACACGGAGGCGTGTAGTGGTATTTCAATATCATCTGCTACCTGCTGCAATGTGGCGTAAGAAGAGTCTGAGATTAGATTGATAATTACTATGACACGAGCGTGCTCAGTTGAATCAAATACAAACACATTACTACCCACTAATACTACATAGACAATCTCCGAATCCCCAAATCTCCAACGGTTCCTCCCGCCAATGCGGGGAATATGGGGACTATGCCATTTGCATTCAAACTATGATTGGAGCGCAAATCGAGGTGTCCAAGTTCCCAAGGACATAAGCTTTTGGAGCTTGATTCTTGATTTCTCCAACTTCAACTCACAAGGAAAAAAAAAAAAGGAAAAAAAGAGTCAAGCCCACAATTGCATCTGTAAACCCGCCACGGAAACCTCATCCTTTCCAGCCATCAAACACAGCACACGCAAGAACAAAAAGAACACAAAAATGACTAGCAAAGCACCGAAAAACGAACCCATAGCAGCCGTCCTCCTCGCGCGCGCACATGGACCAGAAGAAGCAGCCCGCATCCACACCGAAAAAGTCCAACAACGTCCCCTCTTTTTACGACCAAACTCCCCGCCGCCATCATCAAACGCCCGCGAGATCAGAAGGAAAGCAAGACAGGAAAAAGAAAAGCTCAAAAGGTCCAAAAAGGTTCTGTCTGCGACGGAACGTCGCAAGCGCGGTCTGTACAGGATCCCCAAGCAGGGACAAAAGTACACCCTGTTCGAACCGTTGCACCACCTATGGCTGGGCTATATCCGCGAGATCTTGGGGAACGAGGTGTACATGGGCGGCGAAGGGGCGGCTGCTAAGCTTGCCAGTGCGGATTTTCACGGCGCGGGGGTTCAGGTTGTCAGGAGTGGGTGTGTGAGTCGTGTTGGGATTGCGGGGATAGTGATCAAGGATAGCAGGTTTGCGTTTGAGATTGTGACGCGAAAAAATGTGGTCAAGTTGGTGCCGAAGGAGGGGACCGTGTTTAGGTTTGAGGTTCCGGTGCCGGTGCCTAAAAAGGAAGAGGAAGGAGGAAAAGAAGGGGAAGAGGGTGGGGAAAAGCAGAAGAAGGAAGAGTCTTCGAATATGGTGTTTGAAGTCCATGGGGAGCAGTTCCAGTTTCGTTCGGCGGATAGGGCCTCGAGGAAGTTTAGGGCACATTTTTCAAAGAAGCTTTGATTGGGAATGGGTATGGAAACAGAAGAGATGGGATTTTGGGAGCAGGGTGCATAAGATCAGGTTTGATCGGGACTCTGGATGAACTGCTAGTCATATTGGATGCTTAAAGGTTCCAGAGAGCACACAATATACAGGAGTTTGGAAATGAGAGTGTCATTTTATTCGATGGTAAGTCAAGGCCAGGTCTAAACCATGCCATATTTCTAATTCGACGTAGCATGAATAGGGACTGCCCACATCTCTGGCAACGGCCTCGAAACTTCTCCAGAGTCGTCGGCCTTTCACATGATTTACCATTTTAACCCAGATCTGCGGAACTGGTACGTAACGCTGCTCTTTGATGATGAGCAATACTGCTTTTCACAACACGATATGAGTTGGTTCGGTCAAACAGACAAACCTGCTGCAATCCAAAATGTTGAGGCTGTGCATGTGTTTACCACCAAATTACCCCGAAGTTTGGTTGCGAAATGACATGATGTCTTATTCAGAGCATATCCTACAGTCATCAAAGCCACACCAGGATGCCGCTAAACCCATGTGACAGCACGTCTCAAGAAAATGCAACCAAGTTCAAGTTATTAGGCAAAACGGATATAGATTCACCATTAGCAGGAGAAGAGAATAGTACAGGAGCCGTTTCGGATAGACATTGGTAGATAACCTCAAATAACGAGGAGTATGACGATATATCACCCAACCCTCTCATCGAATTAAAACTTCATCGAGTTGAGCTTTGTCGAATAAACTTCATGGCGTCATTCTATCTGCTTCCAGCAAAGCCTTCTTGCTTCTAGCTCATAGCCATGAACGCCTCGTTTTGCAGAAATGCCGCTCTGACAATTTGCATTACTCACAGAATTTCTGAGGTATATAGTCTCCCTCTTCCTCCCATCTTACGCCCATTTCCTTTCTTCATTCTTTCCCCTTCATCCTTTCCTCTTCGTCTCTTTCCTTCCTTCTGTCTTTTCCATTTCCCAATAAAAACTGAGGCGGAAGAAAGAACAGGTTCTTGTGAACCTTTCTCTTGCGCGCTTAGCCCAGCGTTGTAAGCGGTGAGAGGCCGGAGATTCTCTGCCCGGGGAGAATTCTCTGACACAAACGAAACAATGGTCTGGGCGGCCCAGCTTGAGCGAGTGTGAGCGAGAAGCCTTATTATACTTCCGGGTGGTTCGGCGGGACCTCAGATTTATCCATCTTGTTCCAATGTAAACACGTAGATTGCTTGTATGTCTCACTTGTGACTCATGATCCATCTTGTGCTTCAACCGTAGAGCTCCCTAACAACTGGCCTCCATGTAACCGCGTAGCCTGAATCTCTGTCATTTCCTTCTGTACGTTCTCGTGACTTCCTTTGTTGTCCTTGTGAATCGTCATCCATCATGTGCTTTGACCGAGAGTTCCCGTGGCGTCTGGTCACTGCCTCATTCTGCGCATTATCATCTGACTAAGTGTTTTGCCACAGCCTGCTCCAAAACAACTCGCGCAGCCTTTTTCTTCGGCCTCGGTGCCTATCCTGTATATCTTTTTCCCCTTAAGTTGCATATTGTTCGCTTCACGGCTGCGTTGAGCCCAATCACCGTCTTGAGAGATACAGAACGCAAGTTGGTGACCAAAGGTCTGGCGATGCCTTGCAAGGGCGTCGATGACTTGGAAGAACGGCTGGTGAGTGATGATGCCGAAGGAAGAAAAAAAGAGGCTTGCCGAAAGGAAGAAACCCGGGAATAAATCGCCTTGTTCTGCACTCCGACCCCTCTAGCTATACTGACTCTCGCCATGATGGTGATGATGAGTATAGTATTGGATGATGGATGGTCAACTGGCTACCTTGAAGAACGCTAAAGCTGTTAAAGAGGTCTGGCTGAATGGATCGCAGCAGAGGGAAGAAAAGAAGGAAAGGGGAAAAAGCAGTGATAATCGTGGTTGTCAGATGGGCCGTGAATCAGCCCCGCTAATCCTGTGTTGCGCCTGTCTGTCTCCCGCGACTACATCCACCTGCACACATGCTCACTTTCGCTCGTCCTGTCGTCTGATGCGCTGTGAAGCTAGATTATATCGCTACTGTGAAACGCCCTGGACCAAGATATACCTTTGCACTCTAATAACGGTGCCGAGTTGAGTAATCCTTCGGGCTGACCACCAAACCACGCCCCTTCTTAGCCCCGCGATACACCGTCTCGATGATATCTATTAGCTCCTGCTTGTCCTCCAAGACCCATTTGATCTTGTTGTTGTCGCCTGTCCCCAGGTCAATCATCATGTGCTTGTTCCGGAAGAAGAACATGAGTGTGCATTCGTCGTAGAGCTCGTACATGGTGTTGAAGTCGGGAACTTGTTGGATATCGCAGAGATAGATGACGGCAAAGTTCTTCACCTTGTCAGCAATTCGATACAGGACTTCATCCTGTCGCATGCACTCGGGCGAGGCGTCCTTGCCGAAGCGGATGACAACGAGGCGCTCGTCTTCGCTGAGGATGGCCTGGTCGACGTGCCAGCCGCTATTGAGGTGGGGGAGAACAATAGATCCCATGTTGTCTACAGATATCCGGGGTTTCTTCTTCAGGATGCGAATAACAGGTGTCGGGAGAACGCGAAACTGGACAAAGTTGTTATTGTTGTTGTTGTTGTTGTTGTTGTTGTTGTTGTTTAATGGAAGCTTGGGTTTCGTGACCTGGGGTTTCGCTTGTGAAAGTTCCAGGCACTCCAGGCTGTGTTCTCGAAGCCAGTCGAAGAAGGCCCCACCCATCCACGGAGAGGCCCCACCTCAGCGATGACGTAACAGCCAATCAGTCTAAGCCATTGTCTTTTGGCGACGTTTCGCAGCTCCCATAAACCCACTGCATATAAATATGTACTCTTCTGCCATCGCTGCAACAATTGACAATCATAATCATGACAATTGAGATTGGTCACAGAGAAAATCTTGGGGCTAATGCTAGATAGGGAAATAGAAACTCTACATCATCAAACTAGCAGCTAGATTCGATCCTTTTGATTGACAACGGCGTTGAGGGCATTGGGTAACGTCCTCCTTGCGCCGTGACCATGGTTCAAGAGTGATTCGTCCGTCTTCGGTTTCTTTGCAAAGCCGCCAGAGCAACATGTGTGGCGGGCATCATCGATGACCACCTTCACATACGGCTTCATAAGGTCGGAGGCCGTCAATCTCTCAGAGGTGCTGATTTTTCTGCCGGGCCAATGGTCTTTAATACAACTCCAGGAAGGGAGAACATAAGTGAAGGTAGCTCTTAAGCCTAGCTAGTGTCGGGGTCTTCAAAAGCCTATAGTCTGACTAGAAGCCTGTTACCTATGGCCCGAACAGTGATTATCGACTATAGAGGAGAACTCAGGGAGTGTATACTCCGATTCAGTTAAATCCGTGTTCCGCCTATGAGAGGCTTAGCTGAAGCTCGGTTGTAGCGTCGAGTCGCTGGAAATGGTCGGTTTTCGTCGGGTAATACTGTTGCTTCAGTTGAGCTACTTGAGGTATTGTATAAATTCGATATTCAAATTCGATTGCACGGGATAATCTGGATAATTGGATTCGAAAATGGCCCCGGTCGAGAAGGCCAACGATGACTAGTTTGCTGATTGAAGGATGAAATCTTAAGCCTTCATGCTGGAGGTAAGAATGACGCAAACAAAACCCCCTGAATGGAGGCGTAAACGACCATAAACTTGACAATGTGACTTGCTGTTTTCTCTCCCCGGCTAAGACGACCAGCTAACCACCAATACCAGAGGGGATAACCGGATGATATCCTCGTGATGATCTGGACGTGATACATGGTCATGGCCAGGACGGCGAGTATTACTTGAATCGCCGCTGTAGATTGAAGGAGGGCGAATAGCTGAGCGGACTCGGAAGTCTCCTGCTGCTGCTGAGGTTCACGAGCCAAAGTCAGTTGATCCACCCCTGACTTGACCAGGATCGCGAGCATCGGAGCAGCGAGCAGGAAAAGCGGTATATTAGGTAAAGTCCAGTACCGAAGAAACCCGGTATTCCTAAAAAGGTAGCAAATAGGTAATTAGCTTTTACTGTAGTCTAAGGTATCATGTCGTAGAGAATAAAAATCAAGGCACAAAATCTTACCAATAGTATTCCTGAACAAAGGTGTAAATGCTTGGCAGTAACTTCTGACACCATGGCCTAAGCTCACCCCCTACGTCAGAAGCACCGGAACATAACCGTTGGTAAGCAAACGCCTGAGGAATGGCGGTTCCAGCCGCCACACAGACTCCGCCAACTCCCAAGGCAATCAGACGGCGAACGGTGTCAACTGGACTTCGAGGCAGGTTAGGAAGATGACGGATCACTTCCCAAGCGAAAGGGATCCCGTTAAGGATACCATTACTCCGGAAAGCAGTAGCTAACCCAAACAAGATCCCCGACAGTATAAATCCAGAGTCTCGGTAGACTGGTTGTCGCTCGCTGACACTGCTCAATGCAAAGAGCAGATATCCCAAAAATGACAGCAATGCAAAGGAGCTCTCTGCATACGGAGCAGAGAGGAAAAGCCCGGCAGGGGAGAAAATATGTAACACCGCTGAGAGCAGTGATCTCTTCCTGTTTCCCAGTACGAGACAGCCCAAGCGGTAAAGCACAAATGCAGACAGTAAATGTGCCGTATTAGACACAAAAACACCTGCCAGGGCTTCATGAAGGGCGCTTTCACCTTCGGTCTCACCAACAAACCCGATGCTCTGCAACCCTTTTTAACATTTATTATTAGCCTTGAATATTTACTTAGTTTCAACTCCCTATGAACTTAATACTCACCAAATAAAAGTCCTCTCACGACAGTCGGCAACCCCGCGCCAAAAGCCCATTCCTGTTCGAACCGATATCCCCGTCGGGCCTGAGTTACAAAGTAGATGGCATCCCAGCTGGTAAATCGTGCAGCGACCTGGCTCATAAAATTTCCATAGGGCTGGTGTATTTGACGTACAACCAGGCTGCCCGACGTGTCATATGCGTCACCGGTCAGGAGAGCAGCTCCCAGGGTGATGGCGAATAGGAAAACTTTCCATGCCACAAAGGTTTTTAGGATGGTGAGGTATGGATGTGATGGTAGAGATGGTGGAGGTGAATTATTGCTCTTTCGTGTGCAAGATGAGGTTGTCATGATGAAAAGGGGTTCACCCGGTGGTGAAGTGAAAAGTGGAGTCGGGAATTAGGAGGAAAAACTAAAATCGATATATGGTTTCTAATGAAGCATTTCTGCTTCTTTTAGAACAGCTCTTCGTTTTATTCTTGATATGCCGGTTTGAGAGGCTGTTGGCCAGGTCAAGGAGGCTCTTCGGGTGTTGATGAAGGTTGCAATTTGGAAGTTTCCGTGACAAGCGTTTCCGAAAAAGCTAGGCCCCACCTGAGCGTTGTTGGCAGGCCCTTTTCAGCCTTATTAGACACATCCTGCATCAACCAATCAACGACATTCTGTTGCGCCGTGGCTGCACACATGTTCATTTTGACATGAAGTCAGCAAGGCTTAATCCAAGGCCTGGTCTAGAACTCTTGGACTGTTCAAGCAGGGCCTGAAGACCGGCTTTTCTGGATTTGGCTCTCTTTTTGCTGCTGGCATTCAAGCTCGTCTTTGAAGAGGACGCTTCCTGTGGAATAGCACTGGCCAATGAAAGGGCTGTTGCTGTTGGAGGTGGTTGCAATGAGCCTATGGTGGTGCCCTTGGTAACCTTGGGGGGTTTGAACTTGTGCCTCAATATTGGTGCTGGAGCTGGAAGTTTGATGTGGGTTTTCGCATCACAGCGGCCACAAGTGATAATCTTTGTCGGACCCGATTCCCGAGATTCTGGTTTCTTTGCATTGCAGCCCTTCTGTTTCTTGATCTTAACGGGTTTGAAGTCCAAGCTACTCTGCTTTCCCATGACCATGATATGGCCGCAGCGGTCACAGACATGTTGCCTTTGACTATCGGTTTGTTCCAGTCCGTTCTCGAGCATCAGGCCATTGCGCTGGTTCATAAGGTACGCTGAGCTCTCTGGTGCTATGGTCGCTAAGAGATGTCCCGCATCAGTAAGAAAATTGAGCGTTTCTGTAAGGGAAGCCATCTTGGTTCTGGTTGATCGGATGGATTCGTTGATAAAGTCAAACTCCCCAGCCTATCCCAGACCAATTTCTGCTTTGTGGGAACCCCTGAGACCCCCACATTTGGGCGCGGTGGGGCACCTGTCAAACACCCAAAGAACGCCACTTGCGCGGCGGGAGAGTCACCGATTTTCTGACATTGAGACGGCCTCTCTTTTCAGTTCCCACATTCCCTAAATGCGACATTTGCTTTATACTTCATTCAAGTCTATTCGCCCGCGTTTTATGCACACAATGGCTTACAGTAAGTCAAAACTTTTTCTCCCGGCGGCTTAATAACCCAAAGTGCGACTACTCGAGCCTCGATTCGTCCGCGATGCGAATCCCCAACTTCGACCCGATCTCGAATCGCAGTTGAGCTAACGATCCCCACCAGCTGGAGTTCCCTCGGACACTCGTCCCATCGTTATTTCTGGTCCCTCTGGCGTCGGCAAGGGAACTCTTTACAATCTTCTTTTCCAGCGCCATCCAGATGTCTTTACCCTCTCCGTCTCCCATACTACCAGGCAACCCCGCCAAGGTGAATTCGACGGCGTCCATTATCACTTCGTCACCAAGGATCAGTTTCTGGCCTTGAAGGCTGCCGGTGGCTTTGTAGAGAGGTGTGTTGCTCCGACAATACATCCAGGAGGATAACGTTTCGCTGATACCATGCCATCTCTCCAGCGCACAATTCGGTGACAACTTCTACGGAACCTCCAAGGCTACGATTGCTGAGCAAACCTCCAAGAACAAGGTTGTGGTTTTGGATATTGAGGTTGAGGGTGTGAAGCAGGTCAAGGCGGCAACAGGTTTCGAGGCCCGCTATGTCTTCATTGCCCCTCCTTCTGAGGAGGAGTTGGAGAAGCGTCTCCGGGGGCGAGGAACTGAGAGCGAAGAGTCCGTCCAGAAACGATTGAAGCAGGCCAAGGTCGAGCTGGAGCAAGCCAAGGTTGAGGGGTTCCATGACAAGATCATCGTCAACAATGATTTGGAGGCCGCCTACAAGGAGCTCGAGGACTACGTCTACGCACCGGTGCCGGCGATGGCTAACTAAACACCGATTGAGCTGCACCCGTCACGAGCGCCAGCCGAACCTTTGCCTCAAAGGGTTTCATTGGGAGAAGTAGGTAGGCTGAGTCGAAAGTACAAGTGCCGCTATCTCTTATGCCCCTATACTCCAGTTTTTCTTGCTGTAATGATCCTTTATTCCATTACCCACGTTGCCGGCCGACTTTAAATGCCTAACAATACTCATTGTTGGTCTTCTTTTTCTCCATAGATAGCACCGACAAGCATACATCCATCATGGGGCTTCAATCTACGCGGATTTCATGGTCATGATGGGACGCCAGTATTGTAAGTTTTGCAAAACTCTCTGCGCCCGGGTCTGCCAACTTTCCATGTATAGGAGGGCTTACTGGACGTCAAGGTGAGCATGAAGCCTCCGGTGAACCTACCGATGATTTGCTTTTGGACGCCACTAGTATCATTTTGTCAAATGAGTTCAAAGATATAGATATAAATCTCTTAATCTCCCTAGAAATATGCGTGATCTATCTAGTTGAGTAAGATGAGGTGGGAATGGCCTTTACGGAGGAGAATATAAATACTCGCAAGGTCAGGAAACATCAATACAGAGAGTAATGATCAGACCCCAAGAGCATTAAGAAAGATGTTGGCGGTGACGGATGATGTAGCCAGGAGAAAGCAAGCAAAAGTAACTCGGCAGTTCTTCCCTCGCTTGCTCCTGTTGGCGATACCAAGGACGGAATTTGATGACATCTTTTGAGCGGGAACATTGAGACTTTTCAGAGGCGAGAACATACAAGAACGAGAAGTTGAATCTCTGGGTGGACGAGGAAGCCGCTGCTGAAACTGTCAACCTTCGTGGTGGTGGTGGTAGTGAGGTATCAACAAAAGAAGTTTGAGGAGGGGAAACAGAGGAAATGACAAATGCGATGGTATCTTTGAAGTATTTCAGATTCTCCATCTTCTAATCATAAGAATTATATTCGCTATGCAAGTCAATCAATGCCAGTGGCTTTCCGTAGCCTGAGTCTAATAAATGCTGGGGTATCAAAATAAAACAAATATGAAAAAAAGTACAGTCGCTCCCTTTTCCTCCTTGCCCGCTCTCCTGCCTAGAGTCAACAACAGCACCACTTGCCTGCACGCATGATTCCCATCTCACTCTAATTTCAACCAGCCAGCCCGGCCTTTTTCTTCCGAAGATGTTCGATTTGGTGTTCATTCGTCTGCAGTGAAACACTCGGAACGTCCCTCAACTCCTCCAATGGCACCCTGGACAAAAGCACCGTCATGTGTGCCTGGTATCTGGTCTTTGGTGGGTCGACCGCCAACTCGTGTATCGTCTTTGCTGGCCGCATTGACTCGAAGTATGAATCTTCCTCACCCTCCTCCCCGTCCACAGCCATGAATGTATCATCCACCACTGATTCGTCTTCCACAACGGGTCTCTGAGCTGGCTCCTCGCAGATTGTTTCACTTAATACATTATATTGGTACCATTTCTGCTGCGTCTCGCCAATTCGTCGTCGAATTAACTCGGTAATTGTAATGAGTTTATTTGATGTGCTTGATTTGGCGCAAAGGAGGACTGTCCCGGGAAGGACCTTTTGATCCCATGCGCTGAACCGGCTGAGATGTTGAAGGGCTTTATCAACGTGCTTCTTAATGCTGGTTGATGGAATGACGCTCATGGCCTTGACCTCAAATTTGCCATTAAGTTTCTCGAGGATCGGGTTGTAGACTTGAAGGAAAGGGCTTGTTGCTGGGGAGGCTATAGCTGCTGGATTGCTGGTAGCGCCGGCAGCAGTCCGTCGCTTTTTTGAGCTTGATGTGTGGTCGTCGCAATGGTCGGTCGGGGGTTTTCGTTTTCCGCCGGCTGGTGGCTGGTTTGAATCTTCTCTCCTAGCTGTTGAGTTTGCTTGCAGGGCCGCCATTTTGGGTCTGCTGTCTTCTTCTGTCGAATTTGTTGCCGGCAGAGACTTGACTGATCACGGTTGCTGATTAAAGTTGCGGAAGGGAATCCAATTGCACTTTAAGTTGATCGCTTAAAAACAATGTGGGGTTCAAAGCTAGGCTGCTATCGATAAGCCAAGATAAAGGGTCCATCGATAAAGAAGTTTATAAAAGCTTGCGACTTGGAATTTCCTCCTCTCCCCTTTCTCTTCTCTCACCACAGGACCTGTGCCCAGCATTCCTCTGTCGCTCCGGCGGCTAGGGTCGCAGTGCTGTCGCAGCTCGGTAACCAAGGAGCCATCTTTAACTTTTTCATGATGTCAATTTCCTACCGACAGGTCCCAGAGTAACCTATTTCTGAGGAGCTTCGTTCGCGGGTCAAACCGCTTGAGCGTTGTGAAGCAGAATGCTGGAGACGCCATATTCCAAGCCGTTCGCCGAGACCGTCGGTCCATGAAGCTGGGGGTAACCATGGCCGTGCTACATTTGTTTCATCAGTGACTCTCGATTTGAATATGATTGTGCTGTTGTAATGTCTATATATCGGACTGCTCTCCAATTGTGCCGCCACTGCCCATTGTGCATCTGCTTTCTGATTCTTCGATTTTCACGTGATAATTTGGAAGCATTTATACAATCCTCCTCCATGAAGAAGGGCTTATAAGAACAAGGTGGCAATGCATTCATATTGAGTATTCAGATGGTGTGTATGAATCCCAAGATTTCGAATGCAAGATTTGCCCTGCAAGGGCAGGTGGGGCGGGAAGTGCGGCTCGACGCGCAGCAATGACGCCAAAAATCCCCCAAGGTTCCAGTGCATCTTCAAACTTCAAAACACCTTAACGGCCATCCCCAGCATCAACCCAGCATCAACCCAGCATCAAGGGAAAATACCCTAAACAGTCCAACACAACCGGCCCAGCATGCCCTCCGATAAAGCAGCATATCTAGCAGCGCACTATCTTACAGCTGACCCAAAACCGTCCTCATCATCTACCAAAAAGCGAAAGCGCAAACACACGTCCAAATCCAACCCCTCAGGTCTCCTCATCCAAGACGAAGATGACTGGGCCACTCCCAATTCTCCCGCCAACAACTCGGATGACGATCTAGATGGCAACTCTTTAACGGTCGCCGGCCACTCAGCCGAGTTCCGCCGCGCAAAGAAATCTGCCTGGAAAACAGTCGGCGCCCCCATCCCAACCGATACCAAAGATGCCCGTGACGCAGACGCCATCATTGCGGCTGCAGCAGCAGACTCTGCCCGACCCGCAGATGATGACGCGCCAACAATGGACATCGATGTTCCCGTTCCATCAGGCCCAATCATGTCCAACGGCACTCTGGCCGGCTTACAAAAAGCGTCAGACATAACCGCCCAGCTAAAAGCACGGCAAGACTTAGAACGCGCCGAATTGGCCGAGCTAAAAGCAAAAAGGGCTGCTCAACAGGATGAGGAGGAAATAGTGCTGCGTGATGCGACGGGCCGGAGAGTGGATATTTCTATGCGCAGGGCGGAAGCTAGGAGGCAGGCGCTGGAGGCGCAAAGGCAGGAGGAAGAGAAACAGAGATTATTGAAGGGTGAGGTGCAATTACAGGCTGCTAGAGACAGGAAGGAGAGGTTGGAGGAGGCGGCGTTCATGCCACTTGCTAGGGGGAGGGATGATGCCGAGTTGAATATGCAGCAGAAGGAAGAGGAGAGGTGGAATGACCCCATGGCGCAGTTTTTGGCTGCTGGGGACGCTGGGGGAACGGCGACGCTGAAGAAGAAGAAGGGTATAGGAAAGAGGCCGGTATACAAAGGGGCGGCACCGCCTAATCGGTATGGTATAAAACCTGGGTATCGTTGGGACGGTGTTGACAGGGGGAATGGGTTTGAGGCTGAGAGGTTCAAGGCAATTAACAGGCGGGAGATGAATAAAGGGTTGGAGTATGCTTGGCAGATGGATGAATAAAATTGTTGGTGGTCAGGATATATGTTTAAATATCACCATCCTCGGCATATAATCGAAGCCGTTACGAACGCAGTGCCAAGTGGGAGCAACAAGTACTAATGCAGATATCTTATATATGGCGCCGAGATAACCAAAGATCCTTTTTACTAAATAAGCAACGGTAGGAAGATGTGTATTACTTCCAAAAAGAACCAAACGCCAACCTATGCTTTTGTGGTATCTCTGGGGACTTTTATATGGCCCGACCTTTAAAATATACATGCAAAACAGAAGACCGACAAGGAATAATCTTGACACCACAGTCACTTCTTGGTTGTAGTGCCAAACCCAGTGAACCCCATGGCAGCCATCATGTCATCCTCATCATGCTCTCCCTCGATCCTAACGTCATCCCCATACTCCGTCTTGATTTTTAACGCGGCCTCCTTCTCCAACCGTTTCTTCTCCTCAGCCTCTTTCCGTTTCCTCCTCTTCTCCTCTCTCTCCTTCTCTTCCTCTTCTTTCCTTACCTCTAACCTCTCCTTCAAGGAAATGACCTGCTCCCTCTTCATCTCCTCCTGTCTCCGCCACAGCGCCTCTATCCTCGCGTGTACCTCCTCCGCCGATGCTTTCCGCACCTGACCTGTCTGTCCGATCGCCCGCTGATGCTGCATGCTGTTCGTGTGGGAGATAAACTCCAAGTTGGACTTGAACGTCAGGTCGCAATCAGGGCAGTAGAAGCCGGCGCCCCGCCCGCGCTTACCCACACCTGCACCCGCTGGGACGAGAGACGTCGTCCCGACCATTTTGCTAAAGTCTTGGGTGGCATTTCGTGCTGTGGTGAACGTTTCGGTGCCGTCCATTGGTTTGTAGTACTTCTTGCCTGCCATCTTGGCTTCATAGCGGGCCTTGCGCTCTTCTTTCTCGGCCGCTTCGCGCTCCTTGGCTTTCGCTGCATATTCATCGAGATCATACTTTTTGCGAAAGTCGGTATCGCCGGCCGCCTGGCCGTAGGCTGATCCTTTATTTGACATTTTGAATAGGCTCGTTAATGTTCTTTTTGAAGAGGCTCGATATGCGCTGCCGCCAAAAGCTCCGGTGGGTTGTTCTTGAAGTGTATTGAAGTTGTGGTTTGTAATTGTAGCATGGGAATTTTTGGGGTCGCATGCATCCTCTACAGGGAGCTGTCGTGAAGGGGTGTGGTAACATTCTCTCCCGAGCCGCTAATTGTGGGGATGCATCGAAAAAGAGGAGCTTGTTGGGGAATATTTCCCCGCAGACACTTTCCCAAACTGTCGGGGCCGGCCAATGAACGGTGGACCCTGGAATTTATTCGGTGAATAAAGACGGCCCAATATTTGATGGCTGGTGGCGACCGACCCTCATTTTAAGGGAACCCAACATTTCCCCGTTGCTTCTCACTGTTGGGCGAATTCTCATACCGCAATAATTTCGAAGTCCTCGAACAGTCGAAATGTCTACGACCGTCACCGTCACCGAGACGGCCAGTGTGCCGATTACGGCCGAGAACATCCTCCGTCTTTTCCCCGACATCGATACTAGTGGCGAGGCGCTCGAAGGTCACGATGAGGAGCAGATCCGCCTAATGGACGAGGTCTGCATCGTTCTGGATGAGAATGACAATCCCATTGGCACCGCCAGCAAGAAGCTATGTGAGTTTGGCCAGCGGCAGGAAACTAGAATATTTAGGCAAGTGGTGGTTCCTGTTGTGCTAACATTGCCAACCAACAGGCCACCTCATGACGAACATCGACAAGGGCCTCCTTCACCGCGCCTTCTCGGTATTCCTCTTTAACGATAAGAATGAGCTGCTCCTGCAGCAGCGTGCGAGTGAGAAGATCACCTTCCCCGACATGTGGACCAACACCTGCTGCTCGCATCCCCTACACGTTTCGACCGAGACCGGATCCAACCTCCCCGACGCCGTTCTAGGCGTCAAGCGCGCAGCACAGCGCAAGTTGGAACACGAGTTGGGCATCAAGAAGGAGCAGGTTCCCTTGGAAGACTTCCGCTTCCTGACGCGCATTCACTACAAGGCACCAAGCGACGGCAAATGGGGCGAGCATGAGAGTAAGTAGCAGTGTGACGACCCCGCTCTTGTACTCTTGAAACTAACGAGTTTGTTTTATATTAGTCGATTATATCCTCTTTATCAAGGCCAACGTCGACCTAAATATCAATCTCAACGAGGTCCAAGCCACCCAGTACGTGTCGGCGGATGGGCTCAAGACGCTTTTCCAAGACCCCAGCCTCAAGTTCACACCATGGTTCAAGCTCATTTGCGAGTCGATGCTCTTCGAATGGTGGCAGAGTCTTGACAACGGTCTCGAGAAGTACATGAATGAGCAGGATATTCGCCGGATGTAACGGGTGAGAGAGCAGCTTCTCCGGTTTTTGGTTCGGATTTGAGTTGATCCATTCAACATGGCCTCTGGCGTTGCAGACCTACAACTCTGTTTGGAACCGTTGCTGTCATTGGCCGTGGCTGTTTCATTTTATGCATAAGATATCCGTTGCTTTTTATAATCGCCCAAATGATACGAATCTTTTGATACCATCTGCGCATATTCGCATTGAATTTCAGAGTTGTTCAAGTAATATTGTAATTTGCTCCTCTGGTTCCAATGGGCCTTTTTGATGGAATTGGCCTGACGCACGGATCCTCAACGTTTCGCTTGCATGAGACGCTCAGTGCATGTCAACCCCACCAAGAATTGGTTCAGCCAAAAGTTTGAGAATTTGGGGAAAGTTTGAAAGCTGCATCTGACTCTTGCAACGCGATATTGCCAGAACATATAATTTTTCAAGTGCGCATTCAGCTTGTATACTGCACACATACTTGATGAATTACGACAACACCTGCGGGCTCTAAATTCATACACTACTTCTCTTCTAGTCGCACAATGCTCTTCGACCTCAACATTGCCTGGTCTCCTGGCACACCTGCCTCGGATCTCGAGTCCACCCTCCGATTCGCAAAATCCCTAGGCTACGACGTCGTAGCCCTCAACCACACAATATCTGGGTCGTCAATTCCGACCCAGCCAAACCCCATCACGAACTCAATACCTCTCCTACCCTCAGCACCGACACACCCTTCCTACCCGACCCCAAAAACGTCCTCATCCTCCCAAACCCCATCCAATGATGCAGCCCTTCCAATAACCCTCCGCCGAGCAACCCTTCTCATCACCGACCCAGCGACAACCAATTATCGATTAGGCGACTTCATGAGAACCTACGATCTCCTAGCCCTCCGTCCAACCTCGGACAAATCATTCCAATGGGCCTGCTCCTCAACCACCGAGGCACCCGCTTTAATATCCCTCGAATTTACACAATCACTAGGTTACCACATCCACCCCAAAACAGCAATGTCCGCCATTTCGCGCGGGTCACGCTTCGAGATCTGCTACTCACAGCCTCTCTCGGCATCTGGCCCTGAAGCATCACGGCAGCGATCAAACTTTATCGGAAATGTCCAGAGTCTAATAAGAGCGACGAAAGGAAGGGGGATAATACTAAGCAGCGAAGCGCGCAATGCGCTGGGTTTGAGAGCACCGGCTGATGTGGTTAATCTGCTGGCTGTCTGGGGATTGGGTACGGAAAAGGGTTACGAAGGTTTGAAAGATGGCCCTAGGGCGGTTGTGGTTAATGAAGGGGTTAGGAGACGAGGCTTCCGAGGGGTGGTTGATATCGTTAAGCCTGCTGAAGGCGGGGAAGAGATTTTGAGGCAACGGCAGAAAGACGAGGAAGCGAATGGGAATTGTGGTGGTAATGGGAAGAAGGATAAGAAACAACAACAGGGTCAGAAGAGGAAGAATGGAGGAGGCGGTGGTGGTGCAGGAGTGGGAGCTGAGAGACCAGGAGGGGCCGAAGGAGGGGGGATGAGCAAGAGACAGGCAAAAAAGCTGAAAAAGGAGGGAGCGGCAACGACGGCAGCATAATGGTGTTACTGAATTACCTAGTGATAGAGATACACTAGACTATGTACAAGACCCATCAAGGTGTTTGCTGTGAAAGCCGTTGCCAAGAGGTGGAGGTGGACGCACAGACCAACAGTCACCATCTGAATGCACGAGGTGGTCCAAGTGCCCCTCCAGGTTCGTCCTAGCGCCGAAATCCCCATGCAATTGGAGCTTGGAGCTGAACAAGTGTTCATTCTGGCAAACTGCTGTAAATCCAATGCAATCCGTCATTAGCTTCGCCTAGCAAAGCTGCCGCCCTCCTGCAACAGGGCATTCCCAACAACCGACATATCAAACAAATTATTCCACGATGCGGTTCACACAATCATTTGCCCCGGCCCTCCTGCTTTTGGCTGGAGTTGCGCAGGCCGCTTCTTCCTGGGGTTTCGACGACGGCAGCCTCTCGATTGTCGCAAAGAAGGCCGGCGCAGGCGTCAAGGAGAAGTATGCACTCACCACACAGAAACTATAGCTATTCCAAACGAACCAATTCTCTTACTGACTTTTCTTTCTTTCGCGCAGAATCAACTCCAAGAACCCTCTCTCGAAGCCCGTTACCCTTGGCAGTACTGATACACTGAAAGTCCTCCTCACCACAACAGACAATGGCAAGGGAAAGCGCCCACATCAGGCTTTCGTGGTGCTCAAGGACCAGGATACTGGGCTTGAAGCCCCATTCCCCTTGACAGTCAAGGAAAGCGGCAAAGCTACCGTGCAGATTTCGCACAAGGACCTTCCAGTCCAGTTCCTTCTCGCAAATGAACCTCTCAAGGCATCCATTGTCATTGGCTCTTTCGGCTCGGCGAAGCCCCTCGACACTCCCGTTTTCAACGTCAAGATCGAGACTGACCCGGCTATCCCACCTCCTGCGTACGAGAAGCCGGTGCGGTATGGCAAGAAGGCCGAGATTCATCACATCTTTCGCGCCAATCCCAAGAGCCCACCCACCATCATTTCAATTGTCTTTGCTCTTGCTGTTGTTTCTGCGCTTCCGGCTCTGCTTATCAGCGTGAGTTCTATTTCTACCAACTACTCCTGGTTTCTGGAAAGAAAAATCTCTGACACTTTTCTTCTTTGCACAGTGGATCTTACTCGGTGCCAACGTCAACGATCTCACCAAGGCCCTTGGTGCCGCACCAATCTCCCATGCCGCATTCTTCGGATCAATCGTGGGTATGGAGGGCGTCTTCTTCTTGTACTTCACCAGCTGGACGCTGTTCCAAGTCCTTCCCGTTATCATCATCGTTGCGACTGTTGCCATTCTGAGCGGAAGCAAGGCGCTGGGTGAGGTGCAGAGCAGGAGGAAGCTTTGACTTCCCAATATGTAAAATAGATGTTAAACATGAGAAATTTTGTGACATATAGCCTGGGAGGGACACAGTGAAGGTCAAAATAAAACATAAAAAGGCGACGATCATTATCATTGAACTGGGGCTTTTTGTAAATCATGCTATGCTCTGCTTAACACAGCCATCTCTTCCCTTCTAACCAGTCGCTTTCCCTGTCTCTCTATCTGCATAAAAATTAAAATATAATCACCGCCACCCACCAACCCTTCCCTCATCCCACCTCTCCTTCCTCTCCTGCCTCAAATAATACAACTTCTTGGCCTCCCGATACCGCCTAATCCAATCGCTCACCTCCTTCTCCGTCGCAACGCCTTCCCCCGTTCCTCCTTCGAGAAAACTTTCCTCCAGCGCGTAGCAGATCCCTTCTTGCTCTTGAAGCGACTGGCTGAGTCTCTGATACAAACTCACGGGGGCGAACGGACTGAGCGAGTGGTCCATTTCCGCTTGCTTTGCTCGCCATTGCCTCTCGAGAGCGTGGGTTGATAAGAGTTGGGCTTGCGTTTGTGCGCGCTGCTGGGTTAGGTGGGCTTCGAGGTCGAGGAGGTTGGTGGCGAGGGATATGTTGTCGTTTAGGGCGGATTGGAGCTGGGCGTGGGAGCACTGGATGGAGGGGTGGGATGTTTGCGGGGAGTTTGTGAGCGCTGAGAGGGAGGAGGGTGAGGTGAGGAGGGAGGAGAGGTCTGATTTGGATTTGTCGGATAGGAAGGAGGGGAGGTACTGGGGGCCTGGGTCTTGGATTTGTTCTTCTTGTTGCTGCTGCTGCTGTGGTGATTGGGTTGATGCTGGGTGCTGGTAGGCTGAAGAGCTTGTTGAGGTTGCTGGGTGTAGTCCGCTGGCGATCATGGCTTCGGGTAATGGCGGGGGTGGGCGGGATGAGTGACCCATAGCTGGCGTGCTTCGGCGGCTGGATTCATGATTTCCGAGAGGTTTTGGTGGTGGTGGAGGTGGTGTTTGTGAGTACATGCCTTCCATTCTTATTTAAACGTGATTTCGTGGTGATATTCTTATGTGGCTGAAGTATGAGTGAGAGATGGGTGACGATGAATGAACCAAGGTGAGTGAGCGGCGATGACACAAGGAAGTGCATGCTGTAAGCTGCAAACATTAGTGCCAAGCCCCCAGATCGCGTCAAATCGGGTAACTAAATGCTCATTTACTGTAGCTTCCTCGGTACAGCTACATACCCCAGCTCCGGTTCCCCAATTCAATAACCACCAGCTCCCCGCATAAGATTCTCATCTTCATAAATGCTCCTACCTGGCTTGATTGAAACTCAATTGAGTTAAAATACTTCACTCTCACAATTGAAAAAAAGAACACAACGGAACAAAATGCTCCTCATCGGCCTCACAGGCTCAATAGCCACCGGCAAATCAACAGTGTCCTCTATCCTCTCAACATCACCGTACTCCCTCCCCATAATCGACGCCGATCTCCTGGCCCGCAAGGTGGTAGAACCAGGAACGGCAGGCTACAATGCCATCGTCAAGTACTTTGGCCCTTCCACCCCCGAGCTCCTAGTGCCCGCCGGGGACGACATGCCAGAGAAGGGTCCAACGGGCAAAGGCAGACCCCTGAATCGTCCTGCTCTGGGAAGGAGAGTTTTCGGCGACGATGAGCAGAGGAAGAAGGACCGCGGGGTTTTGAACTCTATTGTCCACCCCGCTGTGAGGAAGGAGATGTTTTATGCGGTTCTGAAGTCGTATCTTCTTGGTCACAGCGCTGTGGTTCTGGATGTGCCGTTGCTGTTTGAGAGTGGGTTGGATCGGTATTGCGGGACTGTGTTGGTCGTTGCTGTCAAGGACCCCGAGGTGCAGATGGAGAGGTTGATGAAGCGGGATAAGTTTTTGACGAGGGAGGATGCGGAGAATAGGGTGAAGAGCCAGGGGGATGTGCGAGAAAAGGCCAGGAGGTGTGAGGTTAGAGGGGTGAATGGGGAAGGCATAGTGGTTTGGAACGACAAGGGGAGAAAAGAATTGGAAGATGAGATCAAGAGAGTTATTGGGGAAGTGGAGCGGTTTAGTCCGAAGTGGTGGAACTGGGTTCTTTGGGCTTGTCCCCCTGCGGCTTTGGCTGTTGCTGGGTGGAATTATTATCGGAATCTGGGCATTAATGAGCGATGGAAGAAGGATGGCGAGAAAGCGAAGCTTTGATTCGAGTTGCTTTTATTTTTTGATGATGATGAATCAGGAATTAGGCTGGTTTCGATATCTACATGCTATATCGACGCATTCATAAAAAGATCCCAAGTCAGTGGAACCAACAAAGATGTCTTGATACGTTGTTGTTCAGTAGCCCACTCAAACAAACGTCACCCACCGCAGATATCAATCATGGTAATGAAATAGCTCAGTCAAACAGGATCCGTAAATGGAACTCTTGTGCCAACTGCGCTTTTCTTCTGACAGAACTTTAGTCCTGATTCTCGAGAGGGCATTGGCGGCCTTCCTATTGACAATCGATCCTTTCGCTGACCTCGGGCCCATACTCGCAAACGTGCTTCTTCTTTTTCAGCGGTAGAGTATTCGGTATAAATAGCTGTTGTTTTTCCTCCATCAAAAAGTGAGCCAGTCTTCTTCAAACAATCAAATTACTCGGACAGCATCTCCCTTTCCTTGAACTTCCCGGTAAGCAACTCAACATTCCCTAAATTGGTACCCATGACGACAAGTTATTGTCATCGGGCTCAAACAGAACCTGCCCTGGATAGTCGATGGTCTCGGTAGGAGCTTCAATATTCGGGTACTGAAGCGCCGCCATCAAACGGTCCTCAATTGACTGTTCTTCATCGTCGAACCCCTGTTCCTCCCCAAACAGATTTTCGAGGCTTGGATTAACAGCGAGCAGGTCCGAATTATCAAACTCCAGCCCATTATCATTGATTTCTGGGTGCTCATTCTTCACATGCCGGTTCAAATCCACATACCGTTTGAACTTGGCTGGGCACCCAAAGGCGGAGCATCCCATGGCCCCCGATCCCGCTGTCAACTTATCAACCTCAGACTGACCTGCTGCTCGAGATGTCGCCGGATATAACCTTTCGGGCCTCTTTCGCCCCAAATGAACATACCGCACATGTTCTTCAAGTTTCATCCGGCTGATAAACTCGTCGCCACAGCCTTCCTCCTGCCAATTCCAGTCCGAGATATCCGCAGTCGTATAGGTATCAAACTGGCCACATACAAACCGCCTACCCTCATGAGCGGTCCGATAATGGGTCCTCATGTTAGATACCCGAGTAAACTTCCTCTGGCATCCCTCCCACTCGCAAGCGACAGTCTTACGTTCCTCTACCGTAGTACCGGAATGATAAATATCCATGTGATGTTCGTAGGCGGCCTGTCCTCGGAATGTTCCAATCTCGGGGCAGAAAGCACACCTAATATGCTCCTTTGCGTGTGATTTAAGAAGTAGAAGGGTCGTGAACCCGGCTTTATTTCCGTCCTCATCCTCGCACTCGTCGCACCAGAACCGGATAGTCCCGTGGTCACGCTCCACGTGTCGTCGTAGAGCACCGGCAGAATCGAAACCATCTGGAGATGTGCAGCCGTCGGTAGTGCACACGAATGGCTTAAGGCCCAGGTGCGCGACTCGAATGTGGCGTTGTAGGGTCTGGTGCTTGCGGAAGCTCAGAATGCAATCATCGTAGCCCTTACACCGGTATTTCTCGGCACCCTTGTGAACTTTGCCATGCCGACGAAGGCGGGTGGTGGTCACGAATGCTTTCCCGCAACCTTCTTCTGGGCAGACGAACTTCTTCTCATGGGTATGGGAGCCTTTGATGTGTTGCGCTAAGTGCTTCTCTTCTAAGTAGTCCTTGTCACATTCCGGGTACGGGCATACAAATTGGCGGTCATTGTTATGGCTACGGAGGTGGGCTGTGAGGCGAGCAGGCCGGTTGAATGTCTTGGTACAGCCAGGGTAGGTGCATTTGATTGTTTTGAGATCTGAAGGAAATCGTCGGTTACGGCGACTCGAAGTGGCAGTGGAGCCGACTGTGGTAGCTGCAGGTGTTCGGGCATCGTTAGGAGTCGAAGTGGAACCAGAGTCGCTGCCATTGTAAATTGAGGCAGACTCAGTCGTCTCTTGGTCTTGGTCTTGGACCTCAACAGGAGCAGCATAAGTTTCCCGTTCGGCCTGTGGCCGCTTAGCTGGGACGGGAATGCCAGATTCGTCTGTCGCTTTGCGCTTCATTGCTGTAAGGCCTGATTAGAGTGAAAAGTAGCTGAAGTGAAGTTAGTGTAAGTCGACCTCTGGAAGCTCCAGCACTAGAAGCAAGACAACACAGACCGTTTTACACTACGTATCGATAAACTTTTTTGTGGATATCTACGTTTGTGTGTCGAAGCTCGGTGGACCCATTCTTGAAGCTTGGCGGACCTGGGCCTCTGGGATCTGCGCTTGTTTGCCATGCAGCATGTGCGAGAATCAGAAGCACTACACCAAGGTTCAAAAATGCAATTGTTCTCCGTCTGGAAGCTAAGAGGCACCGAACTCATCATGGTTTATTAGATCTTTCCCAATTTGATTCCCAATTTTAAAAAATTGTGTACAGTCTCAGTCCGCCGTCAACATTGGACTTTGACAGGGATATCCATATACCCTGGTCCAGTTTTGCTTGGCAAAGAATGTTCAGAACATTCATTTCTTGCCCCACCATGCGCTAACCACTTGAACCCCGCCATTTATTTATGCCGTTGCAAAGTGATGCACTTTAACTGCTGCTAGACTTTCCCATCCATCGATTTTTTTTGGGGTGTTACCGGAGACCATCTCATCACATATCGATTAAACAATATGGCATCAACAGCAGCACTAGCAGACACTGCCACGCCGGGCCAGTCCTCTGGCTCTGCGGGTGAGAATGCAGCTAAACCACCAGTCGCCATCGTGTGCATTGGCATGGCAGGTTCGTCTACCCCATCCCACTGTTTCATGGGTGGAGCTAACTATCGGTGATCTTTGGATAGGCTCCGGAAAGACAACCTTCATGCAACGCATCAACGCGTACCTCCACGAGAAGAAGGATCCCCCATATGTCATGAACCTCGATCCTGCCGTCACGCACTCACCCTTTCAGAGCAATATCGACATTCGCGACTCGGTAAACTACAAGAAGGTGATGGAAGAGTACAAGCTCGGTCCGAATGGGGGCATTATGACATCTCTTAACCTCTTCTCGACCAAGGTCGACCAAGTCATGAACATTTTGGAGAAGCGAGCGGCGCCAGACCCAGAGAACCCAGCAAAGAAACCCATCAGCAGAATTCTCGTGGATACACCAGGTCAGATCGAAGTATTTGTCTGGTCAGCCAGCGGTACAATTCTTCTCGAGTCCCTCGCCTCATCCTTCCCCACCGTTATCGCATACATCATCGATACGCCGAGGAGCAGTTCGACTTCAACTTTCATGAGCAACATGCTTTATGCGGTCAGCATTCTTTACAAGATGAAATTGCCGATGATTCTTGTCTTCAACAAGGCGGATGCCAAGGACCCATCGTTCGCAAAGGAATGGATGACCGATTACGAAGCCTTCCAAGCGGCGCTTACCGAGGACGAGAACAACAACGCCTTTGGTGGCGGCGAAGGTGAAGGCGGCAGCGGTAGCGGGTACATGAGTGGTCTCATCAATAGCATGAGTCTGATGTTGGAGGAATTTTACTCCCATCTGAGCATCGTAGGCGTTAGTTCACTCTACGGCACCGGCATCGACGAATTCTTTGCTGCTGTTGAGGAGAAGGCCGAAGAGTTCAAGAAAGATTACCAGCCTGAACTCGACCGGAGACTGGCGGAGAGAGAGGAGAACAAGAAGAAGCAGAGAGATAAGGAGCTCGCTAAGATGATGAAGGATATGAATATGGGCAATCCCACGGACACGAGCCCATTTGCCGACATCAAGGATAACGATGATGAGGAACAGCCTCAGGTTCTTAGCTCCGACGAAGAAGACGATGACTACGACATTGATGAAGAGGACAAGGAGGGACTTCAAGCTAGGTATGAGGCTGCCATGCAGAATACGGATTCGACAACTGCCGATGCTAGCTTTGCCAAGTATCTTCACACGCAGCGTTAGATTGAATTGTGTGGGAATGAGAAGGAAAGCAATTTCTCAGATCGTCAGCGAGGAGGTGAGCAAAAGAGATAATAGGGGCGGCTTCTCCCATTGTTCGTAAGAGGACCGCCGGATGTTAGTAGACAGAACAAGGGGTTTTGACAGCATTAACTCGGCGTTTGGGAGGACATATTCATGATGATACCAGAGATTTCTCTATGGAATTGGAAGGCAAGCTAAAAGTAGAACTTTTTCCCAAAAAAGAGAAGGGGAAAACACCTTTTTTAAAAATCATTTATCCCCTCGATTTTATCATTCTTTTGACTAGGCAATAGACTATCATCTAGCCATCAAGTGTTTCTTGATTAATTAACTAAACAAACTTCAAACACCTTTTATTTGGTTTCATCTTTGTTCCGCTAATTTTTCAGAGCCGAGATCCTAGTCAGGCACCGTTATGATGCTCCTGAACCTCACAAAAGGCCTTGAAAGTAACAAACTCTTCCTCCTTGTCCTCCGCCTCTGAAACAAGCACGCACTCGGCAGTAGCGCCGACAAAGTACACATAACCCTCCTTGATCTCATGAACTGTCGGTCCGACCGAGATCTTACCCTTGCCGCCAGTGCAAATAATAATACTAGGTCCGTCCAACGGATCAAACGTTGCCTTGGACCCGTTGCCCTTCAATACAGTCCTCACGACGCTGAACTCGTCAATAGGTGGGTCGTAAAGGATTGCTGATGAACCGGAACTATAAGCCGTCGCATTGAGCGTGACGTAGGGATAATCTGAGGGGCTCATCTTTTGCTCGTCGATGGGCGCATAGTTGTAGGTCAACATATTCACCAGGGTATCAACATCCTTGAATTTTGGTGTAAGACCGGCGCGCACAACGTTGTCGCTGCTCGCCATGCATTCGATGATATCTCCCGAAATGTAGGCGTGGATGTCGTCGGCGCGGAGAAACAGCGCCTCACCAGGGGAGAGAGTGACGTAGTTGAGGAAGAAAAAGACGAAGAGGCCGTAGTCGGGTCCGTATTGCCCGTGAAGTCGAGTGACGAGCTCAGAGAGAACGGAGCCTGAGGTGGCAGGGACACCAGAGCCCGCAAACTCGGCGCCTTCAGAGGAGGCGGCCTCGACGAGCTTGGCGGCGGCGGCCGTCATGTCCTCCTCGGAAGATGACATGAGGGCTCCGAAGATGCTTTGTAGTACTTTCTTGTTTTGTTGGTCTGTTTCCTCTGACGTCTTGCCCTCGTTGTTCCTGACCGTCTCGATAAACTCCTTTGCCTTTTCCTCGCCAATGAGCTGGCGCAGCGCAGGAACGTGCTCGACGAAATGCGCAATCTCATTCAGGGGACGGAAACCGCAGAAACCCTCAAAAGGTGTGATGGCAATTGCCATCTCGGGCTTGTGGTTGTCATCGGGGTAGTTCTTGGGATCGCGGGCGTGGAGCTGCTCGGCAAGCTTCTTGTTTGGGTGTGCTTGGATGGAGAGGGCTTTGTTAATGGAGAGGACCTTGAAAAGGAAGGGGAGCTTGTTGCCGTATCGGGCGGCGACCGAGGAAGCGAGGAGAGCTTGATTGTCTTCCACAAGGTCGAGAAGGGTGCGGCCGGTGGTCAAGTCCTTGGAGGGGTTGGAGGGGTGAGTGCCCATCCAGAGCTGTGCACGTCACTCTTGTCAGTTGCATGCTATATCGAGGAATAATGAGAACAGAATGAGCGCACCTCTGCATAAGGCCTGTCATCTTGGATGGTAAAGTCATCAGAAGGTGTTGCAGCAGCGAATCTGGCAGCAGCAGAATCATTGCCCTTCTTTCCCCAGTCGTAGGAGTTGGCCCCGCACTGGAGACGAATCAATGGGACTTGCATTGTGAATACCTGTACGCTTGGGAGGTTACGGGGATGATGGAAATAATGTTTGGTGTCAAGGACTCAGGTTAAAAGGTCAGAGCGTCCCCGACGGTGCAAAACTTGGAGGGGGGGTGGGTGAGTATAGTGCCGTGGAGGTGCGTGGAGGTGTGCCCCTCGTTTTACGTCACCCGTCAACATGGAAGGAAGCTTGGGTTGGGACGGTTGGGCAGGTTAGCATGGCTTTGATTGGTTGAATTTATTCTTATTTGATCGGTAGATGGAAAGGTTTCAGTGGATATAATCTATAGCTTGGTTGAATGCAGGGTCCTCCCGTCCTTTCCCTTTCGACCCTGGTTCATGGGATGTGTCAACGGCCTGACAGGTACAAGGAAGGAGTCACTTTGCTTTGGCAAGGGCGACATAGAAAACTCACCCTTTCCTAATAAAAAAGTCAAGATTTTCTGTCCAACGGCAAAACTTCTGAAAAATGGCGAACTCCAAGTGAGACGATGTCTATGGCAAGAAAGAGGACTTTGGATTCATGCTGATGATTTATCACACAGATTTGAGTATGTGAAGAACTTTGAGCAACCTGACAAGTTGCTCCCAAACACCTGGATTGTTGTCAGGATAGATGGAAGAGGGTTCACCAAGTAAGTCCCCAGCTATGAAATCAGCCCTCCTCGACTGACTTGTAAAAAGATTTTCAACCAAATATGGGTTCGAGAAACCAAACGACAGACGGGCCCTGGATCTTATGAACGCTGCTGCCCGGACCGTAGTATCTGAGCTGCCAGATATCACTATCGCCTATGGCGTCAGTGACGAGTATAGTTTTGTATTCCACAAGACATGCTCACTATTTGAGAGGCGATCCAGGTACTTCACACCCAAACCGGGACTTGTTCTCTCAAGCAGCTCTGGCTAACCAGTTAAATAGCAAAATCGTGTCAACGATAGTCTCAACATTCACAGCATATTATATTCATTACTGGCCAAGATATTTCCCCGACTCACCCCTCTCAGCACCATTACCCAGCTTTGATGGCCGTGCAGTATGCTACCCGAGTGTTCAGAACCTGCGGGACTATATGAGCTGGCGACAGGCCGACTGCCATATCAACAATCTATACAATACCACCTTTTGGGCACTCATACAACAAGGAGGAATCGACGCACTCGAGGCCGAACAGATGCTCAAGGGCACCTTGGCAGCGGATAAAAACGAGATTCTTTGGTCCAAGTTCAATATCAACTACAACAACGAGCCATCGATTTACAAAAAGGGGAGTGTTATTTTCAGAGACTACGAGCTGGTTCAGTCAGGTTCCCAACCTAAGGCGGCCGAGATCGATCAATTGACGGAGCCAATCCAGCAATCAAAAACCCAGGCTGACAAGGACAAGAAAACAAGGGCAAAGGCGCAGGTCGTGGTCGAACACCTTGATATTATCAAGGATGATTTCTGGGACCAGAGGCCCTGGTTATTATCCAACAAGCCGGGTAAGCCAAAGGCTCCAAAACAGATGTAGTGGAGAGCTCAAATGCCAAATGAAAATAATCAGCCATCTGTTCACTTTAACAATAGCTTGCTTGATTGAATGCCAGGCGGCCTAGTGAATCACTTGCGCATAATCGCAACATCCAGCAGGCTTTAAAGGGAGCCGAAAATGCATCAGCAGGGAGATGTTGATTTTGAAGAGAGAAAGGAATCCCCCACATTTTCTTAGAATGAAAGACTTATCTTATCGGACTCTTGCAAACCTCAACCAATCAAATAGCCTCTCCCCAACTTTTTAGTGGACCACCCATGTCAAAAAAGTTGGACTGCAGGGCCCTTCAGAACCTTTTGAGAAGCACCACCGCAAACACATTTTCTTGCGTTTTCCCAATTAAGCACCTCGACAGCTTCAACAGATCATATTCCATGGAGGTCACAGATCCGACTAATTCCGCCCTTTCGAGGGTAGAGCAAGCAAATGGCGCGCTCGCAATCAACAATGCTAGAACGGAATTCCGGTCAAAAGCAGAGATCGAACGGAAGCGTCTCGAGAAGCAAGCACGAAGAACGTATGGCCGAGGAACGGGAATCGATGTTCGCACAGTAAAAGATAAGAAGCTACGACGGAACCTTACCAACCTCGAAAACAAGTACAAGACGGCAACCTTGAAAGCGAAGGAGGCCGAGATTCTGCTTGAGAACCAAGCAGGCTTCATCGAGACCGAGACAGAACTCGAAAGGACGTACAGAGTCCGCCAGGACGAGATTCAGAAGGATGTGGCAATCGAGGTGGCACAGAAGGGCTTTGAGCTCAAGCTCAACCAGCTCGGACCATATACGTGCGAGTACAGCAGAAATGGGCGGGACCTTATCCTTGCGGGGAGGAAAGGCCATATCGCGACGATGGATTGGAGGGAGGGAAAGCTTGGGTGTGAGCTCCAGCTGGGCGAGACGATCAGGGATGCTCGGTTTTTGCACAACAACCAGTTCTTCGCGGTTGCGCAAAAGAAGTATGTCTACATATACGATGCAAATGGTGTAGAGTTGCATTGCTTGAAAAAGCACGTCGAGGTTTCGCACATGGAGTTTCTCCCATATCACTTCCTCCTAGCAACGTTGGTCAGTAACATCTTCTACCGTCACTGTCAAGGGCGATCACTAACTCCAATCAGGGCATCAACGGCCAACTCAAATACCAGGACACATCAACAGGCCAAATCGTGGCCGAAATCCCAACCAAGCTCGGAACCCCTGTTTCGCTCACACAAAACCCATACAACGCCATCCTCCATGTCGGCCAACAAAACGGCACCGTAACGCTCTGGTCGCCCAACTTGATGGATCCCTTAGTTAAGCTCCTCGCCCACAGAGGACCCGTACGATCCGTCGCCGTAGACCGCGAAGGTCGGTACATGGTCTCTGCAGGTCAAGACAACAAGATGTGCATCTGGGACATCAGGAACTTTAAGGAAGCAGTCGACAGCTACTTCACCCGCACCCCGGCCACTTCAGTTGCGATATCAGACACCGGTCTCACAGCAGTTGGGTGGGGAACGAGAACGACAGTCTGGAAGGGGCTCTTCTCCAAAGCGAGAGCGGTGCAAGAGAAGGTGCAGAGCCCGTACATGACGTGGGGCGGTGACGGACACGGAGTTGAGAGAGTGAGGTGGTGTCCGTTTGAGGACGTCTTGGGCGTGGGCCACGCAGACGGATTCTCGTCGCTCATCATCCCTGGTGCTGGTGAAGCCAACTACGACGCACTGGAAGTCAACCCCTATGAGACCAAGAAGCAGCGACAGGAAGGCGAAGTCAAGGGCTTGCTGAACAAGTTGAAACCCGAGATGATTGCTCTCGACCCCAACTTTATTGGCAGGCTCGATTTGCGGTCGGAGAAGCAGAGGCAAGCAGAAAAGGATTTGGATGCGCCCGCTGTGGATGTGGTTGAGGAGATGAAGTACAAAGCTAGGGGCAGGAGCGGCGCGCTGAGCAAGTACTTGAGGAAGCAGAGGAAGAAGAAGATTATTGATGAGAAGTTTGTTCGGGCTGAGGAGATGAAGAAGGAACTGGAGGCCAAGAGGGAGGATAAGCACAAGGAGAGGCAGGCTGAATTGGGACCCGCATTGGCGAGGTTCGCGAGGAAGGATTAGAGAGAGGAAATAACAAAGGTGTGGTTTGTAATGATACCCAGATCATCCGATGAATAAATTTGTCTTTATGCAACATTTTCATCTGGTATCTTTTGATGAAATATGCCGTATGGGAAGAAGATCCTCGGCTCGCTGGCAAGTTTCGTCTGGTTCAACGTGCTCAGCTCTAACATAATCAGCGCATATTAAGAAGCTACCTCGCCTTGATGTTGATATGTTCAAAGTGAACTCAATCCAGCCGAAACAATCCAATAGAAAACAGGCACTCGGCTTTCTGCTTTAGCTTTGTTTGCCCTGTCTGGGCACCAAGGAAAAAAAGTCTAATATCTGGGTAACATACAGAGACACTTCTTACAAACCTTCCCTCTCTATTGCGTCTTGTTACTTTTCTTGACCTGAATCTCGTTGGCTACGAGAGCAGCCGCCTCGACAATCAGCTTGTGCTCATGGGAGTGTATCCTCTCCTCGAGCTGATGCAAAGTCTCGCCCTCGCGGCACTCAATCTCCTTGACCAGAATGGGCTCACCCCTGTCAACCTGGGCAATCACATAGTGCACCATGATGCCCGTGCCCTTGATCTTGCCAGCCTGGAAGTCGTCGTACGCTCTGTCGATGGCGTTTGCTCCGTCGTACTGGCCCGGAAGTGCTCTACACACAATAAACCGTTTTAGCCATCATTAGTTACGGGCCGGTGAAGTTTGGAAATTACTTACGGATGAAGATTGATAATCTTGATCCCGGCCTCCTCAAGCGGATCAAGAAACTTCTTGCCAAACACATACATCCAACCCGCAAGCACCACGAGATCAGGCTTGTAGTCCCCGCTCAGAACCTTTTCCGCCAGCGCGGCGTCGTACTGGTCTCTCGACTCTTGTATCTTGAGACGGTCCTTCTCCCCCTTTGCCTGAAACCCGTTGGATATGAGGTTGAAGTACTCCCAGGGGATACCTGCGTTCTCGGCCCTGGTGGTTGCGTACGCCTTCCCCCTGTTTACGATTAACCTGACGATTTTGGAGTCTGGAATCTGACCCGAGGCGACAGCGTCGATTAAGGCTTGAAAGTTTGAGCCGTTGCCGCTGGCGAAGACGAGAATTTGGCATGGTTCTGTCATGTTGACTGTTACGTATAGAGATGAAGTGAGGGGAGGGGGAGGGGTTGTGAGTGTTGTTTGTGAGATGTGTGATTTTGGCGAGCGGAGATGTATATAAACTTTTGCGAAAGCAGTGAAAAAAGACAAGAGCAGCACACAACACAATGTCAAGATGTCTCTTTTCGAGCAAAATTATGAGATATCTAAAAAAAAATAAAAAAATCTAAAACAGTTTTCCTATTTTGGGTTCGTCATATTTGCCAAAAACTTTTATCGGCTCACTCTCATGCATGCAACATTGCGGGGTACCACTCAGGGACCAGTGGGGTCTCAAAAGAGCATTTAAGTCTCTCTCGACTTTCATGATGAGGTTTGCATAGCTAATGAATGCTGCTTCAGAAACTGGGCTTTAGGTTCGAGTCTTTACCAGCCAAGTATGTGGGCCTCTTCTTTATTTTTTTTATTTTTATGTTTTTATGGATTAAAATGAGTGTCAACATGACAGGCCGTCTTCTGTGAGTTGGGTTCGATTAAGCAGGAAGATTCCGAAATCGGAAGTCTGGTGGGAAGGGGGATCAACCTCTCAACGAACCGTGACTGATTGTCAACTAATTGTGGTCTAATCTGTTGCAGAGAAACTGCGAATGCGATGTTCTCATTGGAGTCATTGAGTCCTTCCTTTCATCCAACTGCCTCCCTGGTCCAATAAATGCTTTAACTGAAGCCTTCCAGTTCTTCTGTTCTCCGATTAACCGATATCTTCCTTTTGAAACCACCAATAAACCCCGTATCTCCCTGTATCTCCCTAGAACGGACTAAGTCCGAAATTCTGAACCTTCGTCTGCCTCCCTATGGGCTTCCACCTTAAAGATAATTCTTCTTTCTGCTCGTACGTGTGTACTGAGTGAGATGCCACTCCGAATCCGCGTCCTTATTCTCCAACGTTCCTTGAGTAATCTGGAACGGCCGCATAGTAAACCTTGGCCCGACCTCTGACAGTTCGACGCTCTGGTAGCCCGTCCTCACGTATACATGGTGTCTGACTTCGATACAATCATCCTGGTTGACGAAGGTGATGACGCGGGAGCCGGCATCCTTTGGGTTTGTGCCGTCTCGTGGAGGGAAGAGATGCTGCAGAATCGTCTTTACTCTGAGACCGGTCTTTGTGGTGAAGCCTTCGAAGATTAGGTGTGGGTAGGCTTCCGAGACTGTGCCTGCTAAGGATCGCGGGAGGTCTGCTCTGAGGACTACGTTGTGGAGAGAGCACATGAGCGTTGGGCCGTGAGGGAGATGGCTTTGAAAGGTCAGTTACCGAGGTAGGCAAACGGGAGAAACAAGGTTGGGGTATACCTGATGGTGATGGCTGTTGGTGTTCCACGGTGCTCATGGAGAAGGACGACGTCTGAAAGTCTTTCTGCTTGGCAGGACCGTACTAATTCGGGCAGAACGAGATTACCACGGTTTAATCGGATGCCGGTTGGGAACATGAGGCGGATTTCTTTAGAGAAGGATTGTAACCTCGACGAGGGATCTCTGGAGGTGGTGACCAGCACTCTAGGGTCTACGATGCCGGATAGCTCGCTGTATTCGTCGTCAATATCGAGGACGCTGTCCTTTGCCGTCGCATCGTAGTCAAAGTCTTCTCTTAATTTCTTGTCCTGGCCAATTTCGGGGTCGATTGGTTTCCCTGAGGCGAGAGCCTCCCTGAGTTTTGCACGCTTCTCAGCGGTTTCGGCATCTTTGAGAAGCACCGCTTGCCGATAGAGGTAGTCTCGTCGTTGTCTTGCTTGCTTGCGGATCATTTTGTCGGTGGGTATGTGGTGATGGGTGTTGTCGCGAATCGCAAATCGAACTCGTTCCAACCAAAAAAATAAATATTATTCCCTGCAAAGACTGATAGGAACTTGGAGCTTCTGGGCGTTCGCTTATCGGTGGGTCAATGGTCCCCTGGCAGTGGATTTGTGGAGACGAAACCGCAGGCCAATCCATAACGTGCTTGGAAGTGGGGCATGACATGGGTAGGTAGCTGCTTGGCGTTCCTGCTGGGGAAGGGAAAAGGCTGAACTTCAACCGTTGAAAAGGAAACACCAGTTCATCTTCTCTTGTTCTGGCAGCCACACGGGGGCTGTCATTGATCTAATTCACTTCAAGGCTGCTGCAAAACAGAATGTGTTCCCGAAATCCAAATTTGCAACAATGGCGCCGACATACAACATTGCCATGGTCAGCGACTTCTTCTATCCGCAACCAGGAGGAGTCGAGAGCCACATTTACCAGCTCTCAACCAAACTTATAGACAGGGGCCACAAGGTCATCATCATCACCCACAATTACGAAGGCCGCAGCGGCGTTCGATATCTCACCAATGGGCTCAAGGTCTATCATGTCCCATTTTTGGTCATTTACCGATCAGCAACACTCCCGACCGTTTTTTCATTCTTTCCAGTGTTTAGGAACATTATCCTGAGAGAACGCATCAACATTGTACACGGCCATGCAAGTCTCAGTAATTTCTGCCATGAGGCTATCCTCCATGCCAGGACCATGGGGCTACGGACAGTCTTTACAGATCATTCTCTATTTGGTTTTGCAGATGCCGCCAGTATTTTCACCAACAAGCTCTTAAAATTCACACTGAGTGATGTGGACCACGTAGTCTGCGTGAGCCACACATGGTGAGAGCTTCCTCCGTCTTTCATCGATCCATGTTTACATGAGCGAACTAACACTCATTCCAGTAAAGAAAACACTGTCCTGAGGGCCTCACTAGACCCTCTGATGGTCTCAGTTATCCCCAACGCTGTGGTAGCAGAAAATTTTAAACCATTGTCATACTCAACCGGCTCATTAGGAAACAACTCCTTCATCCCCAATCCACCACCACCACGACCTCTCGGGCCCCACGACATCATCACCATCGTCGTTATCTCCCGTCTATTCTACAACAAGGGAACAGACCTCCTAACAGCAGCCATCCCGCGCATTCTCGAAAATCATCCCAACACTCGCTTCATTATCGCCGGCTCAGGTCCAAAAGCAATCGATCTCGAGCAAATGATAGAGCAAAACGTCCTCCAAGACCGCGTAGAGATGCTAGGCTCCATCCGCCACGAAGAAGTCCGCGACGTGATGGTCCGCGGCCAAATATACCTGCACCCATCCTTGACCGAAGCGTTCGGCACCGTCATTGTCGAAGCAGCTTCGTGCGGTCTTTACGTGGTCTGCACCCAAGTAGGCGGTATCCCGGAAGTCTTGCCGTCACACATGACAGTCTTTGCCAAACCAGAGGAAGATGGCCTCGTAGCTGCCACAGGGAAGGCCATCGCCGCTCTGCGTGCGAATAAGGTTCGCACCGAGCTATTTCATGAACAGGTGAAAACCATGTACTCGTGGGAGAATGTCGCGATCAGGACTGAACGTGTTTACAATGGGATTTCCGGGGCAATCAGCGAGGCCGAGTTTTACGGGTATGACGCAGCGAACGCGCCTAGCTGGAGCGCGACGAGAGGACGTTCGGGCGTACAGAGCTTTGCGCTTATTGATCGGCTAAAGAGGTACTACGGGTGCGGGATATGGGCGGGGAAGCTCTTTTGCTTGTGCGTTATTGTGGATTATTTGATTTTCTTATTCTTGGAGCTTTGGTGGCCGAGGGAGCAGATTGATATTTGTCCGGATTGGCCCAGGAAGAAGCCTGGCGAGAGGAAGGACTCCTCTTTTGGGTAGTTTATTTTTAATCAACATATAAGGGGGGGAGGTTATTGTGAGGTATCATGGTGTTTAAGGGGCGCTGAGTTTGGGGCCATGAATGTGATCTTGACGATCTTGCAGGTTGTTATATAGGCATAGAGATTAATACTATTACTTGGTGGAGAAAAAAGATTATACTTTGGATGCCAAGTCAATGCCTATTATTCGTTTTCGACAGGGTGCTAGAGGTCAAACATTATTAACTTTGAAGCCTTTGTGCTTGAGCCTTAGACTAAGTGAAGTGCAACAAGAAAGATTGGATTTGTAAAAGTGGGTCAATGTAGCGTGCAAACAGTTTATCATGTTGAACAGTGGGTTTTCAGTTAGCGGGGCACTTACCGTTATCATTGGATTTGAGATTTTCTCACTCCAGGCTTAGAATCATCAAGGTTCTCAACGTGGAAGTGTCATCAACCCATTAAATTTTTGCCCAAAACAACGAGTTTTATTTCACCCAAATCTCTCGATTTAACATCAACCCCCGATTCGAGTTCATTGTCGAAAGTTCTCAGGACAAATGTCTTCGGTCAAGCGCAGAATGCCATCAGCCAGCCTGCTGCAGAGGAGAGTGCGCCCTAGATATGAGCCTGAGCCAGAATCGGATGTCGAGGAGGACATTAGCGATGCCCCCAGTGAGGAAGGGGCTAGATTTGAGGATGATGAAGAGCTCAGTGAAGATGATGAGATGGCGAGTGGTAGCGGTGAGGTAGGCTTTTCATTCACGTTTATAGCACACTCTCATCCCCGAGCGAATGTTAACTCGGCTGCAGGACGATTCTCAGGCCAGGTCGGATGTTGAGGATGAAAGCAATGAAGAAGAGGATGAATACGACGAAGACGAGCCTGCTCCCAGAGTTGCTGCCACCCAGCTCTCATTTGGAGCGCTCGCTCGGGCGCAAGCATCTCTAGGCAACGCCAACTCCAAGCGCAAGCGACGAGCCAGCCACGGTTCCGCTGTATCAGAAACCAGCAGCGTCGCCTATGTGAACCTCAGGGAAAAGGAACGCGAAGAACTCAAAGCCGCCCAGAAGAGGTTCGCAAAGCCAGCGCGCGCCTCCAAGCACGCGCCAACGGAATTGTCATCAAAGCGACAGGTCTCGAGAAAGCGTGACTTTCTCTCCGAGGGAACTCTCCCCAAAAAGGAAGCCCGCGATCCAAGATTCATGCCCTTACCTGCAAGATCAGGATCAGATCCCAGAATCGACGAAATCAAGTTCCGCAAGGCTTATGCATTTTTAGACGAGTATCGCGAGTCCGAGATGAACGAGCTACGTGCGACAATCAAGAAGACTAAAGATCCTAGACAAAAGGAACAGTTGCAAAAGGCACTCTTATCGATGGAGAGTAAGAAGAAGGCGCAGGAACGCAAGGACAAGGAAAGGAAGGTTATTGAAGAGCACAGGAAGCACGAGAAGGAGTTGGTCAAGCAGGGCAAGACGCCTTACTACCTCAAGAAGCAGGATGTCAAGAAGAAGGTGCTCGAGGAGACGTTCAAGGGCATGAAGAAGGGACAAGTTGACAAGGCTATTGAGCGGAGGAGGAAGAAGGTTGCTGGCAGGGAGAAAAAGAATTTGCCTTTTGCCAGGAGGAGTACTGAGGATAGGTAGAAAATGAGTTGGGGTGAAAAATGAGGGCTAAGAAACCAGCAGGCTCTTTTAATGGGAATTATGGAGGCGGCGTTTTTGTGAGGAAAGAAAATGCTAGGGTCAAGCAAATGCGATTAAGAATTCTTGGACAGGAATTCAATAGCTCTGATACGAGTCTTATGATACAACAAAAGGGAGATGTACACTTGCAGGTTTGAGGAACATTTTTTGAACGCCATCTCTACCGTACTCAGTAAATTACTGCTTAACTTATTAAAAGGAGCATAGAGCAACGTTTTTATCTTGCAATGTGAATACAGGTTTTGGGTGCACTCAGGTTTGTGACTGTCGTTTCGCCCCTGCCCCGCATGCCAAAATAAGGTAACGGGCAGCAGCAGCGAGCCCATAATAATTTCAGGCACGGGCGTCTTACATCCCTTTTTTTTCCGTCTACGTCAACCATCCAACTCACAATATACAACATAACCCTGAACCCACATCCGCGACCATGTCGGACCTCCCACCGGAAACGATCCAGGTCAAGCGGAAACGTGGCACCGAAGAGGCCCCTGTTGATTTTCTGCGCGTTGACCGGAGCAAGCGCTTTCGAAATTTCTCCTCCAACCCAAACGGCTGGGTCTACCAGCGGAAACAGGTCAAAGTTCAGATTCAACCCGCCAGCGATGCCAGCGAGCCCGCAGTCCCGGC
The DNA here is from genome assembly GCA_033725935.1 of Cladorrhinum sp. PSN259. Taxonomy (NCBI): domain Eukaryota; kingdom Fungi; phylum Ascomycota; class Sordariomycetes; order Sordariales; family Podosporaceae; genus Cladorrhinum; species Cladorrhinum sp. PSN259. The sequence goes on from MU867071.1 coordinate 382,898, forward strand.
CATTCAGCCAACCAAGGAAGGCGATGAGAGGTTGGCCAATCGTCCTAAGAAATCTCCCAGAACACAAACTTCCAATGCCGACACCCCTGGTTTGGTTCCTGCGCCGGGACTCGTGCCAGGCCCGGCCACAACGGCGCCCGACGTGAGCTATCAGCCCAATGACGATGGCATACGTAAATTCCACTTGTCCAAGTCTATGCTGGCGCAAACGACGACCCCTCGTGTCACAAAGAGACGTAACTCGCCCGCTGTGTTTATTGAAAGAGGACCAAAAAGACCCAGGTCGGCCGAGTTGAAACCCGAAGTGGTCAAGGCTATTCTCGGCGAGAACAGCACCCAAGAGCCAAACGAACCTGTCGTGGCAGCCAGTTATTCATCTGCGACCCCGAAAACTACACTCAAACGACCTGGTTCCAACGCTCGGACGAAACTGAAAGACGCCGAAATCAAGACTACACTTCCCCCGTCAGTGCTGCACCCACAGTCTGAGATGGCCGAACTTTCTATGGCAATGGATGTCTGGACTTTGAATGAAATCAGCAAGAATCTCGAGCTCATGGAGGGTAAAGGAAAATATAGCCCATCAACATCTCGATACCGGCCACATCCACCCAAGAAACGCTACAACGAACGTCATGAAGAGAAGGCTGAACCAGTACCGACTAAGTCTGAGAATGCTATGGATATTGATAGTGATGTGACAGATGAGGACGATTATATCATCGAGACCTACGAGAGAGTGCCTGCAGAGCGGCTTAGGGACCAGGCTGTTCCGGCGCATCATGTTGGGTTGCTCGTCTTTGATAACGAACCAGACATGGAGGAGTTCTTTTATGGGAATGAAGATGAGACGGACGATGAATTTCCCGAAGATGAAGAGGATGAAGAGGCGGAGAACTATTATACCCACGATTATCCAGATGAGGACCTGGACTGGGATGACGAATTTGATCGAAACGCGTGTAGATACACCAACTTGTCAGATAACGAGGAGTGGGATGAACGGGAAGGGGAAGGCTTGGGTGATGAAGCCTGGGAACGCGGGGATGCAGCAAATCCGTTTACACGCACGACATGAGTAAATATGTGGTGTTGACTGCTGGAAAAGGACAGAAAAAAGATTTCGGCTAGAGGGTTTCTAGCCCACGCTATATATCATGTTTTCTTGCTGGCTATGAGGGACGAATCTGATGAAGAGTGGCGTTGTATCATGCTGGCCCATCTCAGGGCCAATAGACTTAAGGTTCCCTACATCCATGGTCAAACACTGCTTCCATATCTGGTACACATTACAAGATGACAAAACAGCAATCATCGGGGAAACCGAAAATTTGAAGAGATTGAACAAAAAGTCTCATTGATTTTGTACATTAAATGGAGAATCCCCGACCAGCTGAACATGTTTTTGCCTTGACTCTCCAACCCAGCCCGTCTAACGCCTATGAAGAAATCTTCCAAACCCAGCCAAAGAAATCAAGTAATCAAATAAACGCCAGACAGTTTCAGAAATGCACGCGCTCTCTTCACTTCTCAGAAGCTCTCCGCTGATTCCTCCTCTGCAGCCTCTCATTCCGCTTGATCTTCTCACGAATCTCTCTCCGCTTGTCGCCTCTGATGCTCGTTCCTTCCTTTCTCTCCTGCTCCTTAACAGAGTTGAACGGAACCTCGATGATGGCATCGTCCTGTCCGGCCTTGTTGGCGCCCTTGTATCCCCACTTGCGCTCAAACTCGCCCTTCTCAGTGTTGTACTGCAGGTTGCGGCGCTGCTCGCGGGTCTTGGGCTTGATGCCCCGGCGCTTGGCGAAGGCCTGCCATTTGGTCTCTGGCTTGGCCTGGGGAACTGGCTTCTCACGCGGGAGAGCGGTGTGAGGCGCAGGCAGGGAGAGGAGGACGCCGTCCTTGGTGGAAGTGATGGCGCAGGTTGTCAGGAGCTGGTTGATTAATACTTGGGCTCCGTCGCGGGCGATTGAGGTGAGAGTTGGTTCGAGCTCTGAGGGGGCGGAGGGGATGGAGGCGGGGTTGGGGTCGTTGGCTAGGAGGTAGCCGAGGTCGAAGGTGTAGGGTGTTGGTTTGGAGACTGTGACGGGGAGTTTTGGCTTGGAAGAGCCTGTCTCAGTTGGGGTCGACATCTTGGAGGTTTTGTTGTAAATTGCTGGAGGTGATGGTGTCGAGAATTGGGTCGCGACAGTAAAAGGGAATGTTTTCGGGGAAGTCAGAGTAGGATGGATGGCTCTGGCAGCTGCAAGAGATGAATTGGTATGCGCAGACGAATGAATGGGTGCGAGCTTCAGAGGAGTTGCAAGCTTCTTTGAAAATTTAGGCGGAGAGAGGCGGCAGATTCCCAACAACTGTCGAAGGTGGGGTAGACTGGATGCGGCAGCGCGCTTCTACCGCCCTGGAAGTCACTTCGTACCTGACCCACATTTTACTTGACCGCCCTGCAGTTGCGAGTGTGGGATGATGCTTGGCAGCTCGTCGGCCAACTTCCTCCACCAAACAACACCCGGCAGAATCCAATCTCTCACCAGCTTCAAACAGCTTTCGCGCCACCTCGCAAGATGGCTACCAACGACAATCAAAAGCTGCTTTGGAATCCAGAAAACGTTCGAGATGTCGCCGATTCAATAGGAATATCGCTTACAGAGGAGCCGCTGCGCGTGTTGGCACAAGATGTCGAGTACCGAATCGGCCAAGTCATTGTCGAGTCGCTTCGCTTTATGCGCGCTGCCAATCGCACCACGCTGACCGTCCAAGATGTCTCGCAAGCACTCAGAGTACTCGACGTCGAGCCATTATACGGCTACGAGTCCACTCGTCCATTGCGCTACGGGGAGGCAAGCCTTGGGCCCGGCCAACCTCTTTTCTACATTGACGACGAGGAGGTCGACTTCGAGAAACTCATCAACGCGCCACTACCTAAGGTTCCCCGAGATATGAGCTTTACTGGTAGGGTACCGGTCGGTCCCGATTGATGGCGTGCGCGCATACTAACAAGAACCTCTCTTCAGCACATTGGCTTGCCGTTGAAGGCGTTCAACCATCCATCCCACAGAACCCAACGACCGCCGAAACCTCCTCCAAAGATCTGCTCCCCAAGGGCCCCGGCGCCAACCCTGCCCTCGCTGCACTGGCCGGCAACGACAATGTCTCTTTCAGACCATCGGTTAAGCACGTAATTAGCAAGGAGTTGATTCTCTACTTCGACAAGATCCAAGCCGCCATCCTCGATGATGACCCCGACGAGGAGAAGACCCGTCTTCGACAGGCCGCTCTCGAATCTGTCCGCTCAGATCCAGGTCTCCACCAGCTCCTCCCATACTTTGTCAACTTCATCACCAATCAAGTCACGCACCGCCTAGACGACCTCTTTGTTTTAAGGCAAATGATGGAATTGGCGCACGCAATTATTGAGAACCCCAACCTCTTCCTCGACCCTTACGCTAGCTCCCTCTCGGCACCGGTTCTCACTTGTCTGATGTCACGCAAGCTTGGTGGCCCGGACAATGGGGTTGACGCAGTAAAGGAAGCATACCGACTGCGTGAGTTTGCTTCTAGCTTGCTAGAAGTCGTTGCAAGGAAGTACGGCAAGACCAATGCTCTGCTGCGCCCCAAACTCACCAGGACATGTTTGAAACACTTCCTTGATCCAACCAAACCGGCTGCTGTGCATTATGGCGCGGTCCTAGGTATTGCGGCTGGTGGTGGTCCCGAAGCTGTGCGTGTTCTGATTCTCCCCAATGTCAAGAGCATTGACGCCGCGGTTTTGCAACCGCTGTACGACAAGGGTGAGGCGTACAGGTCAGAATATACCGCGCTGGTTGGTGGGATCATGAAGGCGATTCTAAAGTTGGTGTCGGAGGAGCCAGTGGCCAATGGGGTAAACGGAGTTGACTTGTCGAGGGAGGGAGAGCAGGTGATTGAGTTCTTGGGGCCTACTATTGGGCGCGAGGTTGCACAGTTGGGAAAACATACGCTCAACAAGGCTATTCTTGATGTTCGGCACTTGGAATAGGAGACGGGGCTCGGATTGCTATGGTATCGGAGAGTACTCCGTGATGCCTTGAGGATATACAATAATCGGCTAGGAGCGCGGCGTTCAGGAGTGAAAGGAGTTTGGGTTTAGGCAGCTACTTATATTGTACACTTTTAGTTTCTCGGGGGTTTCTACTTGAAGGGTTGATTACGCGCAATACAGCATTTGTATCCATTGCTGTTCGTTTGTTTCACTCGTTACTGATGATATTGATTACCCCTGTTCTTTGAAACTGGACAGTTCAGTAATTCATTACCCGAACCAATATAAAAAAAAACTCAACAACGGGCTAAGCCTGAAAATGTTCATCTCTGAGTGATTTATCCTTTTACTTATACGTGCTTGTTAGGTTGGATTAAAAAGCATGAGTTTGGTATTTGAATACACTATAACACTTGTATGTACATGTAACTTACAGCAGAGATAAGATAAGAAACAGCTCCCGACGTCCCAAAGCTGCTGTCGCAAGTCGAAAAAGGTTTCTTGAAACAACCCCTCCCCCGCCCGTTCATTTTAGGAAGCTTTTCTCGGTCAATTCTTGACAAAATGACAGCTCTTGGAAAACGCAAGTCCAGAGCTTCAGAGGACGATGTTGCTGATGCCCAGGAAGCATTACGAAGGCACTTCGAAGCTCGTTTTAAGCCAATCGACATTGCGCCTGTCATTAACTCCCGCGTCGCTCCAGCAGAGAAAGAAGACAACGACAGCAGTGAAGGAGGAGAAGATGACGATGATTATAGCGGTTCCGACTCAGACGATGGATGGAATGGCGTTTCAGGCGATGAAGACGACAGCGAAGAAGGCGACGATGACACTCCTCCAGCAGTGGAAGTCGTAGATTATTCATCCTCGGGTCCGAAAGTCGAAACAATGAGTAAAAAGGAACTGAAAGCCTACCTATCCTCCCGCCCACCACCAACTCTCGCAGAGGCAAAGTCCTCCACTTCGAGGAAATCCAAGAAGTCAAAGGCCGGGGACGATAACGACCAAACCGAGGACAGTGCCGCCTTCCTAGCCAACGACCTCGCCCTGCAGCGCCTCATCTCCGAATCCCATATTCTTTCCGCTGCTGGAGGAAACTCCACCCACTGGCAATCGAGCGCTGCTGCAGATAGCGCCTCCAACACACGCGCCTTTGCTACCGGCCGCGTTACTAAAAAGACCACCGACCTGAGATTTCAAGCCCTAGGAGCCAAGGACAGCATTCTTGCCCAGGCCAAGATGCCCATGGCTATGCGAAAGGGTATCGTAGGTGCCGCTTCAGCGAAGGAAATCAAGCGAAGGCGTGAGGCCAAGGAGAACGGCATCATCCTTGAGAGAGAGATCAAAAAGCAGCCGGCGAGAAAGAAGAAGGGCGCCCGTGGAGAGAGGCCTGTGGATGCTCCTGGTGTGGGCAGGATGAGAGGAGCACAGTTGACAATTAGTGCCCGAGAAGCAAGAGCGATCTCTTCAGAGGGTGTCAGGAGAGGTGGCGGTGGAGGCAAGAGGAGGAGGTGATTCCGGCAAGGATGAAGGAAGATATCCACTGCGAAATGAAATCAAAAGCAGCACACCCTGTTTGGCTTCAAATGATACCCCGTCCTAACTAAACCACATCATCAAGCCCCATTTCAGGTATTTCGGGATGATAGGAAAAATGAAAATAAAAGCAGCAACACATGTCCATCGTGACCACCACAAACTGGAGATATTTCCTGGACAACTCCGTCATGAAAAGTTTGATTTCCGTGCTGGGTACAATCTCAGCCCGTCACTTGTATCTAAGATTGTGTTGCACTGCAGGACCGCAGTGGGCAATTCCAGTTCTGAATCTCGGAATTGGATGCCCAAATTGTAAATATTGGCAATCGAGAACTTGGTCACCATCATGCTACTCTCAAACCAATGCACCCGATCATTCAAGTTTTATGAGATTTTGAGTGGTAGCAGTGCTGCTGGGCGCTGGTCAATATAGCACATGGTGCATCCCGCTCTAAAACTGTGCAAGCGGCGCATCTCAACCTCCCTAGAAATTTTTAGCTTCGTTCCCAATTCACAGTCCCGCGACAGCTCACTGGCCGTGGGAGAACAGCGACTTCTCCCTTGCTGTACACCCACTTCGACCTCTTTCTTGTGCTGTTTTCTGCTCATTCTTTTGCTTCACGACTCCTACACATATACACAACCCACTATGATTTGCCGATCGTGTCTCCGACGAGCCTCAGGCCTCACCACCCGCCAAATATCAGTCTCACCCCTCCAAGTACCACGAGCAGCCTTCAGCACAGCCATTCAAACGCGCAACGCTGCAGCGGCCCCCGCCCCAGAACTTACTCCCCTCACGTCCGAAGCTGTCGCACCAGGAGAGAAGCCGGCGCCCCTCTCATCTTGCACAGCTGGCACCGTCCTCAGCGGGCTCAACTACTTTAAGGGCCAATCCGACCCAGTTGCCCTCCCGGACGAGACTTACCCTGCCTGGCTGTGGAAATGTCTCGAAGCAAAGGAGGATACGTCCAAGGCCAACGATGCCGACGCAGGCGATGAGTTCTGTACGTCTTTCAGTCTGTCATCTCCTCTTAAAGTTCACAAACTGACCAGTTCCCACCTCTTTCACAGCCAAATCGAAGAAACAGCGTCGTCTAGCAGCCAAACGGGTGCGCGACGCACAGGCGAAGCTGCTTGCCTCCGGCGACCTCGAGGCACTGGCGCCCAAGATTCCCCTGCAGAAACAGAGCATCAACCTGCCCGCCGGCGAGAGCGGCAAGCTCGAGGATGCATTGGCGGCCGCCGAGTCACGGGAGGATCTGCGCAAGGCCATGCGCAAGGAGAGAAGGCAAACGATCAAGGAGTCCAACTATCTCAAGTCCATGTAAAGGAGGAGCCAGGGCTCAATGTTGGTCTGTATATACTACAATAGGGTGTTGGCGGCGGCGGCGGCGGGTTAGAAGCAAAAGAACAGAAAGGGGAACCATCATCTGGAAGGATGGCAGTCACATCAAACATGTGGTTGCGTGTATCAAATACAGTGTACTTTATGTATATTTGGCAAAACACATTAAAATTATACGTCACGGTCGAACGAAACAAACAAACCGGTGCACTTATTCGATTTTTGATTCGTCTGGTTTTGGAAAGCCTACTTTTAGCTTTTACAAAGACCTTTTAACTCTTGTAATAATGTCAACTCTCTCAAGAGGAGGTACGGGTTACCTATACTGGGCTCCCGGTGCTCATCTTTCTTGGCCTCTCTTCACCCCACGCAACTCTTCCGCGCTTTCTTTCACTTCATCATAACGAGCCATCGTCCTCGCTCGTCATATGCCGCCTGCGAACCTAATCTTCTAACCTTAAAGCATGTAGGACTCGTCCTTGATCAAGCCAGTGGATGACATCGTTCAGACCAATCTCAGACTTTGTTGTGGCACGGTTTACATCTGTGAACGAGGTATGAACGATAATCTTTACTTGCGGCGGGTTGCCTTTATTGAAGAAGTTATGTAACCTAAGGATGTGCTGAGGATTCTGGCATTGATGAGTGAATTCAAGAACAATTCAGGATTAAATACACATCCAATCACAAGGTTTCCTGTCCCGCCGACATGGATTTTAGAATTTTGGGGGGTTGCCAAGAGTCCCAAGCGTGGTATCGATAGCGTCCGCATTGCCCCGCCAAATTGACGGGATCCTCCCGTCGCCAAAGCTGAACCTGGAAAGCTTAAGCGGAAGCTGATGAATTGAAGCTGGAACTATCTGCCTGCCTGCCCTCCATAATCCATTCCCAAGTCCATCGAAGCCTGGAATAGAGGCACTCGGCAGTCATTCTCGGGCATCTTACCGTTCATCTCTAGTGTGTTTTCCTCTGGGAAATACTTGCACAAGCTGCCTAAGATGGGGCATGTGTAAATCTCACTTGCAAGCTTCCTTGAGCCTGACCGGCGGATGCCAGAGAAAGTATACAGGTTTCTGTTTGTCTACATAGTTGTACATGTTCGAGAAATTTATATTCATTAGGCCGTCTTTTTGTCTCTCCGCTTGCCCATGTTGCGGACACGAGGGGTGACAACCCATTTGTTGATGTTGCTCTTGCGGCGTGTCTTGTAACCACCCTTGGCTGGCCGACCCCAGGGACTGACCGGGTGAACGTTACCCTTTGACTTACCACGACCACCACCGTGGGGATGTTCAACTGATCGAGATGTAAGTGACCAAACAGGGAGAGAGATAATTCTGTTTTTGCTTACATGCGTTCATGGCCAAACCTCTAACCGTTGGCCTAATGTTGAGCAAACGGCTTCTTCCGGCCTTGCCGAGTTGTCTGTATTGATGCATAATGTTGCTGGCAATGCCGATCGTTGCGCAAGCGTCCTTGCTGACCCTTCGAATTTCACCACTCTGTAGCCGAACGATAACGAACTGGCCCGTCATAACCTTGGTACCGTCTTCCCGGGTCTCTTCCTCCTTGGACACGATAGTGGCATATGTTCCGGCGCTGCGGCAGAATACTGCGCCACCGTTCGGCCGAGAGCCCACGTTGAATATGGTCGTTCCAACCGGAATCATGTGCATTGGCAAGCAATTACCCCTCCACGCCGTCTTGGCTGCCAAAATACCGGGATCGACAATACCGCCCATGCTGTCCAGAAGATCCTGAGGAATACCAGCGCGGTAGCTCTGGACCACATCACCAGCCCTCATGCCCTCAGCAGCAACAATGTAGCTCTTCTTGCCAGTCGCCTGCTCCGTCAAAAGCGCAATATGAGCACTGCGGCCGGGATCGTACTCAATGCGTTCCACGAGATGCGGGCCCGGAGTCCACCGATCGAAATCAACAGTACGGATTCTGCGCTTGACACCACCACCACGATGTCTGACCGTGATTTTGCCCGAGTTGTTTCTGCCGCCCTTGCCGTGTCCCTTCTTGGGGAAAGTCAAGGGGAGGTATGGCCTGCCCTTCCAAAGATGGTCGTTGATGGGACGCTTAAGATGGCGAACACCGGGCGTCCGAGGCTTATACGTTCGCATCTGTACTGGTTCGATGTCGGTTTGCATGGCACCTGAGAAGGCGCCTCCTGAGCTGTCGCTACTACCGGAGGCAGAAGGCTTGAAGCCACTCTGTACTTTGGTCGCATAACTCCGGGCGACTGAAATCTGAAGAGCACGCTGGCATATCGAAGCCACCCCGGCGGCCAGTGGCCGGAGCTGCGGTTGCAACATTATCGTGGTATAAGAGGTTACTATCGGGACATGGAGGGGTAATCTGGTCGGCCTAGGTAGACTTGCAGCGGCGGGGAGCAGCCAATTGCAGGCTGGCTGCGTGCGCAGGATCGGATGTTGAGGAGGAGAGGGGCTCGAGGCGGCGGTGTTGTTGTCGGAGCTCGATATCCCATCGATCGGTCGGCGCTCACCACGTCCGAGATTCCACGATTTTGGAAATTTCGCTTCGGACGGGCTCTCAATCCGCTGCCCCGTGCTCCCAATGTGGCTGGAGCTGCTGTGGCTAAGGCAGCTATTTACGTCAGAGTCCCCTTTAAGTGGATTATATGTATGTTAAAGCCACACTCTGTCACCTGCGGAACCATCCCTCATCCCTGCACTGAACTTCAGCCTTGCAACTGCCAACAACGACTTCAACTTCAACGAGCGATCTCGAATCAAACTCCATTGCAATTTACCATGTTCGATTCGTCATTGCAAACGCGGACATAACAGGACTTTTAGTTACCGCCCACGGCTACGGCTGTTGTTTGCGCGCAACATGTCGACCGGGCGGAAACTCGGCGGCGGCCGCATCTTGGGCAGTGGCAGGGGTCTCGCCCCGCCGTCATCGTCCTCGGCCGCGACACTCGATCCCAGAATCAGGACAGCGAGCCCATTCCCACCATCCGACAGCAGCGTCGGCTCTCTCCCCTCTCGATTCTCATCGCCAAATTCTGCCTCGCCGCCCTCCTCTAGTCCCTTTCCAGACCTTGGCCAAGATCTTGCCTCGAATATTAGCTTAGGTGGTCCTTCAAATGGAGCAGCAACGAGTGGGAAGCTGGCTTGTCCAATATGTGAGGAGGAAATGGTGTGATTTTAATGTTACCTGAGGACGGTAAATCAGTATGTGTGGGCTGACTGGTGATACAGGTGACGCTCCTCCAACTCAACAGACACATTGACGATGTTCACCAAGAACTGCCCGAGGCGGAACAGGACGAAGTCAAGTCCTGGTTTGACAAACAAGTCCTCAAGGCGAAACGATTCCAACCAATATCACTCATCAACCAAAAGCTACGAGGTCTCGATGTCTTCGAATCGAACGAAACGCAACCCATCACCGTCTCCGCAGCACCGGGAAAACAGATCGAAACAATAATCGACCCAGAGGAATTGGTCACGAGGAAACATTGGGAAAGGTTAAAGGGAGATGATACCTGCACCGATCCGACATGCGACAGAAAACTGGGCCCCCTAAGTGGGAGCGTTAACTGCAGGAAATGCGGACGGTTGTTTTGCGAGGTGCATACGATGTATCAGATGAAGCTATCGAGGTCGGCCAATCATGAGCCTGTGAGAGGTGTCTGGTGCAGGGTGTGTGAGACTTGCTACAAATCAAGAGAAGGATACAATGACCATAATGGAGTCTCCCGTGATTACACCAAAGACTTTGCTGCGATTCGCCAGAAGAAGGTAGAACGACAACGGCTCGAAGTTCAGAGACTGGAGAAGAGGCTCACCAAACTCACACGGTTACTTGCGGAAGTTCCTCAAGAGCCTGGGATTAACTCCGGTCTGTTATCACCCCTGGGTGGACCGAAAAATGTTAGGAAGGCTGTTGAGCAGTCTGTTGTGACGTGGGAGGATGATGCCTCCGTATCTCGTTGCCCCTTTTGTAAACAAGAGTTCGGTTCGTGGACGTTTAGGAGACATCATTGCAGGATATGTGGCAGGGTTGTTTGCGCCGATCCCCAAACCAAATGCTCTACCGAGGTGGGACTGAATGTTGCGCGTCGTAAGTTGTAACCATCCCATGTGCACGTCATGCGAGAAAAGGCTGATGATTTGATAGCAGCAGGGCTGCCCGCCACCGAGAAGCCAACCGGAAATGGGCAGGTCAGCGTTGATGTTCGGATGTGCTGTGAATGCAAGACTACCATCTTCTCCCACCAAGATTTTATTGATTCGATAACACACAAGCCGCCGGACCAAGTCGCCTACGAGAACTTACGGCAATTTGAGAGGGGTATCCGAAGTATGATGCCAGAGTTTCACAAGTCATTACTAGCGCTGCAACCGCCAGAAGAGGACAGCAGCAAGCCTCCACCTACGCACAATGACATCCAGCACGCGGGGAAGATTCGGAAACGTCTGACCTACTCGTTTAGGCAGTATGACAACGCCGCCAAGCGCATTCTTAACATGCCAACCGATAGCCCACAACAAAAATTACTACAGAAAAAGATTCACGCTGCCGCATCCACCTTTCTACACACAAATATGCTGCCCCTGAAGAGTGTTCCGGCTATTCTGAAATCCAACCCAGCGGGCCATCGGCGGCTTCTTTCAAATGGGCCGTCACATTCACCTTTACGCAACGGGGAGTCGGCAGGGTTTGACCCAGAGACGTCAAGCTTGGGAGGGGCTAGCGAAGTCAGTACGGCCGTCTCTGCACTAGAGACGGAGGAAAAGGAAGCCAGGGAAAAGTTGGTTGTTCTCGAAGAGCAACGGTTTATGGTACAAGAGATGCTGGGTCATGCAAGGAGTGCTCGACGGTTTGAGGAAGTCACCGCCTTGACGCGGAATATTGAGGAGCTAGACAGGGAGATTGAAACATCAAAAAAGGCCGTCAGGGAAGTGTCTGAACGGTGGGAAGGAGTTTATGCCGGCGCGGCTTCTTGAGTTTTTTTTTTTTTTTGAGTTTTTTTTTTGGAAATAGGTACGAAAGGGATTGGTTTTTATTTTACCCTCGACAAGCATTTGCATGGATGGAATGGAGTTTGGGTTGGTTAAACTTTTTGGGATATATATCTACTTCCCGCAGGTGGTGTTCAGGATAGCGTTTATGGAACTTTTGGCCTGCAGCTGTCATGATGATCTTGCTGCAGCTTAAAAGCAACCGTTGTGGTCCCGAGACTCGCCGAAGCAATACTAAGGCAAAAAGGGAATACAGTTCCAGACGGGTTAAAGCATAAAGATATAATATAGGATCATAATAAAAGAAGGGGGGGGAGGGGGGGGGGGGGATCTACAAGGCCTCCTTAGATTTGTTGTTGTTCGAGAAGGAAAATGAAGAGCAGTTGAACGCCGAGTGCGGTTGCAACTTTTTCAAGATGACGCCATGGCTCTCTGATGAGACACATAGGGAATATAATATCAGTATCTACAGTACTCTCCCATTATCGTCTACATGACTTCAATTTCTTGATTTCCTGTTTGATCCTGCCCCCTGTGGATCCAACATTTATCAGGCCCTCTCTGACCATCATTATCATCTCCAGGAACACAATCATCCTATAATGGATTGCACCATACAGCCGCTGATCCAGGCGTTATACACAACGACAGCTCTACCCACTGTCACCTGGATGATCTTCCATATGTCTGCAGTCTTACAGCACCCGTAACATAAACGAGCCAAAACCGGCTGGGTATCATAATTTCTGCTGCGCGTGGTAAAACTCGTTATCGAAGAACGAAATATAACCTGCCACTCGGCCGTATTGTTGTAGAGTTCCGAAGAACTGCGCGGCCGAGGCATTTTCTAGATCCGGCCCACTTCAAGGACTCTTCGGATCTTAAGAACCACCCGAGAGCCTCAAGCAGGCGCTCCTGGAAGTCTTTCTATCGCGTATGAGCCCTTTGAGCAAGACATAATCGGTACACCCGGAATTTTGCGGATTCTGCGCTTGAGATCCCGATCGTTGGTTGCGACAATGTAGATGCGGTGCTTCTGGACTCGATCAACGATGCAGTCATCAGCATACGTGCCCTTGTGGTCGCACGTCAACTTTGCCCACCGCTCATCGCGGGCAACTGGAAAAGCAATGTTAGTTTATCATCAACATACACTATACCTCCGCCGGCCTTTCAAGAGCTGTGGTGCTGCACAAGAAACCCCTGGGGTTCTGACTGACCCGCCCTAGTTTATCTAGGCCGACGAATGTTTAGACAGTTCAGCGGAAAGAAAAACCACTTACTCATCAGTGCCACGCGATACTTAGGCCCCAGCTTTTCCATCTCAGCTAGGACGCAGGAACTGATACAGATGTTGACGCTTGCCGCAAGTGTGGTCATCGCCGTCTCTAACAGAGGCAGCTTGGCGCCCACAGTTCTGCTCAAAAAATTTGTGTCGACTAGCACTTGATACGGAGGGACCAAAGCAGTGTTATGCTCAAAGAACATACTGCTGGGCATTTGAGGGCTGGGAAAACGTCAGTACCAGCTCGGACTCATGGAGGACAGGCTATCCCATACATCTCTCGAACTGCCTCCTTTTCCTTCTTCTTGATTTCTAAGGAAGCCTTTTTCTCGGCTTCTGACTTGCGGCGGTCGTCATTTTTGCCAATCACCCGCTTTACCTGTTGCCAAGGTTAACATCAGGTATAACTGTAACAGAGATGGAGTACTTACTGCGGCGAATTTTCTGGTCTTTTTGGCGACACCCATTTTATCGACTCAACTGGCAGGTGAACTAAAATTGAATTTGGTGAAGATGGAGTGGTTGCTGGTGATGGTGGCAATGAGTTGGATAATTTTTTCTTTTTTCAGATAAACGGTCTGTATATACGGCTGTATATCTGGAATGAATAAAAAGTATACTAAAATATAAGAAGAAAAGTTTTTGCGGGTTCCGGTTGCTGGGTGTGATTCAAGGTTTCCGCCTCGTGGGTTTGACGTCGCGTCAGACGAGGTATGTACCTCCCAAACCTTTCTCACGCAACTATATATCTGGAGACTACTGGATATGGTCGGTATGGGTGTTAGGTAGGGTGGCAGTGGATGACAGCAAGAGGCCTTCCGCCGGTAAATGGTCCCTGGGATTTTTTTCTTCCAAGGTTGCATTGATTTTCCACGGCCGGGAAGGGCTGCCTATCCTGCCGAAATTCAATTGGACCCGAGCGTTCTATTGGCTCGTGCACTGCAGATTCCCGCAGATATTGTGCATGGAGGGGCAATCGTATTCTGCGAGGTTGTGAGTCGGTGTTGGGGTTTTTAAACTTTAGAGGCTGGACATAACTCTTCCACAGCATTAATCAGAAAAATAAGTTTGGAGAAATATCGATTCATTTGGGATTCCAACCTACCTTCTTCAGCCTTTGTCTTTTAATATTTTACCGTCGATATACCGACTTCAGGGCCCCTACTCCCGCAAGCCAAGCTAGCCAACGGCCACTGCAACCCCCATCACAATTCAACTTGATCCAGACTTATCCGATAAACTTGAAAGAAATATTGTCAACATTGCAACAACAACGCCACAATGAAGGTCCTCGAGGCACAAGTTTGTCTTATCTCCAATTATGAGGTCTATCAGCAGATCATCGACACCAGAGCGCAAAATAAGGCGAAGAAGATAAGGGCTCCAGAGAACCTCTTCAACCTTCAGACCCAGGTTGGTCCCTTCTTGGCTTAAATTACTCTCTAACCCGAGGCTATCGGAATAACTAACTCGGCATAGGTGTTAGATTATTTCAGAACCAGGCCAGGGCCATTACGCGAGCAAGAGGAAAAGCAGAACTACCACGATGGGGCTTTCGACCGGCTCTTTGAGAGGTTGGAACAAGAGAACTTTCGGCAAAAGCTGACCAAGGGAGAGGCAATCTGCATCTGCAACATCCGACCAATGTCTGCTCCAACTCTTAGCGGAGTGATCGAGGACATAGAAAATCGATTCACCGAAGAGGAGCAGAACAGAATCGTTGAGATTATTGCCGAAGTACTTGGCAGTGATGATCCACGGGAGGAGGAGGAGGAGGAGGGAGAAGGCGGTAATGAGGGAGCTGAAGACGGGGACGAGGCCGTGGTTGAGGATGGGAACTGAATGGCTTCAACAAACGGGTAACACCAGTTTCTCCACGACCTGAGAAACTGGCCGAGTTCTATTACATCATTACGCAGCCGCCTTCGCTCTGTCCCCCAGCATCTGTCGTTGTTTTTAAGGCGGTCGCACAGATATCGTCAAAAACCTCGGTCATCAGCTCGCCAGTCACGGCTGAGCATTCCATATATTTATCGGCGCGCATCTCCTGGGCCTTTGCATACGCCTCTTGCGGATATATGATTCCGTTTGGATCATCTTCGGACCGAAGGTCCCTCTTGAGACCAAGCACCAACAGTGGTAGGGTATCACTTGTGGTGAATGTTGAGCGGACTTGGTTGACCCACTGGCACGGAATTGTCAGAAACTACAGCAAGCGAGTGCCATTTGGAACGACATACCACTTTTTGGAGATTGATCAGGCTGAGCCGTTGGCTTATATCATAGCAGATGATAGCGAGGTCTGGGCGGAGGAGTCTCCAATTTTCGGGGCTGGAAGTATCATAAAATTCGAAACGATACTGTCCCTTTCTAGCTCGGATCTCAAAGACAAAGGGTTGATCCATGTCTCTAAGCGGCTCAATAGAGGCTCTGCCATGGAGATTATGTCGTCCCTGGCTGATTCGTCTGTGGATGAGGGTCAGCCGATAAGTAACTTCTTCAGCATTGATTTCTCAGGATGGAGACAGAGCACTGACGATATAAAAGTAGTTTTGCCACATTTTTCATCCCCTAGTAGTAGCACGGTGATTTTGTGTTCTTCCATTGTAAAATGAACGAGAGATGATGAGTATTCACTCAGCAACTTAAAAGACGCTGCCTGGGTTTCCCTAGTTGTCTGCAGCCTCAACCTGCAACCCCAACCCAGCCAAGCAACCTTAAACCTCCATCGACCACTTGCTTCTTGAGTTATAAGCCACAATGGGTACTTTCAAATTCACCCAATCAGAAGACCGGGACGTTTCTTGCCCGATCAATTGTCCCAGAAGTACGGATCGGTACGGGGTACGCAGTACCCTAATCAACCTAAGCTTGCTGAGCTTTGGTATTTGGATGTGAATCTCGAAAAGAGCTTCGCTTCAATAATCTAGCCGCTCTTTGGGATGCTAAAATTCAATAGGGAATAGTTTTGGAGGGACCTGTAATCAAAATGCAAACTCTTTTTCGCGGTGAGAAGCAGATATCGACACTAAATGGCATGCTTTCATGGCTTCCAGGTTCCCCTGCCTTTACCCCAGCCCGCTGCAGCAGCAGTGGGGCAAACGCCTATCAAGCCTTCTTATCCAAATACCTATGTATGTACGGAGTACAAGTACCTGGTGTTGCTTCCTACATGAATGTGCGAATCAACGAACTGAAATACAGTTTTGTTGACAGTCCGTGCAGTTCAAACCTATTCATGACTGGTTTGTAACCGTAATCTTTCTCATCGTTCCGCGACCTCGCACACGTCCCATAATTATCATGTTCGACTAACCTACAGTAGCCAACTCGAGATGTCAATTCCAGGAATCCCAGGGCTTGGGCAAATAGCCCCTCAGGTAGAAATTCCGCATCAATTCCCCTTTTTCTCACAGCAAAAACTTACGATTATTTTCCTTTCAAGCAAACCCACCACCAAGCAACAAACCGAACCATCACGCTCCGGCCTTTTGGCGAATGGCGCTTCCAAGTACCCCGCGGCGCGACGGCGACGGCGCGAGTCCTAACAGGCACCGCGGAGCGCGACGGAACCGAGCTGGCATTGAACCGATCATATACATTCACGCGAACCAAGTCAAAGCTATTAACATGGACGGGGTGCACGATAGAGGTTTCTGGAGAGTTCGATTCAGACGGGGTGGTGCAGTACAACTCCCCCGAGGAGTCTTCGTACCTACCTATCCTCAATACCCATTTCTATTTACATGAGCGACGACAACAGCAACAACAACAACAACAAGCCGGCCCTGCTAACACAAGAGGACCGAGGGTGATGATTTGTGGAGGGCCGAATACGGGGAAATCAACGATTGCGAGGACGTTGGTTGCTCTTGCTACGAGGGCGGGGTCTCAGCCTTTGTTTGGGAACATTGATCCCAGGGACGGGTTGTTGACGCTGCCGGGGACGGTGAGCGCTGCTGTTTTCGGTACGATAATGGATGTCGAAGATCCGGCGGGCGGGACGGGTGTTACGAGCACGCCAAGTAGTGGACCGAGCAGCGTGCCGGTTAAGTTGCCGATGGCGTATTACTTTGGGAGGGAAAAGGTGGAGGATGATGTGCGGTTGTGGATGGATTTGGTTAGTAAGTTGGGCAGTTCGGTGAGGGCAAAATTTGAGGAGGATGCCGATGTCAAAGCTGGCGGGTTGGTGTTGGATACACCTGCGGTTGAGCTTGTTTCGCTTCAGGAAGGAGTGGAGGGTCTGATCCATGCTGTTAGGGAGTTTGCGATCAACGTGATCATTGTGCTTGGGTCAACCGAGATTTATGGGGAGTTGGCCGGGAGGTTGAAGGACGAGAAGACTACACATGGGGAAAGTATTGGGATTGTGCCGTTGGATAAGTTGGATGGAGTGGTGGATAGGGATGAAATGTTTTTGCAGGCTAACCGGGAGGCGTCGATCAAGGAGTACTTCTTTGGGGATTCGAGGAGGACGCTTAGTCCGTTTACACAGTCGGTTGGGTTTGATGATGTGGCCATTTTCAAAGCCTCTGATGGTATGTTACTTTTGTCTCTGTGGTTTACAATTTGGCTAACCTTTGATGGTAGATGATGATGATCAACAACCGGCTCTTGAACAAGCAGAAATATCCGAGGAGATGTCACATTGGACGCTGGCAGTTATGAACGCCTCGGTTAACGACCCCCCGGAGACGATTCAGCAGGCCCCTGTCATTGGCTGGGTTGCTATCGCCAATGTTGACGAGGACAAACGAAGATTGAGGATTCTCTCGCCAGTGAGCGGTCGTTTGGGTAACCAACCGATGGTTTGGGGAAGATGGCCAGAGCCGTACATTAACCTCCTTGGTTGATTCGTCTGTTGCCTTTGGAGTTTGGGGTTCAGAAAAACATTTACTAGAGTCTTATGGAATACCCGGTATGACGTGTTTTGTGGTTTCAAGCTAAGTAGAGATCATTAGAAGCGGAAAATTAAAAGCAGCGGTGGCGGACTGTCTTCAATCTCCATATTCCATTTCAAGATCTTGACCATCCTTTGAAGTCCTCGGAAGAAAAGAGCTGAAGGATATTGATTCAGATGGGATAAAAAGATCGTCTCGCCATCCTAATGAGGTGAAACAGCAACTCGATAGAACGTGCTACCTGCCCCTTTGTTTATCAGTGATATAATGGAGTTCCGGACGTAATGACGCTACTTGCTTAACAAAACTCCTCAATGAAGACCCTACTCTTGCCTCAGCTCGACAAACATGATAGCGAAGCCAAGGCCTGAACCCTATTTGCCAACAACGCCGGCCTATTCGGTATTCCCGAAATTATCCCCAAAGGATGGAGGGAGTCTGCGGTAGATATCTATATTATGTAGGTGCTGAACTGACTGACTATTAAACTGTCCAACCCCTCTCAATACCAAAATTTTGTCTTGGTTCCTCTCCTAACCACTCTGTACTCGAACATCCCAAAACCACCCGACTTATTTATGATACCGGAAGTAAAGGGACGAGAAAGGCATCTTAATTCGCTACGCTAAACCATATAACGAATCTGGATATCTCAACAAGACACAAAGGAAAAAAGACAAGAGATCCCGCAGTCCAAGTAGCCTGCTACCCAAATGGCCGCCCCTTACCACCCCCTAGTCCCAACCAAAGTAGTATTCTGATAAAAGGAGAAAGGGAAATATAAAATATCCCAACGCCGGTAACTTAAGCTTTGGTTTGCTCTGGGTTTGGATCTTCGATCACTATCCGATCCAAGATCTTATGCACTCCAACGGCCCTCCCTTTCCCTTCGTCAATGTCGTCCGCCATTTTCCTCGCCCTCTCAATCAACACGTGCACCACCTTTCTCGTGTAGTCAAAGCTCCCCGTGCTGTCCATATAATTGACTGCATACTGTTTAATCTCCTTATTCTCCGTCTTTTGCTTCAGGATATTAAGCAACGCTTTGTTAGCCGGATTGCTCCTGATACTGTGAATCACGGGAAACGAGAATTTTCCTTCGGTCAGATCCTCACACATCCCCTTGTTGGCAGTATACTGCTTGCTGAACAGATTCTGATAATCATCCGCAATCTGGAAGATGAGACCAATGATATTAACGAGCGGGACGCAGTCAATTAGACTCCTGGACTCGGCCTGCATCAGCTTAATGCCCAGTCGGAACAGACCGCCAGTTTTATTGCTGACCATCTCGAGGTAGTCATCTTCGGTTGGGCAGGTAAGGGTGTCACGCCAAAAGAGATCCATGCCCTGTCCGCGGTGGAGATTGACGAGCTCCTCGGCAAAGATGTTGATCGCTTTTGGGTTCTTCAGCTTCTGGAGCTCCTGGAGAGCGCAGAAGTAGATATAATTGGAGCTGTTTATGGTTTGGGGAATCCCATAGATGCTGTGGGCGACGGGAAGACCGCGGCGCAGGAGGGAGTTGTCCTCAACGTCGTCAACGAGAAGGGAGGCCGTATGGAGCATCGAGACGACTTTGGTGATTATCTCAATTGACTCGGTGGGGCATTCAAGAAAAGCGTCAAAGGCCTTGACGAGAGCGGACCTGAAGTCCTTGCCTGGCTGTCCGTTGAGGTAGTCGAAGGGCTCGCGGAGGATCTTGTCCTTCTCGTCGGTCCATGTCCTCCTTGTATTACTGAAGAAGTCTTCGGTCGCAAACCGGGAGGGGTCTGGTGGAGGTTGTGAGTGCTGCTGTGCCATTGTAGATGAGGGAGATGAAGTGTGCGTTGCGGCGACGGAGGCGACGGAGGCTTTGCGACTGCGATGACGGGTGTGATGGGGTGCCTTTGGAGGAACTGGCGGGGGAGCTGTTGATATGGACGCCGAAAAGTTGGACGAAGTGGTACGTGGTGGGATTGCGGTTGGAGCAGCAGCGAAGGGACCGGCCATGACTGCTGCCTTTTATTACTGTTGTTGGGACGGCCGTTTATTTAAAAGCATATTTGGGATCGATGGCAGGTGACGACATGCGATTCGTGGCCCCCAAGGTACCTGCCCCTCAATCGCCAAGTTGTTAGGACATCAAGCATGTCAGCCATCGACATGGTGGGGCAGGTTGCTTGGCTGCGACACTACTCCGTATTGTGGTGGATGTATCGCTGCACCGATGTATCTTAGCTCCACAGATACTTTGGAAGCATCTCAATCAACCAGCTTTACCACCCATGTTTGCTGGAGCTATTTAAAGCTTGAGAACGGATGGAGCCTAAAAAGCCTCTGTCTCTGGGCAATTCCCTTGTTGACACAATTCCCATTAGCCCGCGCAACCTCTGTGTAGCAACAAGTAAAGCCTGTGAAAGAGTGAATAATAAAGTGGAGCGCCTGGGGTTGACGGGACTGCGGCTCTCGGGACGCTAGCATCTAGCGCCTTTGACAGCTTTGGCCTGTGCGCGTGTTTTTCAGACTTCGGCTCAACAACATGCTGAGCTCGATTTCTGAGCTGCAGCACCACCAAAGCCACGTCGACTGCAACTCTTCCTAAGACCCGAATTTCTTCACTGCGCGCGACTCGATTCTCCCAAAATAATTTCGCCCACATTGTTGACGACCTTTCGATGATTCCCGAGGTGAATGGATGGCCTGTCGCAATGCCAACACCAACACCTACCCCAGATTCGCGAAAGCGGTCGGTCGAGGCAGATGAGGATTCGTCGCAAAGCAAGAGACAACGCACTGAGTCGCCGGTGTCCACCCCCCTACCCCCCATCCTAGCGACAGAGAAGATTGGGTCGTCACCGTATGCCTCAACCGTGCCGACATTCGATGCGCTAGCAAAGCAAGGCCTCCGTCGCAGCATCGCCATGATCTTGCAGAGTGTCGGCTTCGACACTGCCAAGCCAGAGGCACTTGAGAGCTTTGTGGTGCTGGCTGAGGAGTGTAGGTTTTCTCAAGGCTGCTGCCACTCTCTACGGCAATATTCCTAACACTCGTCTCAGATATGGGTTCTCTGGTTGAAGAAATCAAGACGTCTGCCAATACAGCTCGGCGAACTCAAGCAATCCCCCGAGATTACGAGATTGGACTCACGCGCTTTAACCTCAGCACCTCCGTCCTTCGGTCTCACAAGAAGACGAAAAGACTTCCGATTGCTCAATCCAGAATCATACCAACATTCGAGGCTCTCGAGATAAGCGATCCGATCGACGGAGACCTCCCTATTCTCGGAGATGACCTCGACGGAACACCGGACAAGGAGTCCAAACCATACATCCCTGCATCCTTCCCAACGTTCCCAAGCATCCACACGTTCAAGTACTCACCAGTAACAGCTGAAGCCTTCACATTCTCGGACGACTGGTGTGCGCTTGATTCAGATGTCTCATCACAGACTCTTGATGGATCGCAGCCACAGACGCAACGTCCGCTTGCACCCGAAGAGATTCCCCACGGCGATCCTAAAAAACTACGCGAGGCAGCAGCGAAGGAAGCGAAAGCGGGAGAAGCAGCACTCAGAAGACTGGTTAGGGCTAGTAAAATTGCCAAACAGAAGGAGGTGTGGGCACAGGCGCAACGCCATCCAGCCCGCCGTGAACGTCAAAATCTTTGGGAGTCCGCAATGCGAGAGCTGTTGGAGGATCAGACCAGAGCCAATGGGAAAGATGTTGCGCCGGCTGCTATGCACGGCGAGCAGGCTCGATTGGAGATTGCCGACCATAGCATGATTGTCAACACCGAGAGAAGATATTATAGACAAGAGGTGCCTCGTGCAGGAAGAAGACCCGCCGTTACTGAACAAGGCCAGGGTCAACAAGGAGTTCCTAACAGGGCCTGATGGCGTGGTAGATATGCCAGCTTTTGGTATCTCGGGGATAGGCAAGAAAGGACTTCGGGGACTTTAGCGACACTGGCGAATTGGGATCGTTGCTGCATTTTTGGGAGGTTCATTTTATGGGTGGGATTAGGAGTTTTACGGGTCTCAGAAAACGGCAACAGAAAGGAAATCATGATACCCAGAATCTGTACATTATAATCAGAATTATACAGAGAGAATGCAAAGAAAGCTAATTCAGAGTGTCATTCAAGGTCTTGCCTTGTCGTGTCGTGGATGATGAAATGGAGATCCCCAAGTTGTGTCCGGTTAACTGCGCGCCCCATCCCTACGACGGGAGCCGGTTTGACTGCGACGAGCAACACAACATTTGGATGGGGTAATCAGATAAACAACGGATGTGCGAAGAGGATCGCATGTTTGAGACGGTCAAAGAAGCTATGAGTATATAAGAAACTAATAAAGGAATAGCATCCAATGACGGTGCCTTTCTGATCCATGGATATCATTAACTCATTCCGTCTGAATACAGAAAGAAGACGACCCAGTCCTCCACTCAAGACTTTGATTCTAAAAAAACCAAAAAAAAACCAGAGAGAAAAAGCATCTGAATAGGGCAGTCGCTAAACCATAAACACAAATTTTTCAAGACTCCGTAAGAGCAGAACCCAGAAACCCAGCCGGCAATTGCCCCGTGATTACAACAACAGCACAAAACAGCCAAAAGAGAACGGCCTCTCATCGTCTTAGACTGTCCAATCTTGCCTGAAGGTCATCATCCCCTGGATCGACGCCCCCACCTCCTCCACCAACTGCCTGCGCAACTTTCCTCTCAGCGACCGCACTGGTCTGCAGCCCTGTCGGTGTTTCGCCCAGCTAAGAGCCGCATTAGTATACTCATTCATAAGTTCTCGGGGCGGTTTAAGGTAATGCAACTTACCGCTTGGCTCAAGTCTACACCAATCTCCTCCAAAACTTGCTCAACGATCTCATCCCCTTCCTCTTCAGCACCAACGTCCATAGCATCATCGATAGCATCATCCATCATCTCCTGTCTCTGCTCCATAACATCGTTCTCGCGCTCGAACTCCATGGCAATACGTTGGAGGGATGGAAGGTTCATAGTACGGTTCATGCTCCCGAGAGCTTGTGTAGCACCCTTCATTGCCTGCATCATCTGCTCGTTTGTCCGGTAGGTCTAGAAGGAAAAAGATTAGAGACGCTTTTCCAAACCAGCTCCAGTGATAAATGGTACTGACCTGAAGACGGAGAGAGATCTTTTGGAGCTGGCTCTTCATGCCGTAAAATTTATCAATATATCTTCTCGTGCGCACCAGATCCTTGGCCTGAATCTTGCAAGCGCCGATCTGGCCCTTCTGGGCTGTTGCGCGAATCTGTGCCACAAGGGCCTTCTCCTGCTTCTCGAGCTTGACACGCTGTTGATCCAATTCTCTAATCGCTTTGTCGAGAAGTCGCTGGTTCTTGCGCAGACGCTCTGCGGGCGTCATGCGCTTTCCGAATGCCCACTCTAAGATCTAAGCGCTCCATCATCAGCCTCGGCCCATGTTTGTTTGTTTCGATCGTAGCGGGGCAGTTCACTGCGGCAGCGTGCGATTGTGCTCACATTCATTTTTCCGGGGACTGCGATGTCGGTGCTAGGATTGATTCCAGTCTAATTGTTCGGAAAAGAGACCAATCTGGGCAGTTAGGGTGGGCGATGGTGAGTTGATGCAAAGCTTCGTGGCTGGTGATGGGCTGCGTAATGCAGCTGTCCATCTGACAAAGGCAGTGAACGAACGGGCCTTGTAACAGAGTGCCTAGAACACTTTTGAGCCACTGGGGAACACCGCAGCCACATTGCAGTAAACCCCATCTTGGCAGGTCAGACAAACCCGCAGTGACCTCATCTTTGCTGGGACTTGGCTCCGTCTCCCTCGAGCATCAGCCCGATAAGATAACGGAGAAAGCTAATTATGGGTGGGGGCATAAAAATTTATGGGAACAGTGCGGAAATTTTCCCAAGGTTGTCTCCCAGGTTTCTCCAATTGAAAAAAAAAGTCAAAACAGGCCATCCGCAGAACCATCCATTCTGCCCAAATGATCACACGGTAGCAACCCGTTACACATCCTGCCCGAGGCAGACAGGAAGCAGCAGCAGCAACAACAGCAACCATGAAGTCGTCAAGAGTTTTCGTCAAGAATCTGCCCCCGTCAATTTCCGAGGCCGAATTCCGCAAACACTTTTCTGCGCAGGGACGGGATGTCACCGATGTCAAGCTCATCCCACATCGCCGCATCGGCTTCGTTGGTTACAAGTCACCTGAGGATGCCGAAAAGGCTGTGAAGTACTTCAACAGATCCTTTATTCGGATGTCCAAGATTGCTGTGGACTTCGCCACACCGGTAAGCTTTCATCGCATCACATATCCTAGTGAGCCACAACTGATCACTTTGCATAAAGATTGCGGAATTCATCCCAAATCCAGCTGTCCAGCACGCCCCGGGCCGCGATGCTGCCAACAACACCAAAACCACCAACCTTATCAAGCCTCGTGCTTCCGAGGTAGAACCATCAGAGGATGATGCTAACTCCAAGAAGAGGAAGCGGGATCCTACTGACGAATCTGATCCCAAGTTCCAGGAGTATCTCGAGGTAATGGGGCACGCCCCCAAGAAGGCCAAGGATCTCCAAGGGCTCGGTGTAATGCAGTCGGCAGTGACTACCACTGCTGTCCCCGCTGCATTGATGGAGGCTGGAGAGAGTGATGACGAGTATGAGGACATCCCTACTCGCCCTTCGAAACAGCCCGCGCAGCAAGCGGCGCCAGTTCCCACCCCAGATCAGGTCCAAGCCGCAGCCATTCCCGCTCCCGCTGAGGCCATCGACCTCCCTGTGCGCCAGCTGCCAGAAGAGTCTGCGTCGGCGGCGCCGCAGGTGTCCGTCGATGCTACAGATGACGACTGGCTCCGTTCAAGGACGAACCGCCTTCTTGACCTAGTAGATCCCGATGATCTTGCATTCTCTGGTCGCCCTTCAGCCCCAATTTCCGTCAATGTACCTGCATCCGCCCCACAGGAGCAGCCGCAAGATGTTGTTCCTGATGCCGAGGATGTTGACGAGAAGATGGACGATGTTTCTGCCCAGGTTAAAGGTCCCGAAGATGTCATCAAGATGATTGAAAAAACGTCGAGGCTTTTCTTGCGGAATCTCAGTTACACTGTTACTGAAGATGATGTGCGTGAACATTTCAACAAATATGGCACACTGGACGAGGTAAGCCGACGCCACACTTGTTTCTTTCTTGAGTTTCCACACTTCAGCCTTTCATGATGAACCCCTGATAGGGACATCTTATGCTATAAAAGCATATGACGAGAACTTGGGCTCGGTATTTTAGTAGATGCTTCGAGTTTCTGAACAATAGGCTTAAATGCTGTCAACTTATTCCGGTCTGTCTTTTACCAGATCCTCGCTAACAGCATTTGTAGGTCAACGTTCCGCTGGACAAACGGGGCCAAAGCAAAGGTTTCGCCATGATCAGTTATGAGCAGCCAGAAGCGGCACTTGCCGCATTCCAGGAAGATGGCACAACCTTCCAAGGCCGTATCGTACACATCATCCCCGCTACTGCTAAAAGGGACAACACGCTTGACGAATTTGCAATCTCTAAGCTACCTCTGAAGAAACAGCAGCTGCTCAAGAAAAAAGCCGAAGCCGCGTCCACTTCGTTCAACTGGAACTCCCTTTTCATGAGCCAAGATGCTGTCAACACCGCCGTAGCTGAACGCCTGGGTGTAACTAAACACGAGCTTCTGGATCCAACGGATGCGTCTGCCGCCGTGAAACAGGCAGTAGCCGAGACCACCGTCATCCAGGAAGCCAAGGCTTACTTTGCCGCTCATGGTGTGAACATTGATGCTTTTAAATCGCAACAGCGTGGTGACACATCGATTCTGGTCAAGAACATCAAGAATGCAACTATTGAAGAATTAAGAACCCTCTTTGAGGAGCATGGCCCAGTTCTTCGAGTGGTGATGCCACCTAGTGGTACCATTGCCATTGTTCAATTTGCCCAACCAGCACACTGTAGGGCAGCTTTCACCCGGAAGGCTTACTCAAGGTTCAAGGACTCGGTCCTATTCCTCGAGAAAGGACCGAAGGGTTTGTTCAAGGACAGTGTGGCAGCCCCTTCAGAAGATCGGCCTGCCGGGGTGTTGAAGCCGTCCGTTGCCGACCTCCTGGAACGTGGTGACGAAGATGTTCAGCCTGAGACGGCCTCTCTATTCGTCCGCAACCTCAACTTCTCTACTACTACTGAGGGATTGACAGCTGCATTCAAACCCTTGGACGGGTTTGCAAGTGCGCAGGTCAAGACTCGGACCGACGCTAAGAAGCCTGGTCAGGTGCTGAGCATGGGCTTTGGTTTCGTTGCCTTCAAGACCAAAGAGCAAGCCCAGGCTGCTCAAAAGGTCATGGATGGTCGTGTACTTGATGGACACAAGCTAGTCGTTAAGACATCGCACAAGGGTCTGGACGCTGCAGAGGAGCGGAGACGTGAGGATCTGGCCAAGAAGGCAGCTGCACAGCGGACCAAGATTGTCGTTAAGAACCTTCCGTTTGAGGCATCCAAGAAGGATGTACGGACTCTTTTTAGCACATACGGCAAGTTGGTTTCACTTCGCATCCCCAAGAAGTTCAACAACTCGTCACGCGGTTTTGCCTTTGCCGAATTCTCAACGGCCAAGGAGGCGCTCAATGCTATTACGGCACTCAAGGATACCCATCTTCTTGGGCGCCGGCTTGTTCTCGATTTTGCTGAGGCAGAGGAGGTCGATCCAGAAGAACAGATCAAGGCGATGGAAAAGAAGGTTCGTGGACAAGTCAACAAAGTTGCCATCCAGAAACTCACGGCTGGGAGAGCCAAGGTCAATATCGGTGATAATGAAGATGATGAGGCATGAGAGATTAATGCAAAATCCATTCTTGTTCTTCATAATTTCCTGTTCACAATCAAGATTCCCCGTCGAGGTGATGATGAATATTGTCTCAACGATCTTCCACCCTGGTCTCCCTGTGCAACGAGGTGTGTGCATTCTATTAAGTACCTCCACTTTTCCAACAATTTCTGCAGAATGTAGGAGTGGCAGGGCCAGTGAAAAGGCGTGGCTGAGGACCCTGTGCGACGATCATGAGCCTTTGACGTAAGTGGTGTTACCCCGATCGCCCCGCCTTTCTGGGTGGAGGACCCCTTCTGCAAGAGCTTCCGAACACGGATTTCACCCATGCCACTTGGTCCTGGATCGAGGATCCTCACATGCAGCGCCGTTATCAACGGGCAAGGTAGGCTTCTGAAAATATTGCAATTTTTTTGGTTTTCATGTTTAAAATCCAGGATGGAATTGTTAATAAATCGATGAATTGGTCAATTAGCTAAGTGATGAATACGGTTAATGTTGAAGCCTTGTCTATTGAGACATCCACGATGCGCCCGCAAGAAGAGAGACATACATGAAAAAGAGTTACAAAATATTATTGGTTTTTGAATGAAGCATTGGAGGAGCAAGCGAAAGGAAAGTGCCGATCTCCGCGGGTTTTTTTTCATGTCGTAGGTCCAGTTGGTGGGCCTGGAAGTAATGGGTTGTTGAGGACTTGAGACGGCAGTGCTGAATTAGATGGCACCTCATCAGTCATCAGCTTCTACGAGTCTCCGTTGGAGCTTCTTCCTCCCACCACCTTTCATCTTTCACCTTTCACCATCTAACCTCGATTTACCTAGGAAATATATCTTTGGATTTCTATCTCTAGAAGCTGCCCCCGGGATTCCAGATTGTCAAAGGCCGGATATATATTTCATTCGGCCTCCACCAACCCCCAACCTGCGGCACATATATTCAACTCTCAATAATCCAATAACCAACAACCAAGAGGAAAAGCCATCATTGCGCGAGTGTAAAAGTGGGTTGCGTCTTTTAGCTCTAAACTTATCCCCGACAGCGGCAGTCACCAGAGTCACCACCAATTTGCCAGCCAAGACGACCGGTCCAGGCAAAACTCTGTTCGTCTCGACTCCTCCCGCTCAGATCCTCGACATATAAAGCTGCTGGGTTCTCCGCTGGGTTCCCCCGCGCAGCAGCTCAGTCTTTCAGTTGGAGGGCTCCGCCTACATACTCCTCCGCCACCCTCGATCGCTGTTCCTGGCAATTTTTAGGAGTCAACGCCTTTTCTCCCAAAGCCTGCATTGCATCTCTTTTTCCACTTCACCAACTTCAAGCTGTTGTCGCGCAATTGCATCATCTGCTGCCGCTCGCTCACAAACCGACTGGCCCCGACCCCCACCATCTACCCTGTAATCCCGAGAAAGATTTCGGCTCTCCACACCCGAATCCCCGACCGAACGAACCGATTGCCCCGCACCCATCTATTCGGCAGAGCGCAGCAAACAAGAGAGGTCCACGATCTTTTCAATCTTCTGACAGCGAGCGTAACTACGCAGCGCGCATTCACAAACACAAGTACAGCTTCGGTTCTCGAAGCTGCCCAAATGAGCTCCGCGACTCCTAGCACCAGCCCACGGGGAACACCCGTCGCGGTTTCTGGACCACCTCCCACTTACAGATTCCCCCATGACAAGCTCAAGAGGCGACAAACACAACCAGGCAAGACACCTTTAGTGCTTGTCGCTTGCGGTTCATTCTCTCGTTAGTTGCTCCGTCTCTCTCAACTCAAGGTTGCAACATATTGACATGTGATCCTTCAGCTATCACATTCCTTCACCTTCGCATGTTCGAAATGGCCTCGGACTTTGTTAGATTCAACACTGATTTCGAGGTGTGCGCCGGATACCTATCACCGGTATGTTTTGTCAACGGGGTAAGAGATGACGAATACGAACTGACTCAGTTTCCAGGTCAGCGACGCATACAAAAAGGTGGGCCTAGCACCGGGCCATCACAGAGTTGACATGTGCTCCCGGGCGATCGAGCCGTCGCCATGGCTCATGGTCGATCCATTCGAGACGGTGAATTGCAACGAGAACGGAGAGCCAGCATACGTCCCCACCGCTAAGGTGCTTCGACACTTTGACCATGAGATCAACACTGTTTTTGGTGGCATCGAAGGGACCGACGGAAAGATGCGCAAGGCAAAGATTGCGCTGCTAGCGGGCGCGGACTTGGTTATGTCGATGGGCGAGCCTGGTCTCTGGTCGCCAATCGATCTGGACGTGATCCTGGGATCTTACGGCGCATTCATAATTGAGCGTTCCGGTACTGATATTGACGAGGCCCTTTCGACCCTCCGACAATATGAGAATAATATCTGGGTTATCAGTCAGGTTATCCAGAACGATATCAGCTCTACCAAAGTCCGGTTATTCCTAAAAAAGGACCTCAGTGTTCGGTATCTGATTCCAGATCCTGTTGTGGAGGTATGCCGAATATGACTCAGGCTTTTATCTGAAAAAAGGCGCTGACAAACATATAGTACATCGACGAGCACGGCCTCTTCCAAGAAGGACCAGCACGCGAAACCAAGGACAAGGAGAAAGCCCAATCAGAGAATCCTCCAGAGACGTCAAACTCGAAGACTATCAAGGGTTGAATGTCTTCTTTTATTCAGATGGTCAGGATGCGAATCACGAAGTCCAGCTCTCCACGACACAGCGAAAACATCACTCTTAAAAAAAGCAGCATGCCGAGAGAAGATGGAGAACTAAAGAGGGACCATCACGACAAATGATATCAATTGGGTTGTAGAAGTGGTGGGTTTTAATATGATTGTTTGTGTGTGTTTGATTGCGTTGTGCATAAAGCCAAAGCGTTTGACCATGAGAATTTGAAGCAAAAGACTTGCAGGGCATGGTTTACCATTGAATGGAGCTAAACGACACACAAAGGGTATGACAGGGATACTAGGCGTTTTTATTTTATATATATATACATTTCTTTTTTTCTTTCTTTGGTTGTTCTCTCACACAGATGCATTATATAGAATGCTGGAGGCTATTTGTTTTTATCTTGTGTGCTTCTCAAGAGTATCGTCATTCATGAAAGGGGGGTTGGTTAATATTTGGATATAGAGCTGCTACTCGTAGCATGGGGCTTAGAAGAAAGACAGGCGAAGCATAAGGGTGGGAAATCATAGCATGATGTGAATACTGATCGACATTGATTCATGATGCATATTTTGAAAAATTTCCATCTTTATGTTTATCTTGGCCGGTTTTATGTATCTGTTGCAGTTGCATCTTCCGCCCTTGGCTCCTCCTTGTCCTCCTTGGCTCCCTTGCCACCACTCTTTATATTTGCTTGTCCGTAAAGCTCTGTCAGATTATACCGCTTGAGCTCATCCCAGTCCCCGTCGACAACACCGATGCCGCATACTGTCTGTATGTCGGAGTTAGAACCTAGGCAGCTTTAAGAGATCGGAGGGTTATTTATTCTTACTTGATACACGTCAACCAATATCACCTTGTCAGGCGAGCTTAGGTTGACCTTGTGACGATCATCATTGATCATGCCTGCGATTGTGTTGATGACCACGTCCCTCTTCAACTTGCTGTGGTTCCGGATGCTCGGACGGATAGCGAACTGGGATTGGGGTCAGTACCACAGTTTAGGGCGGACATTAAACATGACGAGGCACTCACTGTAAAACCCTTCTTCTCCTCAGTCTCTGGTTTCTCATCTTTGGTCTTCGCCTCAGCCGTGGTGGCCTCACCGGCATTAGCATCCTTTCCACTGTCACCTTCCTCTGCTGCTGCCGGCTTTTCCCGCTTCCCGCTCAGATCAAAGAACGAAGCCAGTGCCTCCCTAGCCACTTCGGCGAGCCCTTGTTCCGTGGCCTTGCCTGTAACCGTTACGGGCGTAAACCGGTTCACGTAGCGGCACTTCATCTGGCCGGACTCGGCGGATGATTTTGCATCCTCACATATGCGCCGCACAAATGCCGTGGGTTCAATGGGTGCCTTGGTCTTGACGAACAAAAGACAGTCGACGTTCATCTTGAGAGGCGTCCAGTTATGACCTCCATCGGTGCCCTTGCGGTTGGCGTTCAAAGCGGCTACCTCCTTCTGGATAGCCGCCTCAATGTCACCGTCATCCTCGTCTTCACTGCCGCCTTCTCCTTCCTTCTTGGCGACGGCATCGTCGTGCACGCTTTGGATGCCGTACATTTTCTCTCCATACTATACATGATGGGGTACTATTGGTAAGCATTATACTAGTTGTAACTCTTGATAGGTGGCATCAAAACTAACCTCTGCAAAGAGCAAGGCAACTTCTCGAGCCGCCCTGTTCTCCTGGTGTCTGGCACATGTTACCCAAATGCCGGGCTCACCTGGGACGAGGCTTGATTCTTGGTGCTTTGTCGCCTTAGCCTGCTGATGAGGCGTCTGCCATTTCCCTCCGTTTCCTCCAGACTATATTTTTTGGTGAGAGTCAGCGAATTTGCTTTTTTCATGTAAAAATGTGGATTTGATTCTGCATACCTTCTTCTTCTTAGCCTGCTGCGCGGCGCCGCCGGCTGGTGCACCTTTTCTCTTTCCGTTTTCCATCTTTGTAGTTCAGAAAACCAAGGATCGAATTTTTGGCGGGAAATCTTGCCTTTTGAATTGATGCGCTGGCGGGCGTAGTCAAAACTGTGTAAAATAGTCCTGATAGTGGATAGTTGAGTTCGGTAGATAACAATTAAACTCAATACCCAATTGTTTGGGTTTGTTGACTTCCAGGTTGTGTCCTAAATTGTTGTTGAGAGAATCAAAGTTGGGAAGGTGCACTGCATCTTTTCCAAGTTTATAGTGCTGGTCACGTGATGCCTCCTTTTCGACCCCTTTTTGATGGCAAACAAGAAGACAGACTTCAAGTGGTATTCTTGATTCAATCAATATGTCCCTGGTTAATTATTCTTATAGCTTATCATCATCCGAGTCCTCCTCATCCCGTGGTAACTGCATGCCCATCAGTCCAAGCAGATTTCCGGCTGGTCCAGCCATACCAGCCTGACTCTTAAAACTCTCCAGGAGATTCTTGGCGAGGTTGTAGTCAATATTGACGGCTTCATCACCACTCTCTTCCTCATCTTCTTCCACAGCTTTTGGATTGTCTTTAGATGACTCCCCCTTCTCCTTGATCTTTCCTGAATCCTTAGGCGGCTTGGGGTCCAAGTTCAACGCCCCGTGCCCTCTCAGCTCTGACTCAAATTGCTCCATCATCTTCTGAATCTCTTCGTGGTCATTTTCATCATCCTCTTCCTCTTCAGAGCCTTCCTCGACAACTGGCTTGCCCTTACCCTTTCTATCCCCACCATCCGCACCAGCGGGCAAGCCCATCATCTCCTTCATCATCCTTGCAAACTGTTCCTCATCAAAACTGACCTCTTTATCCTCATCATCATACTCGTCATCGCTATCTCCATCCTCGTCATCATCGTCTTCGTCCATCTCATCAACATCAGCGCCGTCGACGCCCGCTCCGCTATCGTTCAAGAAGGCCTCAAACCTTTCCACAATCTTCTGCAAATCGGCCTGCGCGGTGGCATCGCCAAACTTTGCCGACTTCTTCTTCTCACCTTTCCCGTCCAGCTCTTTCTCAAATTCGGCATAGTCAATATCCATCCATCCGTCGCTATCCTCCCTGTCCACGCCGACCCACTTCTTGATCTCGTCATCAGTAGGAAGAACACCCTCATCCCCATCCTCTTCCAAGTCTTGCAGTAATATCCCGACTTCCCTAGTTACTCTGTTGGAACTTGCATCCGCACCACGTGCGAGAATCTCGAACCCCGTGGTGAGTTTCATGCCAGTTTCCAAGCGGGATAGCCTGTCGAGAGACTCTTTAGGGTCTGTACCGGGGGTAGATGCTTCTTCTTCAACTTTTGTGAATATGGGTCGCCAGACTGCAGGCGGAGAGAAATATTGTGACCTGAGCTGGGCATAAAGGACCTTGGTGAAGCGGACCGAAACGGTGACTAGATCGACTGGTGGAAAGACGAGGTTGTCACCAGCGGGCGATACGAGCGGTTTGAGAGAAACAGGATCCCGAAGATAAAACGCTTCAGTTGCTGGGGCTATGGCTTTCGGCCGCTCGTGAAGGATGTAAGCCAATTTTCGGGGAACGGTAACTATGGAATGATGGGTCGAGGCAGTGATCTGGTCTGGATATTTTTCGAGACGGTAGAATGACTCTGCTTCGATGAATGGAGAGTGTAGGAGGGAAGAAGGAGCAGTTTTGATGATTGATATGGCCGAGGTGAGGGGAAGTGGTTTTGACTTGGTTGCGTCTGTTGCGTTCTGCTCCAAGGGAATAACGAGAAGTTTGCCCTCGTGGATCCAGACCCTGTTTCCGTCGTTCTCTGGGCTCAGCCATTTGGGGAGAACCTTTGCAGCCTCAATGAGAAAGAATTCGCCATCACTGTCCGAGACGCGGATCCAAA
This sequence comes from Cladorrhinum sp. PSN259, assembly GCA_033725935.1. Lineage (NCBI taxonomy): Eukaryota > Fungi > Ascomycota > Sordariomycetes > Sordariales > Podosporaceae > Cladorrhinum > Cladorrhinum sp. PSN259. The sequence goes on from MU867071.1 coordinate 416,288, forward strand.
GACTGGAAAAAGATTTGCTGAGCTCTCTCAGGAGGTAGACGATTAGCCACTCGTCCTCGACATTGTCACCATAATGTGTTGTGCCGTGAAGGTAGGAAAGACCAGAGCCTAATTGAGGATTGATTAGCTATCTTGGTTTATAATCCAAGGGTTGCAAGGTTATTGTTGGATATATACCCTTTTGTATTTTTGTTTCAAGGCGAAAGGGCTCTCGCTGCCAAATATAGTCTTTCGCCAGTTCATTCAACTTTTTATCCGCCGCCTTGCGAATTGCTTCTAGACTGGGAAGAGTGCTGTCGGTCTTGTCTCCTATGACGAAGAGCATATACTCGACGCAGTCGTCTGGTAGACTCATCCGAAATCCATCGAAGCCCTCATCACCAGGACGCAACTCTGCTGCAGTGTCCATTTCCCTTGGATCTATATATATGATGCTGGGCCTTGCCGAGCCCGGGGATCAGTCTGCGGAAACCCCGGATTCTATGCACACTACAGCAGAACTCCTAGCTTATTTGCTTTGGCCAGAATCCGAAATCACTCTTTTACAATTAATTTCAAGAATGGATTCGACGATTCGACGAGCAGGCAATGCCGAATTTTGGGGGGAAGAAGATATATATAACCCTTGTTTAGCACTGCTGGTGGTGCTCTTATCGGCGCCCCGCTAATGCAATACGGTGCATGACGCTTGCCATCTTTTGGGCTTTCAGGCACCTTTATCGCCGAATGGTCCAACTTCTTCTCGCCAATCCAATCGTCATGCACACCCCAGCCTAAAGCAAATTCATCTGTCGAGATATCTACCCCCCCAAGCGGCCCAAACTTCCATCAAGCTCCGGTCAACCTACCCAGCTTCAATGCTGGATCTGCGCACCAACAGAGAGTAAAGCAACGGCAAAAACAACAGCACCATGGCGCACCACAACGACGGGTTGAACCCCCTCAGACCATATTACATCCCACCTTCGATCGGTGAACCGCCCGAGATGCTTCCCCCACCACCAGGGCCCCGCGCCTTCACCCAGAGTAACTCGACCGGCAAGTACGCAACCAAGGCACGCGACATATTTTCCGACATCGACTACAAAAATTACCTCGCCGAACCCTCCCCCTCGGTTGTGCAAACAGTAAAAGATGTGCTGGACGAGCTGCTATGGAAGTATACATCGGTGCTGATGGCCCAGCCGTTCGAGGTGGCCAAGACAATCATGCAGGTTAGGAGTCAAGATGATCTAGGAGGACTGGCAGCTGCAGCTGAAGAAGTAGCCGCGGAGGAGACGCGGCAAAAGAAAGCAAGTCAAAGAATCTCCATGTATGAGGATGAGCGGCCAACGTACGAGTCGGACTCGGACGCTGAGGAGATGGCATACTTCACCTCGAACCACCCACGAGCACAATCCCCCACGCTCAATCGCTCAAGGAGGAGAGACCTAAGTCCGATAGAGGCGCCGAAGCTTCCGAAGCCTATTCCGGCTCATCAACTTGCGATTCGAACGCCAAACTCAGTATTGGAGGTTATCGCTCAGGTTTGGCAGAAGGAGGGTGCTTGGGGAGTATGGAAGGGCTCCAATGCGACCTTCCTCTACTCAGTCCTACAATCACTGCTAGAAAATTGGTCGAGGAGTCTTCTCAGTGCCCTCTTCAACGTTCCGGATCTCGGACTGAAGCACGACGCAGACCGCCTGATAGACATTGCATCGCCATATCCTTGGGCTTCGCTCTGTGTAGCTGCCGCCGCCGCAGTCGTAACTGGGCTGATTCTCTCCCCTCTCGACCTTATCCGCACAAGGTGAGGAAATCCCATACATTTCTTATCAGCATCTTAAACTAACAAATCATCTATAGATTGGTCATCACATCCACCACCCGTGCATCCAGGCGCACCCTCTCCGCTGTCCGCAGCCTCCCATCATATTTTTGCCCTTCAGCCCTTTTCTTCCCAACAATCCTGCACTCTCTCGTGCACCCTCTTCTGACCCTCTCCACGCCTCTTGTCCTCCGCACACAGTTCATGATTGACAAGGAGCTGGCGCCAACCACCTTCTCCATCGCCAAGTTCTGCTCTTCCAGCATTGCGTTGCTGATCAAGCTCCCGCTGGAGACAGTCCTCCGTCGCGGCCAGGTCGCCGTTCTGAGCTCGCCAGAATACGTGCAAGCATTGGAGGGAGCGGCGACACTAGCAGCCGGCAAGGGTAAGAAGCAGCAGCCCGCCGAGGAGACGGCGCTGGAGACTATCGTTCCTATTGGCAAGTACAATGGTGTCTTTGGCACCATGTATAGTATTGTCAACGAGGAAGGGTCGCGCGCTGTTCCCCCTACGGCTGCGGAAATTAGGAGCAAAGCAAGAAAGGGAGGTAAGGTCACGGGTGTTGCGGAAACAGTGTATAGAAGGGGTCAGGGCCCGAGTGGGCTTTGGAGAGGGTGGAAGGTCAGTTGGTGGGGGCTTGTAGGGCTATGGGCGGCTGGTGTGCTTGGTGGCGGTGGGGATGGTGAGTTCTAAGAAGCCTGTCGAGTGCGTGGCGTATTACTCGGTTGGGATAAAAGGAAGAGAGGGGGGACACGGTGAAGAACAAGAAGGTTTGGTCCATTGGATATTTGATATGAAATATGTATATCTATCCGCAAGGTTTCATTCATACCGCTGGAGGATGTTGAGGATGAAGAACCGCAAAAGTAGTTGCGTTGTTTTGGAACCCTCCTCAATAGGTACGTACCGTATAAACTCACGAGATAATGTATCGGAATCATTCCTTACCGGGTTTCTGTATCTCGAGGAACCATGCCAGATGCATTTTATGGATGTCAGATTTATATCCCGGAAGGGTAGGTTTGCAAACTAACCCATTGTGTCCCTTTCTCACTCTCCTCCTTGCTTTTATGCCTATCTGAGGAGTGGTAGGAATGGTTTTCCTAAACAGATAAACGTCATTGTTTGGGCTCAAAGGATATCTAAAAAATATTGCCTTTCCTATTCCTTATTTATGCCTACTTTTTCGGGAGATATCCTCCAAGGTAGTCAGGTGCCTTGCTTGATCTTGAGAGAGTATATAACCTTCCAACATTTTACTTGCCCCGTCCGTTCCTTGTATCCTTATTTATTATGCCTCTCTCTCTCCCACTCTCTCACTCTCACAGAGCATGTAACATCCACCACCCCTCGTCCTACTACCTGACCGTCTGCCAGCTATATCATCTTTAACTCTAACCCCAAAGCGGAGCAGTAACCTCAACAGCCCTTTCAACCACGACCCTAACTCGATCCGAGAAAACACGGGACTCGCACTCAATCTCCAGGTCCTCAAGCCATACCGTAGCAACCATCTTGTCCACCCTGATGATTAGACCGGGAATGGGAATACCGAGCTTATTTAGACGGGCGAGCTCGAGCGCCTGTCTTTCTTTGAGTGAGTCATCTCCGCTACCGTCCATGCTGGTGTCGCCGTCTGTTGATGTAGAAGGGGGTAAAGGGGGTTCGGCAATAGGCGTGATGTTGTCTGCGCCGAACTGGGCTTCGAGGAACATCATTAGGCGTTCGAGACGTTCGGAGGCGGAGAGGTTGGCGTGTAAGTTGCGAGCGGGGAGGTCGGGTTTGGAGTCGCCGCGGTTGTGGCCGTGGTGATGGGGAGATTTGCTTATTGATTCTAGAGAAGAGTAAGTCAAGGAACGGGATCGGGGAATTGATTATTGACAGCAGGGGATAAACTTACGCTTCACGGCTGCAGGAGATGACTCGATAGCAACCAGGCAAGCCATGACGGCATCGGCAATACCGTCGTTCAGCATGTTGCCCTCCCATTCAATCACGACTTCACCGCTTGACTGGTATCGAACGGTGACGCAGCCCATGACAAGATACGCGGCGAGGACCTCGTCCCTAGGGATCTCCTCATCCGCCTCTTCTTCCATCTTCGTGTCGCCATTACTGTCGCTGTTACTGCTTGATTGATGATTCTTGCCCTCGGGAAGTTCCTCGATTGTGCCGAAAGTGCCTTCAAGACCCCACTTGATCAGTTCAATGCCTGCTGCACTGAGTCTGAGACGTTGCTTGCAGACGATGGTGGTTGTAGTCAGGCCGGCGTATTCTCGAAGATCCTCTGGAGCCATAAGCGACATCTTGAAGTCGTTCTGAACCAAAACACCTGTGATGATTTGTGGTTGCTCTGCTGTCCCATCCGACTTCGGCGTCTTGAGTGGTTGAGGAATGGAGGCGAGCTTTCCGACGACCTTCGCAATCTTGTCGGTCTTGAACGGAATGCGAAGCTCTTCGCAATTTTTGGGGCTAAAGACTTTGACCTTGTTTTCCTTGGTCGAGTTAAGCGATAAGAGCTTGGACTTCAATCTCATCATGTTGTGAATTTCTCCATGCACCAAAATCTACCATGTTGTTAGCACCATTTACAGCTCAAATACTTGGTATATGAAAACCACTTACCACCACAGGAGCAGCAACCTCCTCGATGAACTCCCGGTTCTCCGTTCCATCGACATGAGCAGCAAAGGAAAACTCTTGGACTGTGCAGCGCCGAGGGATGAGAACCTTCTCAGCCTCGCCACCAGGAGCTCGCCTTCCTCCCGCCTGGTTTCGGGACATTACAGCTTGGATGTGCTCAGGTTCTTGCATGATCTGCTTTGCCATGGTACCCTCTACACTGTAACCGGTTATGATGACTCCGTTCTTGTCACTTGGTGCCCACCGCTCAAGTAACTCCCTGCTGACACCGTTTTGGAGCATACCGGGACTTGCAAGCATCACGCAACCACCGACATCTTCAAAACGGTCGATGCTTTTGAGCGAGCGGATGAACTTGAAATCCCAAGGACCTCCTTTTCCTGCGCCATCTCCGGACGCTTCGGCCTCCGCCATTCTCTCCCTGAATAGACGCTTAATATTGTCGTTCATGGCTCCGACGTATGTCTGGTACACTAGCATACACTTCCGTGCTAGGTTACTAGCATAATAGATAGGATACTTCTGGTATTCTGGATGCTTGCCCCAGTACTCATCGAGGATAAGGAGAAGCTCCTGGGCACGTCCTAGAGCAAATACTGGCATGAGCGCGCGACCTCCACGATTGAGAATACCGGTGATGGATTTCATGAGTGCTTGTTCTCTCTCGACGCGTGGGATGTGGGTGGCAATGCCGTACGTCGATTCAGTGATGAGAACATCAACCTTGACGCCCTTGGGAACTTCTGCTGATACAAGATGTCTATCCTGCTCGCGAGAGTAGTCACCAGTGAACAAGATATTGAGACCGGCAATCTCGATCAAAAACATGGCAGCGCCAAGCACGTGGCCTGCTGGGTAGGGAGTGATGCGGATGGAAGAAATGGTATGTGTCGTATAGTAGTCGATAGCCTCGATCTGTGGGAAGGTATTCAGATGGTCTTGTTCCGTATACACTAGCTGAGTTGTTGGGTTCGAAGATGTGTTGCCAACTCTGACACTGTCCTGAATCAACCACTTGTAAATGGCCTTGGTGGGATGTGTCATGAAGACGCGTCCGCGGAAGTTCGTTTTTGCCAATACATATGGCAACGAGGCAGCATGATCGATATGGAAACTATTGTTATCAGTCAGAATATGTTTAGAAGGATGAAACAGATGCGCGGGCGAGAGGGCTTGTGGAGGCTTCACAGGGAGTGCAGAGGCAGTGGAGAGGCAGTGGTGGCAGAGGCGACACAACTTTTGTATTTGGTATCTGAATATATACGGATGGAAATGATGGGTGATGTACATGTTGTTGCGGTTTGCAAGGCAAGGGTGCCGTGATGATGCGGCTCTTTGCTAAGCTGCTGGCAGCAATGTGCTTCATAGACAAATGCCATGGCGACAGTTTCATGTTCGATCGCCTCAACCATCGCTCTCCCAAGCCCGCACCGCGCAACTCTTGCCTTGATCGACACCGGCAATTCTGATCATTACTAGATTTGAAAAGGGGAACTTACTGGCTGATTAGGAGGACATCGACCATACTAAGATCGAAATTATCGAAGAAGGGGAGCGCGGCGAGGCCATCATATGCTGGATGTTGTCCAGCATCAAGCTATAGAAAGTCAGATACCAAAATTCAATCAGCCATAGAATGCTTCAGGGGTTACACACCATGACCGTTTTCCCTTTGTACTGGATGATGTGACATGAGCGGCCGACCTCATTACCGCCTCCTAGATTCAGAAATTTGAGCTCATCGCTGGGGTCGACGGGCTCCTCCGGTACCGCTGCCATCGCGGCGGCCTTTCTCTTAGATGCCATCCTGGTGACCGTAGATCGGGACTCAATTGAAATTTTTATTCCTTTTCTGTGCTGAGTGACGCGGTTTGCAGCGTATAATTTGTTGTGCTTCAGGTGATGTTAGTTGTCTATCTGTATCTAAGCAAAACGGACTCTGTTGCAGTCGCAAAATTCTAGCTGGGTTTGGTAAAGCGGGGCAAAAAGGCTCTGACCTGAGAGCTGGTATCTGATTGATGGGGAATGAATGAGAACGGCGAGAACGGCGAGCACGACGATGCGAGGAGGTATAGTTGGAAGAAGGTTCAAACATTCAATGGATGAGATGGATGGACGGATCCACCGCTGTAGCTCACACTAGCCAAAATCGGAAGATTCCATTGGCCCCATCACCCCTTGTCCTTCTCCACAGAGTACAGTAAATTTTTGGCAACTGACCGGACAGTCTGACACTCAAGAACCTCAGTGTGGGGCTGGCACTTTAAACCCCGGCCCCAGACGACCACCAAGCTTGTTTGGTGCCCCACCAATGAGCTCACCCTTCCACGACCTTCTAGAGGTTCTGAATCTCTTTGGAAATAAATCTTCCTCCTAATCTTCAACTGCAAAGACAATCTCAAGTAACTCCGCTGTTGATTAAACAATCTCAAGAAATGGCTGATAACGGTATATTCAAACTTTCCGCTCTTGGCATTCCAAACAACAGAAAACCAAAAGCTAACCCTCACTCTCTTTTTCACTGTATAGAACCCACCCCGGCCGAAGAAGCAGCCGTCCGCGCCCGCGAGCAAGCCGAGCAAGCAGCCCTCCCATACAAATGGAACCAAACGATCGGCGACCTCGACATCAACTTCACAGTCCCAGCCAACTTCAAAGGCAAAGACCTAGCCATCACCATCGCCAAAACCTCCATCTCAGCTGGAATCAAGGGACAACCGCCCATCCTCTCTGGAACCCTCGCCAACCCCATTCACGTCGACGATTCCACCTGGACGCTCACCACTGCGCCGGGCGGCAACGAAAAAGTAGTCGAGATTCACCTCGACAAGGTCAACAAGATGGAGTGGTGGCCTCACGTCGTCACTGACGCGCCAAAGATCGATGTCACAAAAATCGTTCCTGAAAACAGCAAGCTGGGCGACCTGGACGGAGCGACCAGGGGGATGGTGGAGAAGATGATGTACGATCAGCAGCAAAAGGAGAAGGGCCTCCCCACCAGCGACGAGCAAAAGAAGCTGGATATTTTGAAAAAGTTCCAGGAGCAGCATCCCGAGATGGATTTCAGCAACGCAAAAATTAGCTAAAAGGATGGATGATATATCTTTAAGCATAAAGAAACGAGCAAACAGAGATGAAGATTGTTTGTTTGGTAATGATCATGCCAGGAAAATAAATAAAAGGGGGTGGGGGCATACATACACACACAGTAATCATGAATTATGAACCGAATACCCAAAGTGAAATTAATTTGGAATTCAAAATAAAGTTTTGTTTTTAATGAAGTTTCTACATATTGGGAACATGTCATATCACTCAAAAGTTTCAAGAAATGTGAGGGGTGAAACGAATCACCGAGACCACTAGCGTGAACTCTACTCAGAAGAACAGAGACAGGTCGAGGTGTCAGAGAGCCCATCATGATTTAATCTTGGAAGCGCTAGTCATGGCAAGCAGATGGAACTGCTGCAAACCATCAATTGTCAGATAATGAAGCGTTCCGTGTGTGTTACAGAGCATTGACAAATTAGACCAACCGCTTCCTGCAGTTGTCAAACTGGTCTGCTTGTTTGGATTGGCAGTAGAAAAAAAAAGAACAGTAAATGGGACGGGATTGGAATAACCAGAAATATAATGAGAGGATGACCACAAGAATCCGAAGGTGAGAAAATGGAATGCTGGTATAGTTCGATTAGCATCGACTATCTCTGACAACACTTGGCAGTTGGTGTCAACATATTTTATGAAGAAGAGAAAGAAAGACTACGGGGCTACTGGAGCTTGGCTAGACGAGCAGCCTTGAACTTGCTCATCTTCTTTGGCCCGCCCAACTCCTCGTCCAGAGGAACACGTCCATCCTCGTCACCAAACTCCCGCTCCACAAAGCCGCCTTGCTGCTGAATCAACTGGTTGCGCTTTTGGTTGTACTCAACCGCGGCGGCCTGATATAGCAGCACGTTGTCCATTTCGTCCGGCTCCGGTACCTCGGTAGGAGTCGGCCGCTCGACAACGGCAGCAGCTATCGTCTGATCCTCTGGAGGTGTCGGTTCTACCGGGACGACTGGCCGGCTTTGAATAAACTTAGCGGGAATTTGATGCGGACCAGGAGGCAATATTCCCGTAACCGGTGCTTCAAGAGGTGCACCAGCGGCCCGTTCCTCCCTGAACCGGGACACCCGCTTGGGAGCCGGCTCAAGTGCTTCAGCAAGCTGAACATCTGCTGGCTTCTCAACAACATCGCCAATAGGATCGACCTTGGGCTTCTTCGTCTTGGCCGGCGCCGGAGCTGGCGCTGGCGCGGCTTTGGACAGTGTGTCAGGGGCAATATCCAATGTCGTTGCGAAGCTGACGCTCTTCTTCTCCTTGAGCTTGGGTGCTTGAGGAGCGCTTTCTTTTACAGATCCCTTGACCACGGCAATCTGGCCGATGCCCTCAATCGATCGCTTTGGTGGCTGAGTCTCTGACCGGTCAACTGTGAAGACTGACTGAACTCCAAGTCGCTTCTCGAGCTCTTGCATGCGGGCAATATAATCAGAGTTCAACACGCTATGCTTGGATCGCCCAAGATCATCCTCGTCGTCGTCCTCGTCATCATAATCATGCTCATCTTCGTCGGAATACATGTCCCAAGATTTGTCATCATCATCAAAGTCATCCTCTTCCAACTGAAGCTCGGCAACCACGGGTCCAATCTCCGACATGCTGTAAGCAAGCATTTCTCGGCGCATTTGTCTATCTTCTTCCGATTCGGATTCAGGCATGACCGCGGTTGACATATCCATGGCCTCCTGCTCCTTGGCCATTTTCATGAGCTCTTCCAGTCTCTCTGCTGTTCGGGATTTGAGTGCTTCAACCTCGCCATGACCTGGCTTGACGTCTTCGGCGAAAGAGACTCTCTTCTTAAGGGTAGGTGACAAATGGCCTGTGGTGTGATCCGGCGCTGCGGTTATCGACGTGGTATCTATTGTCGGCTTGCCATCCACATCCTTCTCCTTCCCCTTCGGCCCCGTGGTTATTGACTCATGTTTCTTGATGTCGGCTTCGGTCTCGGGGATGTCATCCTCCTGGATACCTGCCTTTTTCAAAGCATCAACAACTTTAAGGGCGATATCACTGCCGCTCTGAAGCCGATAGTTGACGACGTTGTCCTCTTCGTCAAGCTCCTCGATGATATCTGTGATGGGTAACCCGCTCTCCTCATCGTTGGGGGTATCCGGATTGGCCACTACGCTCGCAGCCGCAAGGCGATTCTCTTCGGTTTCGAGAAGCTTGCGCAGGGTGTCAATGTTCTTTTCGACATAGTCCAGGCGTCGTGAGAGCATGCCGACAATTTGGTCGACTTCTCTAAGATCAGTCTTGCCGATGATCTCATTGAGTTCCTTTTTGGTGAGAAGAGTGCCATCAAAATCGCGACGGATGCGTCGAAGTTCCTCATGGGCAGGGATCTCCTTTGGCAACTCTTCGATCTCTTCCTTGAGTGATGAATATTCGAGGTACCATTGCTGCCAGGTACTCAATGATGCTCGTAACTTGTTTACCTTAGCCTCGAGAAGCTGAACATGGCGATCGAGGTCGAAGAGATGATCTTTTGATTGCGACATTGCGAAGTTCGAAATGTGGCAGTCAATGCTCGAAAAAAATTGTTATGGAAATGAAAAGAAAGGATGGAAACCTTTTTGTGGAAGGTCCCAAAAACTATGGCTCGCACCGTACGCGTTATGTAAGCAGCACTGTATATGGCCGACCCTTGGGCTCCATACACTCTAATCCCTGTTGGTTTGTTAGTCCGATACTTAGAGTGGAGATGATACGTTCTCTTCGAAGGATACTACTCTTTACCAAATACATATAAGTACTTCGAATAAAAATGGCTAGGAAAACCTAACAGTTCTCTGCAGACTACTCCCTCTCTCGGCGATTTTTCCCTGGTCATTCATGTGGTTGTTAAGCCGAGAAGTATGAAATTTGGCTTAAGGTCTCTCGCTAACGAAAGAAACAAGGGGAGGTAATGTATGCATTTATTGATGGAGTTCAAGATTGAGAGCAAGCACTTTTATCACGAAAATTAGGTAGTGATGATTTGATTTCTCAGGTAAGTTTCAAAGCAATACTAATCAAATATTACAGAGTACATCTTCAGCAAAGCAGGTCTTTGCAAAATAAGAAACAAGAAAAGTCAAAGAAAGAAGCCCACCTTGAAAAAGTTACACTAGATCCTTTCCCAAACTAATGAATGCCAGTTCTCTTTGTCCATCCCAGCCATGCATCCTAAGAAAAAATATTTATTATAATTCGATGACATGGGTCATTGTGTAGCGTGCGGGCAAGACATTTCCTGAATTGTACCTTAACAATGCCCGGGACTTTTGTAAGTACAGAAGCTTCTCGAGTTGGTTCTCTTGCAGTGGGTCTCATCTCTTTGAAACCTGGAAGTTGGGTTGGCGGGATCCACCATTGACAGGGTGTGCTAAAATCCAGCTGCTGCGGGGTAGGTACTGTAGCTCAACAACATGACGATAGAGGGGCACTGACAGCAAAACATCATTCAGCCTCAAGAAGAACTCTAGACTTTTTGAGAGTTAAAATCCCGAAACCGACCAAGAGGTTGACACATCGATTAAAATTTACTTAGTCTCCAGGCAGCAGGGGCTTTGTATTAAATTGTCCGCCAGTGGCCATCATCCCACTCCCATCCCACTCTTTCGCAGGGATGGGAGCTCCGAGAACGGATTGTCAGACATCGGACATTCTCTCTTGCAAAGTGTTGCAAGTACTTGCCAATCTCGCTTCACCGGATTTTGCGTAGCAAATGGCTGGTTCAATAGGTATGCAGAGGGAGGTTGAATCCACATGCAGATTCCAAGCTCAATCGTTGGGCAGGCAAGGCCGGGATCTTCACGGTTACTTCGCAGGAGCTCTTCTCGATCTGGAGGCGGACTTCCGATATGACACTCTTGGCAGTCACTAACGCGGGAGCCGTCCTCTCAACCAGACCCGGGCCTTGACTGTGAGGAAAGAGGGCCAGGATCACCCCACCGACGAAATCCTGCCCCTCATCCTCCCGTCTGGTAGAAAAAGTTTCTTGACGCCAATCAGTAATCTTCCCTCTCTTCCTCTCTCCTCGTCCAGATCTCCTCGTATCACCACACCGAGAGACTTCCACCCATCATCACACTCTCCCTACCTTAGGTACGTGTCTCTGCATCGCCATGTTTTCGCTCTCTTGCTTTCCCCTCAGCTTGTGCTACCCGACACTTCTTGCGCTCTGGAAGCCCACCATCATCAAGCTTCAGACGCCTGGGCGACAACCATCATTGCGGGATATTCTGGGGATCTGTACAACGCAGCTTGCGATTGAGCGACTTTCATCTGCCTCCTAGGAGAGACGGACAAAACGTCAGCCCGAGACCCCAATTCAACCCCGAACTTGCATTTCTGCTTCCCCGATCCTCTTTTACGGGGGTCTCCCAGCCTGGTATCTGTCAAGCCCGTCCTTGACCGCTCCAGCATCACAGACCTTCGGCGACTCAATTCCCGAACACACTCCTCGCAATTCTCTCAATTCTACCTGCATTGCCAATTGCTAACTCATCCTCCCCAGAATCATTCAAAATGGGTATCACCAAGGTTCACGCTCGTTACGTCTACGACTCTCGTGGCAACCCCACCGTCGAGGTCGATGTCGTGACTGCCGAAACCGGTCTCGCTCGCGCCATTGTTCCCTCTGGTGCCTCCACCGGTTCGTTCCCTCCTAAACCCCATCTTATACGTGAGAGAGAGAAACATGTTCTGACCGTGATAATATCACAGGCCAGCACGAGGCTTGCGAACTCCGCGATGGTGACAAGACCAAGTGGCTCGGCAAGGGCGTCCTTCAAGCCGTTAAGAACGTCAATGAGATCATTGGCCCCAAGCTGATTGAGGCCAACATTGACGTCAAGGACCAGAGCAAGATTGATCAGTTCCTCATCGATCTCGATGGCACCCCCAACAAGACCAAGCTCGGCGCCAATGCCATCCTTGGTGTCTCTCTGGCCGTTGCCAAGGCCGGCGCTGCTGAGAAGGGCGTTCCCCTCTATGCTCACATCTCTGACCTTGCCGGTACCAAGAAGCCCTACGTCCTTCCCGTTCCCTTCATGAACGTTCTCAACGGCGGGTGAGTTTTCTATCCACTTGGATGCTAGTTCTTGAGTAATGGCTAATGTAGAGTTTCTGTAGCTCCCACGCTGGTGGCCGTCTTGCCTTCCAGGAGTTCATGATCGTGCCTGACTCCGCTCCCACTTTCTCTGAGGCCCTTCGTCAAGGTGCTGAGGTCTACCACAAGCTCAAGAGCCTCGCCAAGAAGAGATATGGCCAGTCCGCTGGCAATGTCGGTGACGAGGGTGGTGTTGCCCCCGATATCCAGACCCCCCAGGAGGCGCTTGACCTCATCACCGATGCCATCGAGGAGGCTGGCTACACTGGCCAGATCAAGATCGCGATGGACGTTGCCTCCAGCGAGTTCTACAAGGAGGATGCCAAGAAGTACGATCTCGACTTCAAGAACCCCGAGAGCGATCCCTCCAAGTGGCTCACCTACGAGGAGCTTGCTGCCCTCTATGGCGAGCTCTCCAAGAAGTACCCCATTGTCTCTATTGAGGACCCCTTCGCTGAGGACGACTGGGAGGCCTGGAGCTACTTCTACAAGACCCAGGACATTCAGATCGTTGCTGATGACTTGACTGTCACCAACCCTCTCCGCATCAAGAAGGCCATTGAGCTCAAGGCTGCCAACGCTCTCCTCCTCAAGGTCAACCAGATCGGTACTCTTACCGAGTCCATCCAGGCCGCCAAGGACTCCTATGCTGACGGCTGGGGTGTCATGGTTTCTCACCGCTCTGGTGAGACCGAGGATGTCACCATTGCTGACATTGTTGTTGGTATCCGCTCTGGTGAGATCAAGACTGGTGCTCCCGCCAGATCCGAGCGTCTTGCCAAGCTCAACCAGATCCTCCGCATCGAGGAGGAGCTCGGCGAGAACGCCATCTACGCCGGCGCCAACTTCCGCAAGGCTGTTGAGTTGTAAAGTGGACTTGATTCAAGGTGCAATTTCGAAGATATTCGGAATCAGAAGAAAAGACTCTGAAGGCTGGGTTGGTAAAGCTCGGGTTTGGTTGCCTAGGATGGAAATGCTTATGGGATGATTTCATGAACAAAAAAAAAGACTTGATGAAAAGTCTTAGAGAACAATAAATACCAACATTTGTCCACTTGCCTTTATTTTTCTCTTTCTGCCTATGATATGAGTACTGCATTGTGATCTTTGAGCTGTGGATGTGACCTTTGTACTTTTGTGTTTGGTGCGATTCAGGAAATTTCTTGGGCTCCAAATTTGGTGCAAGCAGATGCTCGCAGGCGAGGTGCACGGGCCTTTTCCGGGCCAAGGTAATCCGTAGCTTCAACATGAAGGACGAAGCTTCCTCTTCATTTTCCATGATTGAAGACCGAAACCTTCCAGGTTAAGTTTAATTTCAGAAACAGCAAAATCGACAAGGCTCAAGAAGGAATACGGTGGGTGGCTGAGTAAAAAGACATCTGCTTTATTAGATTTTCCTTTCTTTTTTTCACTTTTGATCTTCTCCGATTAACTTCGCTGGAATATTTCCTCGCTTCTTTTTAATACCCCGCCAACAATTTCTCAACACAACCGAATCCAAACGTTGTTGGAGAGGAAACAAGCATATTTTGAAGATGGCCTCGCCTCCGGCACCGGCGGAGCAAGATGCTCTCCCGACACCCGAGAAGGAGCTGCGTCCGGTGACGATAGAGGAGTTGTGCTTCACATCAGCCATGAGCTGCTTCGAGGGGTGGCTGAAACTTGACCCTGCAATCGGTCCCAGAACGATGGCCTATGTTACCAAGTTTATTCAGAGAACCTTGGACAAGACCCTCGAATCGAAGGACGTCAGGTTAGAAGCACACATTTCTGAGCTTCGATACAGTCTATTAACCGTTTCTTCAGAGAATCTCTGGCAACCAGCGTCGAGGTCTGGATATGGTTGACTCGGGACTTTGCTGCTGCTATCCCCAGTCTAACAACTCGATCCATCGGTCCGCTTGCCAGTCTAAATGACCCCGACAAGGGTGTCACTCCTCAGGAGAGCACAACGCTGATCACCAAGAATCATCACTCTCTCAAGGAGGATCTGAATATCTTACTCAAGTTAATGAACATTGCTCGGAACCTTGAGGTCACCACAGAGCATTTCATCCCCCAAGAACTTACTGCTGCCTCGCAGTTTGATCAGATGCTTTATCAGACAATCATCCTTTGTGTCAACGTTACGAGTAAGGCTTACGATGGTGACATCTTGGAAGATTCTGCCCGGCAAAAGATCAGTGAAATCAACGAGGCTTGTAAGTTACAGCGGCGTGTACACATGTGGGCTACCGATGCTGACCATGGATGGTAGACAAAAAGTTACTTGTGGCATGCTTGCAGCAGGCTCAGAACTGGCTCAACAAAAATGACCGGAACAAAATGTCATTCTGGTCTACTATTCTGTTCGACGACGACAATATGGAGGAAAACAACATGTACGGAGACTTCAGGCCCGACATCGCTAAGGTCGAGGTTGCGAACTGGTATGAGCGCAATGCGCGCTTGTCTCCGAAGACCCGCCAGTTGCTTATCGAGTATGAGGAGAATATCGCATCCAGAGGTCTTCCTCCTGGCCATCTGCCATGTATTTCACCACTTGCCGGGAACTGGCTGGCTGATTCCACTGGTTTTCGACTACGCGCAGACGCAGAAAACGGCGACAAAATTACACCTCAATGGAAAGAAGATGAGCCTGATAAGTTCAAGCAGGATCAACTCTACGGGCGTGTTTCAAGAGAGGTCGACACTTGGTGGCTTAAAACTCGGGACCCCAACTACGACTCATGGGTTGTCCCGATGCCCACGGTCGAGTTTGCACAGCAAAGGACAGAAAACTGCAAGGCCAATCTCATCAATCGCTACGCTCATACCTATCGAACAGAAGAGCAGGAGGTTGAGGGCTCAGTACACTCTGGTGATGAAGGCCCGCTACTTGAGGGTTCAGTCGAGCAGGAAGGAAAGGATGGCGGCCATTACGTCCATGATTATAATGATGACATGATTGAAGAGGAGGACATAGATGATGACGAGTCATACGGCGAAGGCCCCATGAGTGGTCTCTTGACAGAAGTCCCCAACATACTCGATCCTAATCAGATCGAGGCACTTCACTTGATCATCAAGAATTGCATTCTCGATGCCGCGGGAGGATCTCTCACCAATGCTGGGGAGAACTTGCAGAAAACAAGGTGTAGGATGTTCCTCGCTTTGGAGTGCGGTCGCAGCTTGCTCAGGGAGATTCTAGTCTTCATTGCAGTCTGGGAGAAGAACGAGACTTCAACCATCTTCCTGCTTACCGTTCAAATTGTTGAGGCAATCCATCATAACGCACTGATCCCCTTCGCTTGGCAGTCGTTGAGGATCCCTAAGGATATCATTTCTCCCGCTCAGACCGTTCTCCTGAGACTCGTTAACAGCATGCTCAGGTCCAGGAGCATTGACCCGCCACCGCTGGATTCTAAAGAGCATCTTCGGGACGTTAAGCTCATACACTTCTTGTTCATTCAGTTTCGGAGTCGTATTGTACCCGAGTGCGCCGCGCTCATGCATCTTCAAGCTCAGATCAGGAACAATCTGTGCGACCCAGCCGACTTCCCGGTTGATAGCTGGGATATGGAGCGCGCCAAGGATGGTCTTCAACAATTCCTTGAGCTCTTCACAACAGTTAGCGAGCTTCCTGAGACTAGGGCTTATCTCGTCGAGTGGGAACTCGTCTACGAGTTGATCGTCCTGCTCAAGGGTCTCGACGCAGGCGTACCCAAGAAGCCTATGGTTGATCCTGCCAAGCGTCAGTCCCCTCCTTCCGTGGATGACCACGACCAAGGTTATGACTCAGAAGACCACCCGTTGGCTCCTCCACCGCCAATGCAGGAACCTGCCCACAAATTCCCTTGGGCCGGTATCAAGGGACCGATTCTTAACATTCTTGCTGGTCTCCTTCAGCCCCTTTACACCCATGGCCCCGGAAACCCCGTTGTTCAGGAGCAAGTCCTCCGGCATAACGGTCTCGTAAGCTTGCTCGGCTGCTGCGTTTACGATGACCACAACCGCTTCGCTCGTGAGCGCGTGCAGTTGTGCCTCAAGTTCCTCTTGCACGGCTCAGAGGAAGCCAACAATACTCTCAGATCGTTGGTCACTATGCCGCCGCCGCCAGCACCCCCCACCCCTCCCAACGCGCCATCGCCTGGAGGTACCCCACAGATCCAATCTGTCCGGGTCGATGGAATTCCAGGCGAGGTCAAGGTGAGGGTGAGAGCACCAGGTGAGGCTGTTCCACCACAGAGGACGATGAGCCCTGGAGCTAGGTCTCTTCCGCCTCTGACGTCTGCTACTGTCAACAATGTTCAGGGGAATGGTGCGAGGAACAGCAGCAACGTGCTGCCGCCTATTCTCCCATCGGTGAGCCAGGCGGCTGCAGCGGCAGCCAATTCCCGGAATAGGTCCGAAGAGTTGTTGAAGGATATTCTCACGCTGGCTGACGAGGCGGCCAGGTTGGCGATGGGAGACGGTGATGAAACAGAGGAGGAGGAGGAGGTACTGCAGGACGAAGAGTTTATGTGAGGTATAATGGTTGAAGGGCATTTTTAAACATAGAATTTCTGGTGAAAACTTGGTGTTTCATGGAGGAGTTACATGGAGTTTCGGGGGTTAAAGAGACACAAAATTGGTAGAATGGCTGGGTATACAAATCTGGTGTCGGTTATGTGTACACAAAGAGCTACATATATCTTTGTTGAAAGTCCGGTTGTTTTGTTCGGATCATGGGGCAGATGGCTTACTACGCCGAAATATGTATCTGGTGGATAAAAAAAAAAGTACGTTAAATACCGACGCAAGCCCAATTGCTGGTCAGCGATTTGATCCATCGACCAATCTCCACCTTGAGCAACCATTACGAATCATATCCTGGAGGAACACCATATTCTGAGAAACACAAAAAAATATTGTAATTATAGCCGCGAATACTGGGCGTTTTCTAATCCTACAGTTAGTGTCCGCAATCTCTGATAGCGAATCTAGTCATACATCCCAACACAGGACTGTTAAGGACATAGTTAGGTCAGATGCACTGTGATGAGAAATTCCCAGACGAGGTTAATCAAGTAAGCACCCTATCGGTCAGTAGCGAGAGCTGCGAAATTTCCCTGTTGAACGCTAGAAACGGTGATATCTTCCAGGTCTCAAGCACCGGGGGGAGGAGGCGGCAGATCCATTGGAGGGGGCGGCGGCGGCGCATCCCCAGATGGAGGAGGAGGCGGGTTCCCGCCGCTAGAGTATTGCTGAATGAGCGCATTGATTCCGCCATCAAACCCAGGGGGCGCACCACCAGGAGGAGGAGGAGGAGGCAGGCCGGGAGGAGCTCCAGGAAGTCCGGGAGGAGCGCCGTATGATGCGTAGCCTGGGTATCCGCCACCATAAGCTTGAGCGGCAGCACCGGGAGCTTGGTTCCAGGGGGCGGCTCCTGGAGCTGCGGGAGCACCGTATGAGTTATGACCAGCGCCGTAATAGCTGTCACCACCATCGCGATAACCACCACGGTCACCACGACGATCATCACGGTCATCTCTACCGCCGCGATCACTACGGTCACGGTCCCCACGATCACGGGCCCACGGCGCCGGGCCACCAGAGGGACCAGTAGGAGGACCACCATGACCACCTTCATCGCGATCGCCACGAGTGCGCCAGGGAGCAGGGCCACCAGTAGGGGCAGGGCCACGAGCCCAGGGACGAGCATCGCTGCCGCCACCGCCACCGCCGCCATTGCTGTGTGAGCCAGGACCGGCTTCAATCATAGCGGGAGCAGCTCCAGTGCCTCCAAGTTCTTGCATAAGTTGCTGTGGTGTGTTGTTAATATCTGAGCACGACATTGAAAGAATCCGGATGCAATGCTTACCTCGTACTCTCGATCAACGGCATCGCCGCCCCCAATGCGGCCGGCAGTTCTGGCAGCAGCTGGTCCGTCATTGCGCCAGCTAGCACCACGCTGTCTATCTGGGCAATCACGAGCCATGTGGCCAGCATTACCGCAAACGCGGCAAATGATGTTGGCCGTGTAGTTCTGCTTCTCAGGACAATCGTACTTGCGATGGCCAATCTGGCCACAGTTTTGGCAGGCCTGATTCTCGTCGTCACGCAAAGTACCGTTCAGGGCTGCAAGCTCACGGAGCTGATTACGCTTCAGTTCGTTCTGACCTTCGGGGATAGAGGCGGCCTAAATGATGCTGTTAGCTATATCTCAGCATCGAAACAGAGAGAGACAACTTACGGTTTCAATGATGTTGTGGATCAACTTCTTGGCCTTGTTCACCTTCTCCTCGGTATCGGCCATGATGAGACAGTGCAGATCCTCCTCCTGATTGCTGGAATGCGCCGCGTCAGAACGACCCTTGCCCTCCTTGACGGAACCCTTGCCACGAATAGCAATCTTTGCACCAGATTCTGTTTCCATCTTCTTGAGGGTGTTACCACGGGGTCCGATGAGTAAGCCAACTTAAAAAAGGAAGAAGCTAAGTGTTAGTAAAGCCGAATCAACTGACATGAATGTGTGAGTGGGTTAGAGAGTCCAGCATGGCAAAGACCGCAAGGCGCAAGCAGTATCATGGCAAAAGAGCCGACTGAGGTGCCTAGCAGAGAGCACCAATTGCAAGGGGGGAGGGGGGAATGGTTAGAAAGGTTTGAGGGTTAGCAATCATACTGAAGTTAATTTCCGGATAGTCGTTGACAGGCACGTAAACCTTCTCCTGCGTCTTGGTCGGCCGGCGGTAATCCTGGGGTGGGTGGTAGTTTGGGATCGTCTTCATCGCCTTTTCGATTAGCTTATGGCGTTCGTCTTCGAGACGCTTGCGGTAACGGTATTCTCTAGTGTTAACACGACGGCCATGGTTGTCGTACTGCGGAGGCGGCGATGGAGATCTGTTGGGAGATACATTAGTCACAGCGTTTCTGGAATGGTGTACGAGGACAACATACCTGTCTCCGTCGGCGGGGACAACATCGTCGATCTTGAGCTTCTGGGTAATCTCCTCGATGCGGAGATGGAGGGTATATGCCTCCAGCTGCTCAGTCGTCATGTTGGCCATGATTGCGGTGGGAAGACCCATCAAACCAGCGGCCTTGTTCTCGGTCGCGTCACCCCACCGATTGCGCTTCTTGCGGCGTTTCGGTCCATCCTCAGAGCCTGATCACGAAGTCAATATAGGGTAATAAATGTGTCAAGAGACAGGTAATGACTTACGCTCCGGGCTGCGACCGCGCTTCACGTCGCGCTCACGTTCGCCGTTTGGATAGCCGTTTGATGACGGCGGAGACGCCTGGGTGTGGCTGCGGCTGCTCTGGTCTTCGTCGCCATCGCCCGCAAAGCGACGCGATTTCCCCAAAGGGATATTGTTTGATCCGGTGATTCCCTGGTTCCTCCACGACATCGTGGCGGTTTTCGCTGGAGATGTTGTTGGGCTGTTGGTGATGGTATTGTAGCCGGCGAAATTTGGGAAAGTTGCGAAAGAGGCAAGCAGCCGGAGACTGGCACTAACCCAAATAAGGATTCACATCCATATACAAGTGGGGCACGTGATTTGAATTTTGCAAAGATGATGAGCGCACAGACCAATCTGAACTCTGAACTGCTTTGAAACTGATAGTGATGGTTTCTCAGCAACAAACTTTCGAGTCGTTAATAATGCCTCCCATTTAAATAGCTCGTTTTATTGAGAAGATAACATCTACCCGAAGCGTGTTTAGTGCTTATATCTATACAAGTACGATGACTGCCCACGCAACCGACGACTCGCTTTCTAGGTCCGAGGATGCTGTCCTGGCACTGACTGGACCATGATATGCACTCACATGGTTGCCGGCACATACACCCAGCGAGATTAACCGAAAACAAAAGAAAAAAACAATGCAAACATCCAACATGCCACTTCTCGTCAAACATGTTGCCTACGATTTTTTTTGGGATCACCAACTCCTACCAATGCACATAAATCTCGCTTTACAGTGAGCACACACTGCAAAAGCCTACTGCTGTACTGTTTCTTTTTCGCTGAGTCCGTTGTATCGGACCAAAGGCGCCCCAGGGGTATCATCGCGTTAGACAGGGGCGTGGGTGAAGAGGTAAGAGACCGATTCGCCGTTGTGAGTACGGCGGATGGCCTCAGCAATTGTCGGGCTGATGTCGATGACCTTGAGCTTAGGGCACTGGGAAATCGTGAGCACTCCGAAACAGTCCCACGCTTAATGTGAAGACATACTCTCTCAACCTTGTCGCCAAGTGGCACAGTGTTGGTGACAACAAGTGCTTGAAGAACGCTCCCGTTGAGGGTCTCAATGGCATTACCAGAGAGAATACCGTGCGTAACAAGAGCCAAGACGGCCTTTGCGCCGTTCTCCTTAAGCACCGAAGCTGCCTTCACCAGGGTACCGCAGGTATCGGCCATATCATCTGACATAAGTCAGTTATCCAGTTATCCCCGATCCCCACAGACAATCACAACTCACCAACGAGAATGGCCACCTTGTCCTCCACATTACCAACAAGAACCATGCGACCGACGACGTTGGGTCTCGGGCGTTCCTTGTGAATCAAAGCGAAAGCCGTATTCAGATGGTCGGCAATCGAGGTGGCGCGCTTGGCACCACCGGCATCGGGAGATACGATGACGCAGTCTTCGGGGTTATAGTTCTCTCTGATGTAGCGGAGGAAAGAAGGCTCCGCGTAGAGGTTGTCAACGGGAACGCTGAAGAAACCTGCAGAAATGTGATTAGCGGTCTGCGCGCAAGTCCATCCCAGCTTCCATTGACGTCAAAACGGGACTTTACAGTACCTTGAATCTATTGTGTCACAGTTAGCTTCGAGTAGATCCCAAAATTCTTCAAAAGAGTGACTATATACCTGAGAAGCGTGGAGGTCGACAGTGACGATGTGATTTGCGCCAGCGGTTTGAAGCATATTTGCTACCAGTCTGGCGCTGATCGGTGCTCGAGACTTGTCTTTCTTGTCCTGACGAGCATAGGGGAAGTTGGGACTGCCAAAGTCAGCGCCCATCCTTCAGTAATGCTAACGCCCTCTATTGGGGTTCCTCACATGACAGCTGTTATCCTTCTCGCACTGCGCAGCCACTATGTCAGCTTCCGACCAGAGCAGCGTGTTGGCGTTGAGCATTGTTCGGCGCACCTTGCGGTTCTGCATGCGGAAATCATGATCAACAGCTCCATCAACCCCTCGTTAACGTTGCCGGTGGCGGTAGACTGAACAATGAAGACATCCTCGTCACGGACCGACTCGCCGACGGTAAAGGAGGTTTCTTGGTTGGAGTAGTTGAGGGAGATTGTTCTCGCGACCTCGATGCCGAGCCTATGAGGGAAAACGAAAGCCGGTTGTTAGTGGGATTTGCGCTCTCGGGATTCTTAGGGCACTCGAATCAAATTTACCTCTTTGCAATGTTGTTGCTGAGGTCAGGGTGGCTGCGGCCACTGATGAGCTTGATCTCGTTTGCCATTTCTGCGGACATGGTGAAGAAGTTTTGGTCGGCCAGACGGCGGCGACAAGAACCAAGAAAATATGTCAAGTTTTCCTGCGTCTTTCATGCAGCTGTTAGTGAGTGACATAGTGTGCGGGGCTGTAACATGGGCAATTCACGCGTACCAGAGGGGGTATGTAGAGTCACAATTAGAACAGGGTTGGCTGACTGCGTGCAAATATGTTGATCGTTTTTTAAAAGAAGATATCAATGGACTTGTCTGACAGACACGCCCATGGCGACCGGCTCCGGTAAATACCCCATGGCAGGCAGAAAAAAAGTTCAAAGAAAAACGAGTGGAGATGGTCCAGGCCAACCTTCCGATGTTCCCCAAGAACCTTGCTCGCCTCAACCATCCAGGTACTCCACTATTCCGAGTGTCTTGAGTTTCTTTCCGCTTATCGATAAGATTTTTTTTACATTAACGCACGTGAAAATCCGCCATTTTTGGGTATTTGGTTTCAAGGTTTCTTTTAGATCATTCCGCTGTCAGAAAAATGTTTCTTTACAGGCGGTGTAGTTGTAAGATTAACGAAATCTTGATTGAATTGGTATCTCTGCTTCCAA
This sequence comes from Cladorrhinum sp. PSN259, assembly GCA_033725935.1. Classification (NCBI taxonomy): domain Eukaryota; kingdom Fungi; phylum Ascomycota; class Sordariomycetes; order Sordariales; family Podosporaceae; genus Cladorrhinum; species Cladorrhinum sp. PSN259. Next base: position 438,966 of record MU867071.1, read on the forward strand.
TTTTCCCTGAACCTTCTAAGGTCTGGATATCCAATTTGAACCTACAAGACGGATCGTGACGATACACGCAGCAGTTTCCCAACTATTGGTTCGTCCAACGCGATGAATCGACCAGCTTGTTTAACGTTCCCGCTGGTTGCACGACATGCGCACCGCCATCATTGTTTCAATTCCGTCCGGCAATTGAACAAACTCTTGGCGGCCGGCAGCACCGGGTTACGTCCAGTGTGGGTTGTGTATGGAATAGGTGGCGCTTTCCCGTATTTAGAGAACCTCTGTGTAAATGTCTTCTAACGGAAGTACGAACAAGAATACACTACTTTGAGGCAGCATCCACAAGGATAATCTAGAGCTGAAGCCTTCAGATTCCTATTCTGATGTAGCATCGGTTACTACCGGAAGCTCTGAGACCGTCCGTCTCATGTCAAGGCCCCTGTCTCAGGGACACCCAACTTTACTTGGGATACCCATGCCAACAGTTCATGTCCTGTGACGATCATAAGGATCATTCATTATATTCTTCATTAGTACAGATATTCAAACAAAAAAACTTTACTCCGTAATAAATCCCTTCTTCGCACTCATTTCTGCTTGCTCGTCCCCATGTGCGGGCTTGTCCAGCTTCAGCGCTGACAGCTACTTCGGGGGCACCTCATCCAAGGCCTCCTCCCCGGATGGACCGCTGACTTTGACTCCAGCAAGAGCGACTTCATCATCCTCGGGGATACCGGCAGCTTCCGCTCCGTTTTGACTCTTAATGCTGCTTGCCTTGCTAACACTTGCGCTTTCGGGATCTTCAACTCTCAACCCCAGGTGCCTATCCGCATTTGGATCCTCCGTCTTGCCTCCTTTCCAATCGGCAGGTTTCAGCTGTGGAATAGGCTCGACCTCACCAGGCTCATTGATGACAACCCCTGACTTGTTGATTTCATCCTCAGTTGCGGGAGCACCAACTACTCGCCAGACAACTGAGATACGGTCGCACGCCCGAGTACCTCTCTTGCTTGACCCCTTGATACCGTCCATCTTGTCCCAGTCAATCTCAAAAACCCCGCTATCGTCTGCTTTGCCAGCCTGCTCGGGGCCGTTGCCCTCAAAGAAGACGTTGAACCACACATGTGCCACGGCAGTAACCATGGTCAAGCCGAGATTTCCAGGTGCGCGATTTCTCCGCTCCACTGCAATGTTAATGTCGCTATTGGGGATCCGGACTGGTTTCGTCGGCTTGAAAATGACTGCCTGACCACCGGGTTCCGAAGGGTCGGCAAATGTTGTTCCGGTGTTCTGCAAGCTTGCCGTTGACTTGGATCGTGCTTCTTCCTTCCCCGGAAGAGCTCGGGCAGTGGGATCAGCCGTGTGGACAGCCTCGGGCAGTGCAATTGTCTTGCTCTTTTTCCCGTCCTTGCCCAACTTATCGATATTCGCTGAAGACCCAGTCTTCCTCGTAGACAACTTCCTCACCACTTTATTATCCTTGAACTTCCTCGACAAGCTTGAACTTCTTGATGGGGTTTCCTCTTCAGCACCCTCAGTCTTGGCCCTTGATCTCCCCTCGGTCTCCTTAATACCCTCATAATCACCTTCCTCACAAACCTCCCCCTTATCATCCTCCACCTTAGTCGCATACCCAGTCACATCCTGCACAAAATCAAGAACCCCGCCTCCACCAGGCGCACCACCCTCAACCACAATCCTCTCATCTTTACTAAAAGTATGAAACACCTGAATCTTCTTGCCTTCCTCGGCGAAACCTTCAATGCTAAGCTTCACTCCGTTTCTCAATCCCCAAACATGTACTTCCATAACTTCCACCTCCCTATCCACATACTTGTTCCCTCCTTTAGTCCATCGATCAACATAGCTCACCCATCTCAACTGACTGGGTATCGACACGCCACTCCCAAACCCAGGTCGCATTCTTCGTTCTGTAAATCTCGCCAGTGCGTCCTCGGCTGTCCACCCGCACTCCGCAATCAAATAACTGCACGCCATGGTGCCGCTCCGTCCTTTCCCAGCCTTGCAGTGAACGACTACAACCCTATTATTCTCCTTTTTGCCGCCTTCATTCTTTGTTCCATCTCCATCCCTCTTCTTCTCCACCACTTTATTACTTTCAGGCCCCTTTTTGTTTTGTATCTCCTCTCCCATTTCCTCACCTCCTTCACTTTTATCCGCCTCTTTATGTTTCTCTTGCCCGCCCTCTAAATCCACCCCATCAAGCCACCGCTTCATCCCCCCAATAACAAGCGGCACAACCGCAAACGGCGGCGGATGGTGATCAGGCCAGGGATAATGTCTTATTCTCCCGTAAACAGCTTCGTCCGGGTACCCTGTTCCCTCGGCTCTGAATTCCCAGATCGCCCATCCGTCTCCGTGTTTCTCGTCTAGGTATGTCACAAGTCGGTCCAGAGGGTTTCGGTAGGCTCGTTGTGGGTATGCTTGTGAGGGGCCGGAACTATACATTTACTCAGCACGTCAGCATCGATTCCCAAAATGAGAAGAATGAAAGGAGAAGAAGAAGAAAAGAAACTTACGTAGCAATAATCTTCTTGGTTACATAGCAGAGATCTAATCCCGTCTCCTGATGTTTCGCGCGGGGCCCAGCGACGATTTGTCGAAGGAGGGATGTCATTGCGAAGGCTCTCACTCAGGCTTCAACAGCGATGCTCGGTTGTTATATTATTTCGTGAAGATTAATTGGCCGCCTAGAGCAAAGAAGGATATTTGAGAAAAGAAGTATCGCAGATAAGACTGTAAAGGACAAAAGCACATTTCGTAAGAATCGCAATGCAAGAAACACCATGAGAGATCAAGCTTGGCGTTCCCGTTAAAGTTAACGTCATGGACAATGGAGGGCAACCCCTGCCAAAACCGCCCCGCAGTTTGTTTGCCAGACCCACTGAAAAGTAACCGATAAGCGATAAAAATTCCAGCTTGCAGCACGCTGCGGCAGGCCATTGAGGAAATTTTCTAGGAAGGAAGCTTCTTCAGCACTACAGCACCATTGTCAGATAAAATGCCAAAGAGAAAGGTCGCTGCGCTCGAAAAGGTCGAGGCTGATCTTGTCAGTCTTCAGTACAAGATCAGGAGGGACCCAAGGTACGAACTACCCTAGCTATTTTCTAACTGTTCACAAATGCCAATTAAAGCCCGTTCAATTTCGCAGGTCATACGCCCAAGAATTCTACGATCAATGGCTTGCATACGATGCCCAGCGACAGATCTTCATCTCCTCCCCAACGACCGCATCGAGCGACGATGTTAAAAAGTTCCACGACCTCGTCGACATGGTGGCGCACGTCGCCAACCTCTACCCAGAGATCACAGCCCCTTTTCCTGATCACTTGAAGGAGCTCCTTAATCAGCATCATGCCGTCCTCGACAAGGAATTGCGCGAAAAGGTAGTGGGAAGTTTGGTGTTGCTGCGGAGGAAGGAGGTGATTGACTCAACCAGTCTGTTGACCACTCTCTTCCCCATCCTCATCTCGACCCCAAGCAAGACCCTCCGAAACCAGCTGTACACCAAGATCATCAGCGATCTCAGAGAGTCTAACTCTAAATCCACCAATCATAAGCTCAACAGAACCATTCAGACCGTGTTGCACAACCTCGTCACCTCGGATCGGACGTCTTCAAAGGGCATGTGGGCTTGCAGAATTACCCGTGAGCTGTGGCGCCGCCAAATTTGGACCGACGCCCGTCCTTGCGACGTGATGAAGGAAGCAGCTTTGAGTGACAACGAGAAGGTTGTCATCGGAGGAGTTCGTTTCTTCCTGGGCGGAGACAAGGAGAGAGAAGAGTTGGAGGACGAGGACAGCGATGTGGAAGTCGATCTTAAGAAGTACAAACATCAGGGCACCATCAACAAGAAGACAAAGAAGCGACAGAAGGCGTACGAAAAGGCTGTCGACAAGATCAAGCGACAAGAGCGCAAGAAGCAGACACCAGCAGCTTTAAACTTTTCAGCGTTGCATCTTCTCCACGATCCTCAGGGATTCGCCGAGAAGCTGTTCCAAAAGCACCTCCAAAACACCAAAAATAAGTTCAGTCTCGACACCAAGTTGCTTGTCCTTCAGCTAGTCACCCGCTTGGTTGGTTTGCACAAGCTTACCATCATATCTCTCTACTCTTGGTTCATCAAGTACTTGACACCTAAGCAGACTAACGTCACATCTTTCCTTGCCTCTCTCGCCCAGGCTACCCATAACCTCGTACCACCAGATGTTATAGAACCGATTATTGTCAAGATCGCCAATGAGTTCGTCTCTGAGGCATCAGCAGCAGAGGTTGCATCTGCGGGTATCAATGCCATCCGTGAAGTGGCACTCAGACAACCGCTTTGCATGAACGAAACGCTTCTTCAGGATTTGGTCGAGTACCAGCGCAGCAAGGACAAGGGCACATCGATGGCAGCCAAGGGTCTGCAGTCACTCTATCGTGAGGTCTACCCAGAGTTGCTTCAGAAGAAGTACCGTGGCAAGGCTGCCACCATGGGTCTGCGTTCAGGAGAGGTCAAGCTGCGCAAGTACGGCGAGGAAGAAGAGGGAGGTATCGAGGGTCTTGCTTTGCTTGCTAAATACAAGGAGGAGCAAAAGAAGAAGAAGCTCGAGGAGGAAGGTGCAGAAGGGAAGGAAAAGGGTGAAGACGACAGTGAGGACGAGGATGGCTTCAACTCTGACGAGTGGGAGGTCGGTTCCACAGATAGCGAGTCTTCTGACGGCTGGATTTCCGTCAGCAGTGATGGAGAAGGTGACGATGAACCAGCAAAGAAGAAGGCGCGGAGAGATGAATCAGAAATTCCAGATCTTATCGATAATGAGGCTGAAAAGGCTGCAGAGATCGAGAGACTCCAGAAACTCGCTACCACCACCATTCTTACTCCTGCCGATTTGGCCAAGATGCAGGAACTTGTCAGGGAAGCCAAGATCGAAAAGGCTATGGGTCCACAGTCCATGTCGAAGCGCAGGAAGGAGCTCATTGACAGGCACATTGAGGACGGTGTCACGGCTGATGATATTGAGCTGCCTGCCATGCTGGGTAAGAAGGCTACCAAGGAGGAGAGGGCGGAGAGGGCCAAGGAAGGAAAGCCAGGCAGAGAGGAGCACAAGTCTACGCAGGCTATCAAGCGTTCTAAGAAGGAGGCCGAGGGCAAGAGTTCGACCAACAAGGAGAAGGCTAGGAAGAAGAACTTCTTGATGACTATTGGCAAGGCGAGAGCCAAGAATAAGAGGAGCTTGACGGAGACGAAGAAGAGGTTGACTGCGCATATTGCGAGGAGCAAGTCTGGTGGTAGGAGGAGAAATGGTGTATCTATATAGAGTGGTGTCGGTAGACTTTTGGTAACTTGGCATGTATCTGGTAACGGAAACTCATCCGTTTCAATTTCGTAGAAGACTTAGAAAATGCGGGAGTCAACTGCGCGATAGGATTAACAGCTTTGATACCCAAGTTCGCCCACCACCATTCATCTTACCCCAGTATACAAGTCCGTTTTTACCACAACCTGAGGGTTATGTATGTCGCGCACGGGCCACGAACTATAAAACAAACCATAAATTACAATCCAGCAATTTGTTGCAGCAAGTTTCATTCGCCAAGTCGGAGTTTATTGTTAATTCTCTTTCACAACCCTTAAATTCCATCTTTGTTTAAGAATCGCCGCCGTCCAGTCGACGACAACCTTACACCTTACTTACACTTCGTACATACCGCGCTTATATATACTATATATCGTCAGGGGAGATGGAGAATCCGAATAATCATCAAGATGATGACCAAGCGCCGACTTATACAATCCCTTCCAGAAGGCTTGCTGCACTCGAGCATCCTATGATCATAAAAAATCTTGACAAGGGCATCAAGACGTTTGGGCAAAATAATGCGTTCCAGGCTGTAGGCTACACTTATTGAATCTCAAAAATAAATATACTCACGATACCTTCAGATCTTGGATTCGGCCAGTCCTCAAATCTCAGTCCCGCTGTATTTGCGCTTCGACAACCCCTCGGCAAGGCCACTTACATCTCACAATGCCCTCACTCATAATGTCGTCCTTAAAATCACAGTCCCAAAGCGCACCGGTAGGAAACGGAAGAGGGGTACAGATGGCCCTTGGGAGGGTGATGTCAGCGCGCCTGCCGAGTCGCATGGTCCAGAGATACTGTCAAGGGACCGTCTGGACGACCCAAAGGTGATGAGGCGCAAGCTGCAGGATAATGTTGGGCGCTACCAGGTTGAACCGGCTGGCGTGATCAACAACACTCATCGATATCGGGGACTTGCCGACTTTCAGTATTCCTTGGCAGAGTCAAAATTCATGAAGAAGTTTGTGGAGAACGTCTTGCCCGGCGATGTCCAGAAACTCAAAGAATTTTCTTTGAAGCCCGGGATCGAAGTTGGAGACAACATTGACCTCATTCCGCCGCCATACTTCACCCCAATGTCGCTGCCTTTCAGCTACGGCTACGCCCAGAATCCTCACACCAAGGAAGTAACTGGTGGGATTCTCACGGAATTGGGAAGCCTGACCGAGGACCAGGAATATGGACGAGTAGTCAATGTCACATCAAGAGTTCCGGCAGCAGGTTACTTTATCGCACACGATGAATTCCCAGTCCCCTCGGAGCCTCGCCGGCAGCCCGACATGTCCGACCCACAAGTGGCAGCCATCATCACCGAAATGCGACTAGCAATGGAAGAACGGCCCATCTGGACTCGGCGCAGCATGTGGAATCGTCTCGGGCACAAGTTTGCCGAACTTCCCAAAAACGGTGGCCTCGTCCGTCATTGTCTGCAGTACGCCGGTTACCAATTTAAAGGTGGCCCGTGGAGAGATGCCCTGGTCAAATACGGGCTCGATCCGCGAAGTGATTCCAAATATCGAGTTTACCAAACCCTCATCTTCAAGCTTCACAAGACACGCATAGGCACTGTCGGCCGCTCCTGGCAGGCCGTTCGCCGTAACGAGACCGGCGTTTCCAACTATGGCAAACATTGGGATGACATGGGTAATGGCGATGATCGTTGGCTTAACACGCATATATTCAACGGCCAGTCGTTCAGTACCGACGGAAAGGTCTGGCAGGTGTGCGATATCACGGACCCTCTGCTTGAAACTCTGTTCAAGAACGCCGAGGTGCGCTCCGAATGTGACAACGAAGTCAGCGGGTTCTATCACCGGGTTCTCTGGTCTGTGTCGAAGGCAATCATGAAGACCAAGATGGTTGCCATCAGATTCAAGCGAGAGCTCACCGACGACGCCTTCTCTGCCACGCTCCAGGTAGTCAAGGGGCCCAGCGATGGAGGCGATGGAGGGTCGGGCAATAGCATTGGTATCAGCTTGCCTGATCTGAACCTCTCTCCCGAGGAGTGCGAACAGCTCCGTGGAAAGAAAATGCGGCCTGGTCTTAAGCAAGGGAGAGATCGGTGGACCGAAAAGCGCAAGAAGACGCATTATCGCGTTCGTATTCCGCTGAAGGATGTGGAAGAGAAAGAGGCGGCAAAGATGATCAAGCTAATAACTAGGAACCTTGATCGTCCTGCCTCTTCTGCCGCCATTCCTGAGACGATGCATGGTACGACTGCGAAGGATCAGACAGAATCTGTAGTGGAGCCGAGTGAGGGCCAGGATGCCGATGTTGTTCGGCGCAGCATTGAAGAGGAAGAGGAAGATGGAGACGTGCTCCAGCAAATCCTTGATGATGATGACGATGATGATGATGATGATGAAAGCAGCGATGAGGACGATGATGAGGATGAGGCCCAGGAAGAGGAAGAGGTCAACGATGATCCACTCGCGAAACAGGATATAAGATTTGACAAGAGAGCCGACAATCAGTCGGAAGAGGATGACCGCGGCATGGTCGTAGGCACCGATGGGAAGGCGGTCAGATTCCAGGAGCGAGAAGAATACGACGAAGATGAGGAGGAGGAAGAGGACGAGGAGGACGAGGAAGAATACCCCGAGGAAGATGAGGAAGAGGGAGAGGAGGAGCTGGAAGACTATGACTCCGTCGAGGAAGGATATGATGAGGAAGAGGAGGAATACTATGATAATGACGAACCACAAGGGTATGGCGGCGAAGGTGGGTACTATGAGGAAGAAGTATATTAGATGTGCCTCACACCCTGCTGTGTGGTGATCAGCTGGTCCATCGCTGTATTGAGGGCCAGCAGTCTCAGACGCTACTGTAAAGTGTAACAAATAGACAAAAGATTTGATAAATTGGCTGAGAGCTGGGTGCTTCAGAATGATCGTCCCGTTTAGATAAAAGATGCATGAACGTCCACCTTGACCGCACCCATTTTCGTTCCCCTTTTCCAACTCCAACACGCCAACCCCTTCCCAGTTCTATGCCAAATATGCGGACAGCAGAAAATAGAAGCCAAAGAAAAACAAAAATAGACGAAAGAAAAGGAATTGGAGGAAAAGAAAACCAAATCAGTCAGAAACCATTCATTGTCTCGTGCATCCTTCATCCCATCTTGTATTTTCACTCCCTTTCGCCTCCTCGTTCCACCTCTCATCTTTAGATCAGGAATCTTGGCCGCGAAATTCGGGTTGAAAATCCCGAATCCCACCATGATTCAGCTTGATCATGAGGAATACTGAATCTCGAGACCAAAGGACCGAAATGGCTCGTCCAATCTATGCAAATCGACGCCAGTGCCCAAGCTGAAGATGAGCGACTTGACCCGTCCTTCCCACAACAGACCTACGCGCAGATTCTGATCGAGCCGCGTCTTCAGAACGCCCAGATATTCTTCCTTCTTTTTCTGCGGTACAGATCCCTCGATATGATTGACTGGTCTTGCCTCCAGCTGTGGCTCAGGCTCAGGCTCTGGGTCATCCAACCGCCATTCCAATTTTGCCTGAAAACTCCTCTCTTTTGGCCTCGGTGGTGCTGGTTTTGTTTGCGGTCTTGGCTTTGGCTGTGATTCTGGTTCCAGCTGACGATTCGGATCTGCGCCGAGGAGGAAGCCGGCAGGTCGTCGATTACTCCAAAGCTCCATGCCAACGGCCCAATCGCTCTCATAACTATACACATTGAACTCCATCCTTGTTGCGAGGGAGCAGTAATCCCTAGCCATAACAGCATAGCTAGTGTTGATGTTGCCCATCAGGGGATTGACAGTGACCGTTGCAGTCAAGGGCGTTCCACGGTGCGTCGGGAGTGTTGCAAAGCGCATGCCCAAGGACATGCCTCCAGATTTGTTGAGCGTCCCATAGTAGAGCTCAGCACCGGCACTGAATCTGCCATAGATTCCCTCTTTTTCTCCATTTGCTCCGAGATCTGATTTTAGATCGCCTTGCGAATTGTTGATATTTGCATCGCCTCCGAAATTATAGAGACCTCGAACACCAAGGAGCCCGCCATCTGTTGAAGCCAGCCCCTCGACTCCGTATTTTCCCTTGTCGTACTGAACCAAGCCCAGCACGGTGCCGCCGTTTCGTAGGGATTGCTCACTGACTGCCGAGATCTGAACTTGTAATCCGGCGTTAAACCGCTTGATAATCAAACCTTCGAGAAGAGACTGCGGGAGATATAGCCTGCCGTAAAGTAGCGAGCTCTTGTCGTTGCCGGGAGTTCGCGGGGGGGTAGGAGCGGTAGGTTGTCCTGTGCTCCAGAACCATTGACGCTCCCGGGAGCCCAGCTCCTGTAATCGACGATATGATCGAAGAAGAGCGGCTAGGGGTATCGCATCGGACTGCGATGGAATAGCGGCAAGAGGGACAGTACTATACAGGTACGAAATGGAACCGTCAACGACGCCAACGCTGCCGAGTTGGTAACTGGTCCCAAACTGCGGTGTTGCGAGAGAGGACAGCGTTAGACGAAGACCTCGAGGGAGAGGAAAGTCAATCAACTCTGCGCAAAGAAAGTCAGTCAATGGCGCGAGAGGAGAAGTAGCTCGGGATGCGTTGTATATACCCCTCGACGTTGCATTCAAGTCTTTATACGAATTATCTTCGCTCCATCCAGTTACACCATAAAAGGCATCTATTATATAATTCATGAACTCGCGCATCTTCGGCTAGCTATAATGTGTACACCGAAAGACAGACATATTTATGATCACCTTGATTGGTCACGTTGATTCTCTGTTATTTGAAGGCGGTTGGCGGAAAATTTGGGAAATATTTGGATGATGCTTGGTGTTCAGGAAGTTGAGGAAAGCTTGACCGTTGCCAATCGGTACGTAGACTAGCTGTTAACCACAGACCCACACCCCTCCTTTCATGCAGGAACGCACGAGCCATCTAACCCTTTTGTTGAAGATGGAAGGTGGGATGTGTGGGACCGACCTGCGTTTAAAGCTTTCAAAGGGAAGGGGTTGTCCGGTTTTGGACCTTTGGTGACTCAGTCGAGTAATTTGAGGCCTGTAACTTTGTACCTTTGCTCACACCAAAACACCAACTATAGCAACAGAATTTCACAAAACTGTTGACACCGAGACAAATTTATTATTTATCCAAATGCCCCAAGCAGTCACCATTGCAGCCCCAGGGCTGCAAGCTCTCATCCTCTGCGGTCCTGGAAGCTCGTTTCCCACATTTACAGCGAATCCCGATGAGAACCCAAAAGCCCTCCTCCCCATCGCCAACAGGCCCATGGTATGGTACCCGCTCGAATTGTGCTACAGAGCAGGCATCACAGACATCACTCTCATTTGCCCTCCATCAGCTTCAGAAGCCATCACCACGGCACTCAACACCAACCCATTTTTGACCAATCTCCCATATCCACGGCCAGACCTCTTGGCACCCAAGGATCTCGACCAAAACACCGGCACAGCAGAGATCCTTAGACTTCCGGAGCTCCAGGCCCTCGTCAAATCCGATTTCTTAGTTCTTCCATGCGACTTGGTTTGCGAGTTGGGGCCCGATAAGCTATTGACAGCATGGCAGGTCAAGGCGGCCAGTCTCAACGATCTCATTGGGAGATCAGATGAGAAGCAGCAGCGGCAGCAACGCAGTGGCGGCCTCAGTGTTTACTACTCAACCAAGACGGCAAACCCGGTAAAGGGTGAGGAGACTGACTTTCTTGCGGCAGCATACCTGCCGCAATCATCTGTACTCCCAGCCAAGGGCTCCCTTTTCCCAAATATGACCAAGGTCCTCATGTCCATGCCAAAAGATACCCTCAAGGACATTCTGGACCAAGAAAAATGTTTCCCTCTCTCCAACAGCGTGATGGAAAAGCATCGTCGCATCCTGTTCAAGAACGACCACAGAGACGCACACATTTATATCTTTCCACAATGGGTAATGCAGTTCGTCAAGGAAAATGAAGGGTTGGAGACCATCGGCGAGGACGTTATCGGGCGTTGGGCGAAGGCAGGTTGGAAGAAGAGCGTAGCAAAGAAACTAAAGTTGGACAAGATCCTCCAAAAGGGTGGCGAGGGTCAGCAGAAGGATGGAGAAGCGGCAAACAATAAGCCAATCGACGTTCCGCCAATACTAGCCTACATTCAACCCTTGGATCCTTCTGGCCCAATTATTCGCCGTGTCGACACTTCCCAGCTTCTCCTCCAGGTCTCACTGCAGCTCGCAAAGCAGCCATCAATCGAGGATGTCGGGAGCGCCGAGGCCGCCTCTCCCTTTGCTCACCAGCGAAAGATTGCTTACCCCGAGGGCATCAAGCCCCGCACCTCCATCACGAAGGGAGACAGTTTGCTAGCGGACAATGTGACGGTGCAGGAGAAGTCGTCAGTCAAGGAGTCGGTGGTTGGTGCCAATTGCCAGATCGGCGAAGGAGCCAAGCTCTTCCAGTGTTTGCTTATGGACGGGGTTGTGGTTGGAAAGAACTGCAAGCTTACGAAGTGCATCTTGGGCAAGCGCAGCGAGATCGGTGAGGGATGTGTTCTTACAGATTGTGAGGTTCAGGAAAATCTCCTTGTAGAACCAAAGAGTAAGTTTATCTATATCTTTGACATGAACCATCTGGCGGACACACGGTGCTAACTTTTTGGGAATAGCTGAGGCTAAGGAGGAGAAATTCATGTCCTCGTCTGGGTTGGAGGCGACTGAACAAGACTATGAAGATGATGATGACGAAGAGGGCTCTGGGAATGATGATGAAGATGAGGACAAAAGTAGCGACGAGGAGTAGATAATTAAGATAATATTAGTAACTCCGGCCACCAAGTTTCTCCGATGCTTATTCCTCCCGCCTTTTGTCTTGTATCAAAATGATGAAGGGAAGTAAATGTGCTACATCATCTTTTGAGTGGCACTTCAATGTGGGGTTGTAAGCCAACAAAGCCATGGGCAGCTGTTGACCACCCCCCATAGTATCCAACAATCTCAAAAATACTGCAAAAGGGAATCCAGGATTTTTGTAACATTATGCATAAGCTTTTTTGTTGTTTTGTTGTTTTTAAAGGGGAAAGACCGATACTATGAAGGGGAATCTTTTGATGACCGTCCATCTAGACTACCCGTTCCCTGTGTGTCTGAGCTTTTTTTAAAAAAAAAAAATTTTTAAAAAAAAATAAACACCACACTCCCAAATCCACTTCCTGCAATATCAACCAATCTCTTAAAAATGCACCTTCCTACCTCCAGCTATATTGCTCAGTTGCCATCCGCCTCAGCTTAATGACGGATCTCCTCTGTGGGCTTTGAGTAGCTTATCTATACCATAGACAAGTTATTACTATCGTCTCTAGCGCTCCGAATCAAAGCATCCGCCAGCAACGATCAGGTTCATCCTAGTGAACTGGACCTTCAGCACCGGCGTTTTCTTGGTAAGGAAAGCACTGATTTGGTCCGCAGTCACCTGAACTTCTTTGGACTTCTTCTTGCCGCTGCCACCACCTCCTCCGCCAGTTCCCACACCACCGCCACCAGATGTGCTCGTCGTGGGCGCCTGTGCTGCTGACCCGCCAACAGTAATGGAGCGACCTTCTCCGGGACCTGCCACAGCAATGCTATCGCCGACCACGATCACTCCATCTGGCTGTTGACCAGGCTGAGTTGTGTTCCCCGTGAGCGGGTTGGCCTTGCTTGGATCAGCTGGCAGCTCCACGTCCCAGATCCGCACCGTGCCATCGAGACCACCCGAGACAAGGACGTTTGACTCGACGCTGAAGCTCAGAGATGGAATTCCTCCCTTGCCATGTCCCCTGCACCTCTTTATACGAGTGCCTTTCTCAATATCCCACAGGAAGATGTTTCCACCTGCATCAGCGCTCGCTAGAATTTTTCCGTTTGGTGCACACTGCAAAGCACTGATGTAGTCAACATGGCCATTAAAAATCCTAACGCACTGCCCAGTGATAATTGACCACATGCGAATAGACTTGTCCATCTCGTCCGAAGCCGAGAAGACGTAGGTTCCATTGGGATGCCACGTCAGCGCCGAGCAGCTGGTATCATGGCCGACCATGATGCGTTGCGCCGAAGCATGATCCTGCGCGAAGACGCGAACTGTCTTATCCCAGCCCGCAGTGGCAAAATAGTGTCCATGTGGGCTCCAGAGAACGCGGAAGACTGGCCCATCGTGTGCCTTGTATATGCAAAGACAAGTCCAGTGCTCCAAAGACCATAGTCGAACCTGACCATCTGCTGAACAGGAGAGAAGAAACTTGGTGCTGGTATCGGGTTGCTTGCCTTCCTCGTAGATATTCCGGTCGAGGTTAGCGATGGAATCAGAAAATGACACGCCGTAGATAGGGCCCGAGTGGCCGATCAATTTTCTGTTGTTAAGGTTGAGGTCTTTCTCATTCTCGAGGGTCTTCCTGAGTGGTTTGCCCTGCAAGTCCCAGACGCGGATATAAGAATCCATCGTGCCAACAGCCACCAGCTGGTTGTCGTTGGAGAAGTCCATACAAGAGACACTATAGCCATAGTCAGCACTACTCAACCCTAGTAACATCAAGAACAGCTTACCTTCCTAGAGTGTTGTGGAACGTGAACATACACGTCGAAACGGGAATGCCCACACCTCCAGTCCGCCCTTCAATTAGAAATCGATCCCGGTTTTCGCGAGCCTTCTGCATCTCCATCACAACATCTCTGCCTCGTGAAGGCGGTAGGGGTAGATCCGAACGCGCAGGTGCATCAGCACTATCCTCTCGCTTTATTCGCCTGTCAAACTCCTCAACTAGCGAGGGTCGGTTATCTGTAGGGGGACGTCTTAAGTCCTCCTCTTCGAGCTCCGCTCGCACATCGTCCCTCAGTTCAACTTCCATTGGTAGAGGACCAAGCTTTAGTTTTGCCGACGTATCGAGGACATTTCGGTTGAGTACACCAGTAAATACACCAGGTATTCCTTCCTGGGCATCAATTTCGTCAAGGTCTAGGTTCTGCGCCCGACGATAGATTGCCTCGAAGCTGTAGGGTTCGATTGGACCGCGTGCGCTCGTCTCGACCTTGCAACGGGTTTGGAGAATGTAGGTTATGGTCTGTCCGCCGTTTTCGGCTTCCCGCTCGAGGAAGTGGAAGAGATTACCCGAGAGTGACTGGTTCAGTGGGATCCTGTAGAGGTTTTCCCTGTAAAGTTTGGTCGTCTGGTTCTCTTTGATGTGCTGCGGTAGAGTGATCGTTGCTAGCAATCTGAGCGTGTCTTTATGGTCTGCCTCGAAATACTGTTGAAGGGTGTTGAGAAAATTGGTAGCGTCCTCATTGTAGCATTGCTCGATGAGCTCCAGGTACGAGTAGATAAAGAGTGGCCATAGCAGCTTCCGCAACTCAAACTAGAGGGAAGGTCAGTACCCAATCTGAACAGTAATCCTGGGTCCTGTCAACAAACTTTGTAGATGTCGAGGTTGTTATCGATCCAGCCCTTCAGCAGTCGAAATGCCTTTAGGTATTTCTTGGGAGTCTGGTCTTCACTTCGGGCTGGTCGGCCATCTGGCCCGAGGTTTTGTGTCTCTTGGCGGAATATGGCTTCCGTCTTGGTGAATCCTTTTTTCTTGAGATAATCTGTGACCTGCAAGTCATCTGGGTCAGTATCATGAAGCATGGGTATCGGCGGAGGCGGCCAACAGAAATCCATTTTCCCTCAGTAAGCAAACGTAGCAAGGGACAAATTGGGTTTGCAAAAAGGCAGTGTCCAGATGCTGCTCCGGAAACACAGCAGAATCCCGGGTCGCCGGCCGGTGGCGCAGAGTAAGCCCGGCCGCGGATCAAGTGAGTGCGTGCAAGTCATAAGGTTAATTGATTTTGGTGGGGGTGAGCCGGTGACGAGCAACCTTGACTCGTCGCGACCACCCGTCCCCAAAGGACCAGAGCAAGTATTCAAGTAATATCTTACTGCTTTTAGCTGTCCTGGGGTAGGCGGGGGCTCCTCATAGTTGGACGCAATGCTTGCAATGCATATAGCGATGGCGGGAAGGTGGGAGAGAGGAGACGGGAAGTTGGATGGGATACTTTTGGGAGCCTTGAAATTGCTGCAACTTACAAGCTGTCCCATCTGCTCCTCAGTGGGAAGCTGTTGGGTGGTGGCCATGGTACCGACGGATTCGTGGGGACGTATGAATGCCCATGCAAAATGTTGGATGAAGAAAGAAAACGAGCTGATACAAAAACAAAATCCAACGACTTACGATTTGGTTCAAGTTTTGTGCTGAAGGCGGTGCACTGTTTCCTTGCGCTGCTGGGGCAGCACCGCTTGCACTCCCACCGCCAGCTCCCCCAGCCGACTGAGGTTGGCCGCCATATGAACCACCAGATTGCACCTGAATGCTGCCTTGTGCGGGAGGGTTTGACATCTTGAAGGAAGGTATCTCAACAGAGTGGCGTAACTTTATTGATCACACCAAAATACGAAGCTTGTAATCCGCTCTTGTCGGCGCGTTACCGCGTGAAACCGTGGTGTTGAGCGTGCAAGTGGGGCGCGTCTCCCCGTTACCCACTATCCCATCGAAAATGAGCCGACCAATGTGTGTTATCTTTTACAATCCTCAAAGGGGGCTCTAACGTGCAATCTGTAAATGCGGATTTCTTTTTGATGTTTGAGTATGGCGACGATAGTGGGTGTGGTGAAGCTCAATTGGCCCAAGAATTAAAGGTGAGGTGCCTCTAACAGCGGAATTTTCCGAAACTCAACAACCCAGAAGGAAGGAAACGGTCTTGGCTGCAGGGCAGATCCCGTTTGTCCCACAGACCACTGGAGCCTTTTCGGCCCACTCTTCTGCTACTGGTGCGCCCACTTCGATCAAAAGCTTCCCGTCGCGACAGGAACCATCATCACCTCCATTTCAACACCCACGCAAACCATCAATAACCAAGTACGCACCACAACCCTTGTCAACGGCCACTTCCGAGTCAATATTACTACTTCTTGCCAAAGAACTTGATCACAATATCGAGAGAACCCTCAATATCTTGTTGAAATGGCGACTCTCGCAGATGAACTCCTCGACGACTTTGGCGGATCTGGAGACGAGGCTGGGGATGAACAACTTGACGATGACTTCTTTACCGGCGCCGGACTTTCGGATGGCTTACAAACAAATGGCGACACGGCAATGGAGGAGCTGCGCGATGAAGATGGCGAGGATGAAGATGCGGATATGGCAGACGGCGACGCAGACGATGACCCCGAAGAGGTCAAAGCGAAGATTGAGAAGATGCAGTTGGGCGGCGTCCGCGATGTTCGCACCGTCGCAGGCCTCATGAAGCAGTTAACACCAGTTCTCGAGGTTAGCATTCCCCTCCCAGGTCTCCCTGAAAATGTCAAAACTCGTGGACAAACGTTTACATCTCTATTTTGGAGCAATAGCCCTAACAGTTTACGTCGAACGTTACAGAAAATTGCACATTATCAGTTACAACCATCGACGGAGAACGTCGGCAATGTCGAAGACCACCCAGAATACCATCTGTTGACCCAGTCAAACAGCCTCTCTACCCAGATCGACAACGAGATTGTATTGGTACATAAGTTCATCAGAGACCACTACTCTGTGCGCTTTCCCGAACTCGAGACGCTCATTACCAACCCCGTCGAATATGCAAAGGCGGTGGCTATTCTAGGCAACGGGCCCATGGACTCAGATGGCATCAAGCGACTGCAAACGTCAACAGACAACCCTCTGGGTGTTACTTTGAAAGACGTACTCGATGGCCCTTCGCTCATGATCGTCACGGTCGAAGCCACGACCTCAAAAGGACAGCCCATGGCAGAAGACCAACTCCAGCGCGTAATACAGGCATGCGAGATGGTCATAAATCTCGACAAGGCGAAAAAGACCCTCACCGAATATGTCCAGTCGCGAATGAGAATCTTTGCGCCAAACCTTACAGAACTCATTGGGTCCCTCACAGCTGCCCAACTGCTGAATCAAGCAGGCGGTCTTGCAGGTCTCTGCAAAGCGCCAGCGTGTAACCTACCAGCATGGGGATCCAAGAAGCAAAACACTTCAGCACTCGCTACTAATGTTGGCATCAGGCAACAAGGGTTCATCTACCAGTCTGAGATCATCCGCAAGATCCCAATGGACCTCAAGAAGCAGGCTATCAAGATGTTTGCAAACAAGATCGCCATGTGCGCGCGCACAGACTGCTTCCACCAGTCCCGCGACGGCTCCGAGGGCGCTCGTCTGCAAGCTGAATGCTTTGACAGACTGGATAAACTGCAAATGAAGCCAAACAGCAAGGGTGCTCGTGCCCTACCGGCACCTGACGACAAGCCAAGCCGGAAGCGTGGCGGTAGACGCGCGCGCAAGGCTAAGGAAGCAACGGCCATGACTGACCTCCGAAAGGCTCAGAACCGCATGGCGTTTGGTAAGGAGGAGAAGGAAGTGGGTTACGGGCAAGGAGACAGCACGAAGGGCATGGGAATGATTGGGCAGGGCGGTGACGGGCAGTTGCGCGCTACAAAGATTGACCAGCGCACGCGTGCCAAGCTGAGTGCGAAGAGCAAAGGATGGGGCGGCGCGAGCACGCTGAACAATGGAAGTGCCTCGTCGCTCAGGGGGCTTGCAGGTGGAGGCGGTATATCTTTGGCTGGCAGCAGCGGGTTGCGGACGTCGGGCGTGGGTACGAGCGTCAATAATGCCATGGCTGGCACGGTATCCTCGCTCGCTTTCAAGTCGCAGGGTCTGGAGCTGGTTGATCCCAAGGTGCAAGCTGAGCTGAGCCGCAAGCGAAAAGCAGAAGAGGATAGATGGTTCAAGGGCGGTACGTTTACGCAGGTTGGTAATGACGGTTTCAAGAAGCCCGAGTTGCCCCCTAGTAAGAGGCAGGATACTGGCGCTACGAAGGGTGGTAATTAGGAGGTGTGGTGGTGGGATCTTTGTTTTTTGTCTGCATTAGCTAGAACATTTTGATGTAGATATTACGATAAGGGTAAAAGCAGGGTTAACAGAACTCAGGCAAGGTGTCATTTATTGGAAGGTTTAAATTTTTTTCCCCTCTCCACGACTGCCATCTATCTTTCCTCGCATTTCCTATTAGCTCGTTTTCTGACATTGGTTTTGCTCTCTTACCTGAGGGGGTAGCAGCAAAAGCTGGGGTTACTCTTTCATGTACGAATTCAAAGAAAAACAAGTAGATACATCCAGAGGAGTTAGGTAGGTAGACAAGAAAAGTGTGCTCAATTGGTATGTGACATCCCTATGGAAAGCTTTCTTTTGACACCAGAAACGCCAAATCTTTTGAGAACAGAAGATACAAGAACCCAAAAAAGACGCCTTTTACCTTCACAGATTAACACAAACAAAATATCCGCTGATCCTGGCATTACCGCCTCTCCTGCCTCGGCTGGCTGCCATAAGCTCTCCTCGCTTGAGGCTGTTTTTTATCTCTGCTCATGCTGGAAGCCAACGTGATATCGACTCTTGGTGGGGTGGCGAAACCAAAGCTCTATATTAAATCAAAATCAGTATATAAATTGCAGTCAACGAGGGAGTAAACGAGAACGTAAAAATACATACCTTTGCCACCTTGACCAAGTCAAGCTTATGAACATCAAACACGCTGCGCAAACTGTGCGAAGCGTAGGCATGGAGATAAGACCTGTAACCATCCTTGGCGCTCTGGTTGAGGTAGTAATTGCTCCCAATGAGCTTCTCCAACTGAGACTGCACATTGAGGATCTTGCTCTTGGGGAAGTCGTACTCGACCACGGGAACCTTGGCAGCCTTGAGGTGGGCGAGGAAACCCAACTCGCAAGGCTGCAAGAAGAGCAGCGACCGACCCTTGGCGTTGTTGCCACGGGCTGTTCGGCCGACACGGTGAATATAGTCACGAGGATCATCAGGGGGATCGAACTGGACGATCCAATCTACCGCGGGGATATCGAGACCACGAGCGGCAACGTCCGTGCAGATGAGGGTGCCCTGCTTGGCGTTGCAGAACTCGAAGAAGGTGTTGGTTCTCTTTTGCTGCTTCTGCTTGCCGTGGAGGTCCAGAACTTGCAAGTCAATGTACTGTAGCAATTCGCTGTAGTACTTGACGGAGTTGCAGGATGAGAAGAAGACAATCACCTTCTTCTTAGCCATCTTCTTCAGGAAGGAGAAGAGCAAGAGGAAGCGCTTGTCGGCATCCACCACAACGTAACCCTGGTCGAGACCCTCGGCTGTGCTGAACTGCTTCTCCTCGTCCACGTTGATGTAGAGGGGTCCGGGGCGGAGTGATATTCTGGCGAGATCCTCAACCTTGGTCGTCTGCGTAGCGGAGAAAAGCATCGTCTGGCGGTCTTCCTTGGGCAAAATCTTGATGATCTGGCGCATTTCGTCCTCGAAACCGACTTCGAGAATTCGGTCGGCCTCGTCAATAATCAAAGACTTGAGGTTCTTGAAGACAAATGGGGTGTTTTGGAGATCTGTTCAATGGAATCGTCAGCGAGTTGTCAAGAAAGAGGTAGAAGAAGGGGAAACGCACGATCGAGCAATCTACCAGGGGTCGCAATCAAGAGATTGACACCCTTTCCAAGCTTATCAGCCTCTGCCCTACGGTTTGCACCACCAATGCACACGCCATCTACAATGTTCTTGTCAGCTTAATGGCCTCCAAATGCGCATCTATTGGGCAAGTCTTACAGGTTTGGGAGTGGTTCTTCATTAGCTCGCGCGCAACACCGAAAATCTGGAGCGCCAACTCGCGGGTAGGAGTGACAACAATGCAGCCAGTACCGTTTCTGGGCTTGAAGCGTAGCGAGCTGAGCATTTCAATGGCCGGAATCAAGAATGCAAGCGTCTTTCCAGATCCTGTCTTGGCAGCTCCCAGCACATCCTTGCCAGCGAGAAGTGGTGGGATACCTCTTCGCTGAATCTCGGTCATCTTTGTGAATCCCATCTCCTCAATCGCCTTCATTGTCTTCTCGGAAAGGTTGAGCTCGGTGAAGTCGGTCGCATTGGTATCTACTGGAGGAGCAATCAGAGGAGCATCCGGGTTTGTGAGTTCCATCTCGTCGCCACCATTCTGCTGCGCAGGCTCTGCAATCTCAGGCTCCTTCTCCGCTGGCTGCTCATCTTCAGAGCTCGAGTCCTGCTCGTCGACGATGAGCTCAGGCGTATTGTCGCTTTCGCCGTCGCTCTCCTCAGGGGATGGGTCTCTCTTGACCTTCTTTGACTTCTTGACGGCCTTGGCTTCGGACTTTGAGGGCTTCAAGTCCTTCAGCTTGCGCTTCTTGGTGGCGAGATCGGAGGCCATTGTTTCAATGGGATGTGAATGTCCTCTTCAGTTGTTGCTGCGGGTGCTGGCGCTGGCGCTGGGTAACTGGCCGATTTTTTTTGGCCAGGAAAAAGCTTATCGCTCGTCTGATAGGATGTGGATCTGCAGCTGATCCCTGTATTGTCAAAAGTTTTGGGAATTCGGGGAAAATATTAGGCCAGCTCCGGCGGGGGTAGGTACCAAAGTCTCTGGCCTGCGAATTTGCAGGCGTGCACAGACCACCGACCACAACTTATAATGCCAGCTTCCCTGCCCCAAACTTCCTTCTCTTCTCTTCTTTTTCTTCTCCATCTGAGTGCAGGGGTTTTACGCATATCAGTGAGGATTCGTCCGAGATTGCGTTTTTGCTAGTTGAAAACTATAACCTGACCACTTCCAGTTGGAATTTCCGGCTGGGGAATTTTTGTACCCTTTCTTTCCGAAGAAATTCTTCATTGCCAACGTCTGCTTGCCGGGCGTGGTGAGGAAGGATGATGACGAGCCGGTCGCACCTCGAGTGCCAAACTGCATCCAAACTCTTTTTCACACCCAGCATCTATTCACTCAGCATAACTTATCAGTTTGCCTTTCACAAAATTGATTCTATTCTCATGTACCACTCAAAACCATTGGCTCGGCTGATTCTGCACCGATCTGGGTGCCGTACAAGATTCCATGCGGCACGGGATCGACACATTCGGTTGCGAAAAATGCCCGAACGCAACGTCGGCCTGCTTCTCCGGAGGCATCAAGGCAGTATCCTACCACACCAACAGTCAGTCGGGGAAAGAGAAGTCCTTGCTCCCTGCGGGCCCTCATCTCATTCGAGTGGGCTCGTTTCCGACTTCCTCTTGCATCATGATGTCGCTTTAGACATATTACCCCCGAGGCACAGTCAACGCGGGGTTTTCCCAAGAGCTGCGAATTAGACCCAGTCCCTGGTGAAACTTAATATCCTGCCGTCTCTGGAACTCTGCCAAGTGGTCAGCCTAGTTACGGACAATAACCTCTTCCCCTCTAGAAACGTTGTATCAAGGGATTTCCCCAATACATCTTCCCGGGTTTGACCTCGGATTCAACCTGGACCGTCTGGGGTTGCCTGACAGTTGGAGACACTGCTTATTTGCAGTGTTCCCTTTTCATTTGTTGCTAGATAAAAATAAACATGCCAACTTTCTCGTGGTGTTACGGTCTAACAAGGCAGTCAAAATAGGACTCAGCTCGCTTCACCAACATGCTACCTCTGATGCGCTCCAATTGGGGACCCAAGACTATTAGGGCCAGTGAAACAATTCACAGTAGCTATGTTGCGACATTCTTTCCTCACTCCGTAAAGACTCTGCTGGCTCCTAAGCAGACGTCATCCGTTGCCGGGGGGCTGATGACAGATGCTCTCCAAAGCTGCCATTCCCTGCTAAGCTACCCCTTTCTGCACCCCCCTTTTTCTTGTTATTGGTAGCTAGACTACATAGGAATAAGATCACCGCAGTATGCTCTACCCGAACTTCTGAAGCTTTCCTCAACCAGGCAGGTCCCTGACTTCGTTTGCGCAAACTGGTGGCGTCGTAGCAGGCGCAGACACGGCTCAACCCGACCCAGGTAGCATCGTCACCGTCACGAGTTGCAACTTGAACGGCAGTGGTTGGATGAAGAAGACGGCAAGTCTGCTGCAAGTCATGTTTTGTGGGGAAAAGGATGCGCGAGAGATGGTCGTTGGGTGTTCCTTGATATGATTTTCGGAGTCCTACCTTGCCTCTGATATTGCCGTCAGCAAGGCCTTGTCGAGGAGGGTCGAGCTCAATATCGATGGTGTCTGCGAATGGAAGGTGAGCCAAAGTCGGGAATCGCAATATAAAAAGCGAGAGAGTTTCCTTCTCTTCGGGTTCTTGATCGACAGCGGCTCATCTTTCCAGTGACTACGTGCCTTCTTTTGTCAACATTATCACTTGGGCCAACATGAAGCTCTTCCTTCTTCTTACTCTCTTTCTCGGCATAGCTTTGGCCCTCGAGACAACATCGCCATCTCTCGAGGCCCGTCAGCGGCGGCCGCGCAAGAAGACCACCAGGCCGCGCAAGTTTGACGGTGCCGGGACGTTCCGTGCCGCCAACCGTCCTGCCGGAGCCCCCGCCGACTACAAGACATCCACCGGCAAGGCTTCACGCAAGCGTTCCAAAGATGGCTTGAAAAGGGTACCACCCGAGTTCATCGACCCTACTACAAGGCTTCGACGCCGCGAATTCGAGACCCTGCAACAACTCCGCCGCCAAGTTTCTGCCAGTGACTTTTTTGAGTGTTATAATGCGGTGAGTACCTTGCTTTGCCTCTCCTTGGCAAATATGTATACCAGAATAGCTGACACGTAGTCCCTGCTGCATTAGAACCCTCGGCCAAACAGCCAGGACTGCGATACTGTTATCGACCAGGTCCTCGCTTCCAACGATGACTTGATCGTCTCGGCCAGCTCGTGCCTCGTGTTCAGCTTCAGGACCTGCCAAGGTTTCTTTTGCTCGCTCTGCCAGACTCTAAGCACCAACACCAATTTCATCGGCAACCAACTTGACACGGTCGACGCCCTATGCGTTGAGAATGGACAGACCGGGTCCATCGTTGGAGAGGACCCTCCTCAGTGGGACGCCGGGTTTACGTATGCTGGCGAGGGGCTGCCGACTTATGATGTCTGCTAGTTTTAGACGGCGATGGTGTCAGGCCTGGAGCACTTTGGTGGTCACGGTGGTGTATGTACGTCTACCAAACTTTCCAATCTTTTGGATACCTGTATTTTGCATTGGTGTAAATATCCTCAAGATTATCAGCAAGTTTTTTTTTTAAGTTTTCGAATATCAAGCCCGAGGTGATATCTTGCGTACATAGTTAACCAATGACCACCCTCACCCCCTTGCTCTCCAATCGAGGACCAGAAACGCCAAAGTCGCACTCGAACTTGACGTCAGACTCATTGGTCTCGTACAAAGTCATTTTGGGACCGTCAGAGTGGAACAGGGTGGCGAGAAGGATGTACATGTTTGCGTATGCCAGACTTTTTGGTAATATCCGTTAATATGAAGAAAACAAAGACGATATCTGGAGAAGAAAAAAAGCAGAAGAAGAAAAAAGAGAAAAAAACTTACTTCTTCCCCAGACAGACTCTGGATCCCTTGGAAAAAGAATTCAAATTACGATCCATCCTGGGGTCGTATTCGCCGAGCCATCGTTCGGGGATGAAGCTCCAGGCGCTAGGGTAGACCTCTTCGTCGTAATGCATCGGGTACATCGGCACGCTTATCGAAGTCTTGAACGCCAGTTGTTAGTGCTGGACTTAGTCTGGGCCGTCCCTTCCCTCTTGAAAGGGGCCTTGACTTACGCCCTTGGGAATCACCCATTCTCTGTATTTGATATCATCATGGGGGAAGTACTTGACTGCATGACGAGTAGCTCCGATGCCTAATCGTAGGGCCTCCTTGACGCAGGCTGCTAGGTAAGGAAGCTTCTCGAGATCTGCCCAGCGAGGTTTGTTGTTTGGGTAGCCCGCCATCAGCGGGGCCAGCTCATATCGCATGCGTTTTTCTTTGGCCGGATCGGCAAGGAGGTAGTATGCTATTATGGTGAGCATCCGCATGGTGGTAATTCCTCCGGCGGCGAGGACTACACTTGCTTCTGTTGCGAGGCGGCTCCTTGTCTTTTGGGAGTCCGGAAGATCGCTAAGGAGAATGGTTTCGATAAGCTTACGGCTTGTGATCGATGTTTCTTCCTTGAGGGCGGTGAGGTCTTGGTTTTGGTCTTTTTCAGAGCCTCGTCGACGATGGATTCCGTGTATTGCTTCAACTGCGCGTAGGCTGCTCCCTCGGGATGCACGGCAGCTACAACGCTGACGGGGAGAAGGTTGAGAAGCTGAGGAAGGATTGGGAAGTTGAAGAGGAGGGGTGTTTGAGTCCCGAGACCGTGCAGCATGCGATGCCAGAGAGGTGAGAAGTCATCATCCTCTAGCAGGCCGATGGCCTTGCCGAAGGAGGCGTGGGAGACAGCATCATCGACGAATGCCGAGAATGCGCGGTTGAGGCTGATGACATGGCCGGTGTTCTTTGCTTTGCTGAATAGCTCGTCTAACCGCGCAGCAAATGACCAGATAGTGTCTTGGGTTGAATCGATTGCGCGGCGGGAGAAGAGAGACTCGAGAGGCTTCCTCCGGATTTTGTGTAAGTGGTGGTCCTCTGTAAACCCGTGTGATTCCCCAAATCCCAAAGCTGCCCTTTGGCGGACATCGAGGTTGGTCCGTCTCACCGAGTCAGAGACATTCAAAACCGAGTAGAACTCGGCATCGTTGATGGAGATCTCCCACGGGTTGATTCTGACAACGGCTCCATACTTATCATGAAGCTGCTTGACTTTAAAATGACCCTTGGCCCATGTAAAAAGCTCAAAGTATGATTGGTACCATCCTGTCGCAGCTGCAAGCTTAGGCCCAGGAAATCCAGATATGGGAGACAGGAGAAGGCGGTAGATAGCCAACCAAAGCCCGTACAGGCAAAAGAGGGCAAAGGGGAAGAGAAATGCAGACCAGGCTGTCAGCGGCATGTGTGGCGTCATGTCTGAATAGACGTCTCGAAGATCGAAACAGAAGGGGAAAACAACAACGTGAATGGCTTCATTCCCCGATCCTCTTTATTTTGGTCTGGTTGGGCATTCATTAATTCTCGCTCAAGACGAGACTAACTTCATTTGGGTAGCGTCAAGTATCGCGCCAATCAATTATTGTGTATTCTGCTTTGCCAAAAGAAATATCCCTGGTTGGCAATTCCAGAGGGGCAGCGTCAAGAAATGAGACAGAATAAGAGTCTATTTGGAAGAACTGCAGGTCTATGGCCCTCTGCAAGGCGGTAGGCCCATAGATCACCATCTATATACACAAGCGTTCAAGGAATTCTGTCAGAGACTTGGAATAGGGGCTTGGTCGAAGCTCCTGAGTAAGTAAACAAAGAATGCACAGATATTGTGGTGGGACTCGGCAGTCAGGGCCGTAAGGAAAGTAGACAGCAGTTGCAGGGCAGGTCGGGAACCGTGATGCAGGGTGCGGCGGTTCGGTTGGGACCTCCTTATACAAAACAGCAAATCTTAACAAAGCTACCATGCCCAGTCGTAACTTTGCCATGATCACCGAGAAATCTTTATTTGACCACCGGCAAACACTCTCGCTCCTTCTCCTCCAGTATCATGCTTAATAGAGGTGTCAGTGTCTCACGTCAACATACCACCAGGAGAAGTAAACTGCGGCTCAAAACATTAAGTTACCTCCCCGGCAGAGCACGGAAAAGGTTCAGACGGCCGGTTGGACCTTTGTATCCGTTGGAGTATCAGGAACCGGAGCCGCCTAGTGTTGTGCCTAGTTCTGTTGGAGGGAGACGGTTGCTTGAGATTTTTGTGTTGAGTTTTTCTACGGCATTTGTCGGGTACCAAATCTGTCAGAATACCGGAATCAACTTCAAGTCTGTTTGATTTGTGACTTAGCTTTTTATAAGTATACTTTTAATACCAAAAAAGAAATCCAAACGGGCCTCACGTTGACATTCGAGGTTGGTCACGGTATCATCTTGATACCACTGTACAAACAACACAGCACACCACGGGCAAAAGTAACTGACGGTTATTTTGCGCCCACGACCCATGTATTGGTTATATTTATCAATGCTTCCCTCCCTCCTGTTACAATTAAAATGCAAGTAAAAAAAAACCAACTCTGCCCGCTGTATCTAAGCCAGGCGCCCAATATCCATAAAAACAAACGCCATCGCTATGCTTTTCCTGATCGTCCCGAAAAGAGGGGAAATTAGGTTCTTCTTTCACGCACCGTTTCGCCTTCCATTTCCCAAACCATCTCGCACATATCCCTTCCTTCCCCACCGTGAGCTAACATATAAATCCTATAACTGAACGACGTCCCGGTTCTAATTGCGCTCGTTGCCATTTCCTTCAATGACACATCCTAGCGAATGTTCGCGCGAGCGTCCTAGCGTGTGCGAGGTCGCCGGGCTCGGAACCTCATCAGGACCGTCTTTGGATTTCTAACCATCAAGGTCCATCTCCATATCGTCACCCATACTAGCCAAGGAACTCAATCCAGAACTAGCAGGCCGAGAATCTGGGCTGCCCCCGTCGCCGTTAATCTGAGGCTTTTCCAGCACAGGCTTCTCGCTGGCAGCTTTCATCTTTGCCTCCCAGGCATGTATGCTCGTGAGCTCGCCGTATCCCTCGATCAGCACCTCTCCTTGCTCGTTAGGTCTGCCAAGCACCGTGCCGAGAAACTTATGATCGTCGTCGTTCTTGCTGTGCTTCTTCTTGAGGGCTATGAACAATCAAGCTGCGTTAGAAATTTTACACCTCTTGCAAGGAATCGCAAATACCTACCATCCAAATAATCATGTGCCTCATCGTTTCCATCCAAAGCAACCCTTTGAATTTCCTTGTTTAGCGACCCGCGGGCCCACTGGATGAACTGCTCCAACCCGCGCATGTCCTCAATTCCCTGATAATCTTGCTCCTCTTGAACCCTTTCTGGAAGAAGCATGCCAATTTCCTGCAAGGCTAGCCGAATGTCGACAATTGATGGTGCAGGAACAGATGGGTATTGCATTGGCGCTGCCGATGCGGATCCTTCTGGACCTTCAAGCATTCCAACTGGCGGATGATCAATGCTGCTGTTGAGACTTGCGTGGGCGGCTGTCAGCTCGCAGAGTCTGGTGAGATAGCGGGCTGCGAGATCTGTCACTTGGTCGAGCACCGAGACTTTAGCGCTGTGATAGCCGACTGAACGTAGGATCTGGATGATTGCTGGTCGCAGTAGCGCATGGAAGTATTTTGGCGGAGGCGTCATGATGATGGTGGTTGTTAGTGAGATGAATCGTGATTACTGTTGACGGTTGTTGTAAATGCTTGTAAACTGTGAGAGGGTAGCTACTGAAGAGTTGTTGATGGCTGAATTTTGACGTGGGGTTGAATCAATGGGACGTTTGAACCGGAATTGAACTGGTAGATGGAAGGAGCGGATTGCTTCAGTTAGGAAGGCAGTTTGAGACCGAAGGAAGCTGTTCACTGAACCAGTAAGAATAGAGCCGTCGCCATCCCGATTCCAACGCCTCAACCTCACTCTTGCGTTTCCTTTTTTCTTCTTCTTTTTTTTCTAGCTGCGATTCCCTCTTTGAACGTGTGAATTTTTATTTGAAACCCTTGAAAATCCAAGTCGGGTGGACTGTGTGTTGTGAGATAACCTGGAAGGTTGGGTCCTTCCGTTGAATCGCGACTCGAAGGAGCTACCGTGAGTGGCTCAACATGAATTTCGAGAAAGCAGCAGTCGATGCCTGCCGCAGGGAAGCTTGGCCGTGGTTCGTGGACCCGGACCCACTTCTGAAAGTGGGGGAGGGGTGTGAATAGTGTATACCTGAGGTAGATACCTCATCTCGACTGTCAACTTTTTCCTCCAACTCTGTTTTTCCTTTGCCTTCACAACTCAGAAAATTGAGAGGCTGGGGAATATAAAACGGAAGCTATTGTTATCTCCACGCGCTATTGTTGACCGCAGCTGCTTCTGGGTCCTCGCTTCAATTTGGACGTCGAATTTTCCTCTTTCTTCCGACTGGGAACTTTCATCGCGCAACCCCCACCGTGTTTACAGCATACATAGTATGGATTTCCGCGGTAGCGTTGCATCTCTCCAATGCAAGCAGTTGCTACACTAAATCTATTACTGGGCAATCGTCCCCACAGCTCTTTGACGCGCCCCATTAAGGTGCATCATTGCAAGGTTCGTTTACTTCGCGTGCATTCGATTTATCGTGGCTCCGGCTCATCGCAAAGTCGCAGGCCTAGCCCGAATGTTGCAGCTAGCAGCGCCAGTCCTCCATTGAACGTCTCTCGGTGCTCCGGTCTCTTTTCTGCCTCGAACACACACTTTTACTTGAAGGACAAGGAATTGGAGCGACCACCACCTACCAACTGCGGCATCTTCTTTTCTCATTCTGATTGCAATCGCAACAAAACCATCATGTCGCAACCACAACCCCCACAGCCGTCGCTGAAAGTCACTTTGAAGATCGGTGGCGGCGTCAGTCATCGATCAAACAGTCCTCAACCTGCTCTTTCACCAGCTCCCCTCTCCGCCTCAGGAATCCCAAAAATCAAGGTCGTGTCGAGATCACAACCCCCCACACCCGCCGAACAGAACCCACCTTCCCTCCCAGTGCCCAGCGTAACTCCTGCACGAGACTTTGTGGCAGTCGCGCCTCTCCCAAAACAGATCACAACCAAAGCGGGGAGGAAACCTAAACCTTCAGCCAAGAAGCGCGCTAGAGCGGATAGTAGCGACGATGATGATGTTCCTCTAGCAAACTCCACTGCCAATGGGCTGGGTGTCAAGAATAAGAAGATCAAGATCGCCGTGAAAAGCTCAGGATTAGGAGGTTTGACGAAGCAACCAACATTGAAGCTCAAACCAGTCGGCAAAATACCCACCAGACCACTTGGCGAAGGATATGATTCCGAGGCAGAAGATTGCGAAATCGATCCCCTCATCGAAGAGCAGCTAGTTCTCCGCATGATGCCTGGCGAACATTGCGAATACATACGGAAGATGGTTCAGGAGAAGAAGATAGGCATCCCCAAAGCTAATGGAGGCGCGGACCTGTCATTAAGGTGGCTTGATGAGGAAGGGCGCCGGGCTATGCTCACCGTTCAAGGACAACCGTATGCCCTTGCTCTTGTGGATCTACCAACTATTACAGAGTGCATGAAGACCTGGGATAAGAAGGCCATGGTCAAGAGTGCTGATCTCTGCCAAATGTTGTTGGCTTTCGCCAAAGTTCAGAATGAGGAGGAGGCAAGAACGATTCCGCTGCCCCAGACGATTGAATATGGTCATCGATGGCCCCACGGGATCACCCCGCCGATGCATGACGCCAGGAATCGCAGATTTAGAAAACGACTGAGCAAACTGGAGATTCAGAACAAGGAGGCCGAGGTGGAGCGGCTGCTTGCAGCTGATCGGGAAGCTCTCAGTGTCAGAATCGAATGGATCGACAATAAACAGACAACCGAGGCTGAAGATGGCGAAGAGGACCAAGAAGAGTACGAGGAGGATGCTGAAGGCGAGGAAGACTACGAGGTGCAGCAAATGGAGGACGTATTCGACGAGTTTAATGAACTTGACGAATCGGCTCTCCTGGAGGAGTTCATGCAGGCACCTGAGACTCCCGCGGACACTCATGATCTCGCCGTGCCGAGTGCCGCTATCGATGCCTTTACCCCCGTCACTGCAAATACTGGCACTCCAGCTGCACAGACGGAGGAAGATGAAGCAGACGACGTTGATGAAGAGGAGAGTGATGAAGACGAGGAGGATGGAGACGAGGATGGCGATGGAGATGATGGGGACGAAGGGCATGATGAATCTGCCGGTGTTCGTGCCGAAATCGCCGACCTCAAGAAGCAGCTCAAGACATATGAAGAGCAGCTGGCCAAGTCTGTTCAGCCCATCATGCGGAAGCGTATCGAAGGCAGCATTCGAAATGTCAAGTCGGAGATTGGTCTGAAGATGTCATCCATTGGCATGGTCGATGAGGACTAGGACGAGTCATCGCGGAAAGAGGCAAACAAGATAAGCACCGGGAGCCAGTATACCCCCAGTTGAGGAAGTTGATATTATTATAAGAGTAAAATGTCTTTATAAAAGCTAAAAGTAGGCTTTCCAAAAACAGAGAAATAAAATTCAAATAATTGCAACCTTTTTTGTTTTTGGCCCGTAACATGAAATTTATAGTGTTTTGCGTGATATACGTAAAGGAGGACAGAGGAAGTGGAAAGCCTGAGAATTCTAGAAGGCTGTAAATATGCTCCTGGAGAGGGGTTCTCAAAGTCTTGGGGGCCAATAAGTGACGCTGATAGCGACCGTTATCGCTTCAGACAGATTCAGTAAGAGCAGTTGGCCAATAGGATTTCTCTCAGCGCGCCACTTGCTTTACAGCCTTGCATGACAGTCCCCGCACTCTGCAAGGCGATTTGCGCCAGGTTTTACTGAGAGCAAGAAGGCAGAGGAGGGACCATTGAGTCACCCCGCAGTGCCCAATTCAAAGCTCACATTTTGAATGCTGAACCCGTGGATCCTCGCCATACGGTCCGCTCGACCACAACGACGTCTGGCACAGACATTGAAGGCTCGCCCTACCTGCTTGTCACTCTCAGTCATTGGATCTCGACGATACCATCAAACCACCTCGACAATCGGACCCCGACCGCCCAGTGACGCTGTCGCAAACATGGCACCCAAGGCTCCCAAGTTCGAGATCAAGTTCGTCCTCATCCAATGGTCTCCTCCCAGATGTACTAGCAAACAGCTAACCTTTATCTTGTCGCAGGACCCCTAAGGGTACCAGAGACTGTGCGCTGTCATCCAAGATCCCGCTTCCAGCATCGAATCCACGCTGACATGCCCAACTCAGGGTCCGGCCCAGACATGGTTCTTAGGGAAAAGATCTTCAAGACCATTACGGATGTCTTCAGTGCGTGATCTTTATGAGACAATCAAGAGGAGGAGATAAGGGAGGGCTATGGCTGACCTGATAAAAGAGCGCCACGGTGGTGTAACGATTGATACTCCTGTTTTTGAGTTGAAGGGTTTGTGATTGTACTTTCTAGCTTGGTCTATTGTATGGGTTCTAAAAAAAAGCCACAGAAATCCTTGCCGGTACGAATTATCGTCTAATCGATAGACTCGGGGGCTTGTGCTGACGGCGAGGGACTCAACCAGGCAAATACGGGGAGGACAGCAAGCTCATTGTTCGTCTTTCTATTCACTCTTTCTCTGGCAGAGCGTACAGCTGTCCGACAGCTCCTACAACAGTCAACTAACACAAAACTCATAGTATGACTTGGCCGACCAGGGTGGTGAGCTCTGCAGCTTGCGATACGATTTGACCGTTCCGTTCGGTATGCCAAGATCCCTACCCCCGAAACCGCCCATATTAACATATCTACAGCTCGGTACTTGGCCATGAACAAGGACGTTACGCAGATCAAGCGTTATCACCTCGCCAAGGTGTACCGAAGAGATCAGCCGGCAGTCAAGAAGGGGCGCATGAGAGAGTTCGTGAGTACAGCCCGGTCAAAGAAGCAAACCAAGACTCTGAGACTAACATGTTTTAGTATCAATGCGAGTATGTTGTGGTGTGATTCAATCACAGTTACAGTTGTCAAATACTAACAATTGGGTCTAATAGCTTCGATATTGCGGTACAAACACCGTCTCTGATTCTGCGGTGTTGAACGTAAGGCTGACTTAAGTTGGCAGGGCGTGTATGATCCCATGATTCCTGATGCTGAGATTGTATGTTCAAATCCAGATCTCCCCTGCGACTCCTACTACTGTGTAAGTAGATCTATAGTTGCTGACATTGCAGGCAGATCAGAATCATCAACGAGGTTTTCGAGGGTCTCGGCTGGAAAGGCAACTATACTATCAAGCTGAACTCTCGCAAGATTCTCGATGGTATTTTCCAGGTCTGCGGCGTTCCCGACAATCTGATCCGTCCAGTCTCCTCAGCAGTGGATAAGCTTGATAAGATGCCTTGGGAGGACGTTCGCAAAGAGATGGTTGACGAAAAGGGGCTTGCACCAGAGGCTGCCGACAAGATCGGTAGGTTTGGCGGAAAATACGATGAAAAATTAAGCTAACAGGGCCACCAGGCCAGTATGTGGTACTCAAGGGAAAGCGTGATCTGCTTGAGAAGTTGCAGAAGGACGAGGCACTGGCTGCGAACCCGTCTATGCAACAAGGCTTCGCAGACATGGAGTTGCTCTTCGAGTACCTTGACGCTTTTGGTGCAGACCACAGTGTCTCATTCGATCTGTCTCTTGCCAGAGGTCTCGACTACTACACCGGAATTATCTACGAGGTCGTAACAGAGGGATCTGCTCCCAAGGTATCAGGTTCAGATGCTACTGCCGAGAAGGCCAAGAAGAAGAAGGGCAAGTCAGGTGATGCCGACGAGGATCGCTCTGATGATCCGACTGTTGGTATCGGTTCCGTTGCCGCTGGTGGCAGGTCAGTAGTTGCATCCAGGCTTGGTCTAAATTTAAGCTGACATCTCCCCTCTAGATATGACAACCTTGTCGGCATGTTCTCTGGCAAGACCCAGGTGCCTTGTGTCGGTATTAGCTTCGGCATTGACCGCATTTTCTCCATCATGCGTGCAAACCAGGCGAAGAAGGACAGGAAAAACGAGGTCGATGTCTTTGTCATGGCTTTTGGTGGCGGCAAGGATTTCACAGGCCTTCTCAAGGAGAGGAGTCAAGCTTGTGCCCGCCTATGGGATGCAGGCATCAAAGCCGAGTTTCTTTACAAAGTCAAGCCCAAACTTCAGAACCAGTTCAAAGCTGCTGAAAACAACGGCGTGCCATTTGCCCTTATTCTGGGCGAGGTATGCGCCACCCCGCTTGCTGTCACTGTCGACTGTTCGGCCGATACTAACTCGATCGATAGGACGAACTTGCTCAGGGCAAGGTAAAGATCAAGGAGATGGGCCTGCCCGACGACCATCCCTTGAAGGAGGGTGAGCTTGTTAGCTTCGACAACCTCATTTATGAGGTTCAATCACGGCTCGACCAAAAGAAGCGGCTGGACTCTATTGCAGAGCGGGCTGAGGGTCTGAGAGTTGTGGGTGGCATCAAGGGTGAGGATATCAAGGCTTCCGTAGCTGCAGACACGGCCCAGCCGGCAAGCGGCAAGTCATCCGAGACAGTTGTATAAGTTGAGAGGCTACATGAGCTCCTGCCATTGAGGCGTGTAACTCAACTTCTTTTTGGGGGGTTTTCCCTACCAATGAAAAGGAGGTATGTAATTTAGATTTAGACGAGCGGATAGCGCTGCTTCTCGTCGAATGTACAGATACACCTTTCTGGTCCGGCACCAATATTACGTTAGAGGATCCTTGTCGTGCCTTTAACACTTCCCAGTCTTGAGAGGATCGAGTGATACGAGTCTGAAAGGAGTCTGTAGACTTTGGCCTGCAGGACGCAAAATGATCGATCCAGCACCCCTACTCCTATTTCACCAAATACTAAGACTACAACTAACTACTATATCCGAATATTAGCTAACCCATTCATCAATACCCCTTAACAACCTTTTGCCGTATGTGCGGGCCTTCGGGCTGACGATTCCGGAGAAAATTTTGAACTAATACAGATATCCCAGACACGGAAGATAAAGAAGATAGAAGGAGGGCACACACTCCGGGCCATCTCCACCACAAACAATCCCCTTGAAAATGGTTCGATACGAAGATATCGGCTAGCAAACAACAAATGAATTGGATTGAAGTTTTCAAGTAAAGTCTGCAATGGTGCTTTTTTCTTCTTTTTTTTCCCCGCACCGACCATGTTTTCCTCCACTATACATGACACATGATGATGGTGGTTGTAGTTGTTGAGTCCTGCTATTGATTCTCCAAGCCATCTTCTTCCCCGGCCAACATCTCGGCATAGTCGTCTGCCGAAGCAAAGGTAGGAAGGCTCTTCATCTGCTTCCTCCTCTTCCTGGCCTCGCTGTTCTTGGTCGGTGCCTTTTCCTCCTCCTCATCCTCCTTCTCAGACTCTGCCGCAGCATCCAACAGGACATCCTCATCATCCTCGCTTGCCTCAGAGTCCTCAAAGATACCCTGGAAGCTGTCATTCGAGGCATCCGATCCCATGTCGGACATGTTGTTGTCGAGAGCAGCCCCGCCAGCTTCCATGTCCTCATCAGAATCATCGTAGTCCTCCATGCCAAGATCCGAGTCCTCGTCATCGTCCGGACCCTCAACTTCGGGACGAGAATTAACCAAAGCATCCCAGATCTCATCTTCTGCCTCCTCCTCATCTGAGTCGGCTTCGGCCTTGGCCGGCTTCTTGGCCTTTTGACCCTGGCTGGGTTTACCCATACGGGTAAAGTACTCGTGGAAGAAGACATCCTCAGCCGACACCTGCTCTGGCTTGAGATTCCAGAACGAAGCCGAGTTGACAACCTTTTGCTTCTGGACCCCGGCCTTGTTGGATGCCACAATATGGGCTGCGCTGCCGGAGGCGAGTGCCGGCTGCATGATGGAACCCCCACGCTTCGAATCTTCCGCCTTGGGATTGCGGTAAACGAACTTGTCAAGGAAGTGCATCAAGGTGTGGTTCGCCAAGTCAGGCTTGGGGAGCTTATCCTGGCGAGAAAACAAGTTCGTCGCAAAGACGCCAACTGAAGGGTGGAAATGGGAGAGGAATGGCACCTATCAAAGTCAATACACGCCGCACAAAAGGGGAGGGTATTTAGGGGGCCGAGTACTTACCACCTCCCAGAGACAGCTCCGGTGCGCATTGCTGTGCTCGGGGTCTCGTTTTCGACCATCGTATACTCCAACTCGCTTGCTATTAGCCGCCTCAGCATCTTGAAACATAGCATCAATCTTGGGCTCCTCATCCTTGACGTCCTTGTACACCTCTTCTTCATCATCTTCGTTATCTTCTGGTTGGTCAAGCAAAGTGTGAAGATCTGGGAATGCCGAGTGCAACTCGGCGATCAAAAAGAGAATTCCGCACGCGAATGATGCCTGATGCAAGCTCAAAATCTGGACAAGTCTCTTAACGAAAGCCTTGACACGCCGGACATCAACGTCATTCTTCAAAGCACGATACAGCAAGTTGAGATACAGTGCCTGCTTGGACGATGTGACTAGCCTTGGGTCCAAGAGGGACTCGTACAGAGTCCGGTAGAACCTGTCCACGGCTAATAGTTTAGATGCAGCAAGTTGCTGTATCAGCATCAGGGCCTGCACACTGGTGTTGAAATTTGAAGAATGGGTAATCTTGAACAACGTGTCAATGTGCTTCTCCAATGTCATGTCGTCGGCTGTGGCAAAGGGGATGGCGCGGTTGACACCGGTGAGTAATGAAGATACCAGCTTCTGCGCTGTCTCTTGCTCATTCCCTGGAACAACCGTCTTCTTTGGACCGCCACCACGCTTCTTGAATTTTTTAGGACCGGCGTCAGGCTTCTTATCGGCTTCCAGGCCCTCGAAATCGCCCAATAAGCCGCTTTTCAGGAGAGAGAGAAAAGCCTCAAAGTAAATCCGAACCAGGGTATCAGCGATGGCTGGCTCCTTAGTACTCAGAATTGTTTGGTTCAAAGTATTGATCGCATAGTATCTTGTACGTATGCTCTGCCCCGGCTTGAGAAGCACCTCTTGTTCCACCGTCTTGATCACGACCGCCTTCATCCCTGGATGAAGATTGAGAAGCTGGAGAATGAGGTAGGAGGCACGGGACGCAATCTTCCTCTCGCGATCGCCAAGCTTATTCACAATTAGACGTAGCAAATTGGCTTCTTGCTCCGGCTTGCTCTTGAGGAGTCCAAAGACAAAGTCCAGAGCCCTTGACCTCGAGTACTCAATCTCGTCGGAGCACCACACCTCTAGCAACTGAATAATTCGGAAGTATGCGTCCTTGAGCCAGTCTTCGTATGCCCACATCATCAAGTGTGCTTGGGTCAATTTCCCTGGTAATCTTTGACCTTTTGTCCAAGGTGAAGATCCCTGGGCCTGAATAGAAGCAATCAATGCGGGTTGAGTACCGAATATGCGCAAGCGACGGTCACTCGGAAGTACCGAACCGTTGCCGAGAAGATCGACCAAGGCACCCAATGCCGCAATCGCCTGCCCGCGGCTTTTCTTTCCGGCCAAGGTGACCAGACTCTCGAAGGCCTTGCGCGTGTGAAGAGGCGACTCTTGGATCGACAGGGTCAGGGCTGAGACCTTATCTGACAATGTACCGGATGACATGATCGTAGACATGAACTTTTGTGTCGAGCTGGACGCCTGGATGGCGCTGTAGGCAGCAGAGTCTTCGTCCAGTAGAGATTGGGCATACGCCTTGAGGTTCGCGACAGAAGCATATTGGGGCCTGGCATTATCGGGGATGGTTGAAGGGAGGCTATCTGTGGAAACACCGTGCCAGTCGGGCCTGGGTTCAAAGATCTGCCGTATGTTAGGTTTCAATTTTCTTCTCGTAGATCCCTTGGACTCCTAAATGAATGCTCACTGACCAGCTTCCCCTTCTTGCCCTGTCGTGGTTCCGGTGGTGGTGGCGCACTCGCCGTCTGTACCTCCTCTTCTACATCCTCCATGTTTTCGTCCTCCTCGTCATCCTCCTCTTGCTCGTCTTCTACCTCCGAGACTTCACTCTCTTCTTCATCTGTGGCCACATCTTCCACTTGGGCGCGCAGCTTCTGGAAGCCAAGGGCAGAGGCGAACTGTGCCAACTCATTCCGGAGAGACTCGTCTACCGTGGCCTCCTGTGCTGGCTTGGGCTTAGGTTCGCTGCTCTCTTCATTATCCGAATCGATGTTGGCAACCAAGTCTAAATCATCTTCATCTCCACCAAGGGCCAGGATTTCATCAAGTAGCACAGACTGCTTGTCTTTCTTGCCTCCTTTCTGCTGTTGTTCATTCTGCTGAGTCTTGGTTTGGCGTCTCTTCGACTCGGGGCCGGGGCCATCGTCAGTGTCGCGTTGTCTTTTCCGCTTCGCAGTCGCTGAGTCGTCCCCAGAGGTGCCGAGAGACTTATCGATCTTGCTCGTCAGCGCAGCGAGTGCATTCCCGTCGAAAGTGGGCTTTGCGGCCGCTTTCTTCTTGTCCTTCGTCCGTTTCGCACCCATTGTGTCACTCTGTTTAACTTTATGACACCCTTGGACTTGAATTTTACTGAAGGGCGTCAACTGGAACGGAAGAAACAGAATCGACCAGGAAGACAAAGCAATTGTGAATGAATTTGCTAAAGGAGGTGATCCTCTGAAAGGTTTTGAGTGGGGAGAAAAAAAAAGTTCAAGGTGCACCGAATCCCTGCAGCTTGGCGCATATGAGTGGGGCCCCACATTTTAACATCCACTGCAGAGTGTGCAGCTACATAAGATGATAAGGTACTGTGGTAGCTTCCAGGTTACAAGTACAGAATGCCCGCTCTGGAGAGAAGGATCCAACTTCCATTCGGGAATTTGGGAGCGCGCAAAATTGAGGTCGGAAATGAAGTAGAATTGACCCAGCTCACCAAAAATACAAAAAGATCTACACAATAAATTGTAAAAAGAGCTGGACAAAAAAATATTTGATATAAAGGGCAGAGGTATCATATTTGAGGTTGTGCCCAAACCCCCGATATTTGAACTACAAAAACAATAGACACAAGAAGACAGAAGGGGGAGACTACTTATTCCCCTGTCTTCTCCGCTTCGAGACCGGCGGATCTGGCTCGGGTTCTGATTCAAGGAGCTCACTGGCTCCCTCGATCTCGGAAACCTGTTCCTCATCATCTTCGCCCTCACTGCTGTCATTTAAGTCATCCCCCTCTCCAGCTTCAGCGTCTTCATCGTCGCTATCCTCTAGGAGGATGATATCTTCGGCAACTTGTTGCTTAGCCTCTGCAACCTCGTCATCCTCGTCATCATCACCCTCTCCCTCAGAGTCGCTGTCACTGGAGAAGCCTGAGAAATCTCCGTCATCTTCTGAAGCAGCATCCTGAGCAATGGTAGAACCTGCCATTGATGTGTCGGCGACACTCTGGGCATCATCACGTTTGCGCTTGCGCATCTCACCAAGACGGCCTTCACGGCCCTCAATGACCTCTCTGTCCTCGGTACCCTCCATAGCAGGAGCAGGAGTGAACCAGGGGATCTTTCCACGCATGAAGTCGTTGAGTACCATCTTGGCAACACCGTCAACATCCGGCTCGCCACCCTTAAGCAGTCTACCACCTTTCCTAGCCAACAGCTCAAGGAATTCAATGTGGTCTTTCCAACCCTTGAACTCATATGTCCTCTCCATGTGGTGAGTCTTGACTTTCTTCAAAACAGCAGGAATGTACTGCTCGGGGTTCTCAACGTTCTCAACACGTACGACGCCGCGGAGAAGGAGATCCTGAGGAGTATCATTCTGGTTGGGTGGTACAATGCCGGGGCAATCAATCAAGTAGATCCTCTTCATCAGAGTAACGTATTGCCAAACCTTGGTCTCGCCAGGAATTGGTGCAACCTTGGCAACTGCCTTACCGCGAAGGGCATTGATGATGCTGGACTTGCCGACGTTGGGGTAGCCGACGAGACCGACACTGATCTGCTTGCGGTCCTTGTGGAGAATGCTGAATTGCCGAAGGAGGTCAATCAAAGAACCACGACCGAACGGGTTCTTCATGCTTGATCTCATGGCGCAAGTAGGACGATCCTTTTGAAGTACACGAATCCAAGCGGCCTGCACTGGTTAGCGTTTGCGCATAGCAAAGTCACTAAAACAAAATGTGAGAAAAAAATAAAATAAGAGAATATATGAATCTACACTAAGAAGACCACCACGGAAGCACCCGAGAAGGGTCTGTGGTCTTCAACTCAAAGAGAAACACGTCCGGTATCCGGCGACAAGACCCCAAGACGGTGTCAGTCAATCCCCGGCCTGATGACCAGGCCGAGAAAGTTGGAGGTGGATATTGCTCTCCCAGGGATGTAACGGAAAATCGCCCATTTAGAAAAGCACCTAGGTGCGGGAGCATCCTGACAAACCCCTGGGGTCCTTCTTGGAAGGATCACAAGGCGAAGAAAAAGAAGTGAGCAAATTGGATAACTTACAGCCGTGCTGGAAGGCACCAAATCAATCTTGTTCAAGACAAAGATCAGGTGCTTGTGAGGAGCCTCAGTGGACAGGTACTTCTCCACGTGCCTACACCTTGTGCCGTCGGGGTCACGAGCATCAAGAACGTGGAGAATAACGTCTGATGAATCGATAACCTTGTCTTGAAGGATGTTAGAGAATGTGAATGCTAGAACATGGATAGCACCTTGACTTACAAAGCTCGTTCCAGA
The DNA here is from genome assembly GCA_033725935.1 of Cladorrhinum sp. PSN259. Taxonomy (NCBI): domain Eukaryota; kingdom Fungi; phylum Ascomycota; class Sordariomycetes; order Sordariales; family Podosporaceae; genus Cladorrhinum; species Cladorrhinum sp. PSN259. Next base: position 478,476 of record MU867071.1, read on the forward strand.
TACGCTTGGACTGGCCCTTGGTGAAAATGGCCTCCTTGGCCGTGGCGACACTAAAGTCCTCCTCAGGCTCCAAGCCTTCACCGTCCAGAGACGAATGTCCAGCCTGACCACTCAATAACTTGATCTCTTCCAATCTAGCCTGATATACGTCGAAGCTGTTCTCGGTGTGACCGGCCAGCTCATCAACAGTGTTGAAGCTGAGCTTTGGTCGCTTGCGCTGGGCCTTGGGTCCAAAGGTCTCAGAAAAGGGCGCGCTCTCAATTGTCATCTTGGCTTGGTGCTTCTTGAGGCCATCCTGCAACTTGGGTCCATCATCCCGGATCAAGCTCATCGGCAGTTTGTTGCTCTTCAGCAGCACTGAGTATGGATCCTTCTCCTTCTCGGCAACAGCATCGCGGAACGCCGTGAGGGTATCCTGGGAGATGACTCTGGTGTTGGTAAACCATTTCCGATTCGGCTCGATCACTGCCTTTGGAACCTCCCTGCTCTGGAACGAAGCAGCCTTGACGACCTTGCCCTCCTTATTGCGAATAGCCTTGCCCTCTTTCAGGACATTGAGGGTCTTGATCTTTTTGGCGGAGCGATAGAAGTTTTCACCCTTCAACTTGGGATCGCCAGTGGTCTTGCCCTCGCGCTGGAGGCGGGTCTTTTCCTTCTTTCCTGACCATCAAGTTAGTTAAATGCGCCTCTTGACTGAGCTATTCGAGATGCATATGCCAACTTACCAGTTCCCATCTTGGCGATTGATTAAAACGCCAACGATATGACTGAACAGAAAAAATAAAGACCAGAAATACAGACAGAAACAATCAATCAACTCGCCGGCGAAAACGAGATCAAATGATTTGCGGTCTTCCACGAGCGAATAAAGAGGGGGATTGTGGAAGACGGAAAAAAAAAAACGTCGAGTGCAAAATGGAAAGAGCAGAGCAGCAGAAAAGCCAAACTTTTTTTTTTTTTTGGCGGGGTGGAGCTTTCCGAAAAAGTCTCTGTTGAGCGCAGGATTGCTTGGCAGGGTTAGGGTCGAGACACCAGCATCGCTTCAGAGTCGATGGGGGACACAGGCAGGTCTCTAGCCTTTTGAAGAAACGACAATTGAGCACAAAAACCTAGTTTATGATCGCATGAAGATTTAATATAAGCCGTCGACAGAACCAGATCTCAGGATGCAAGACGATATGGAAAGATGGTTTACGTGCCAGACAGTGATGGTGCCAAAGAGAGATGAATTCTTTAAGTAATGAGAATTAAAGTTATAGTCCTAAAAAGTCTGTGAATGCCTGGTGTGAATAGGCGGCCCTGCTCTTACAATGTTCGGCCAGAGAACGGGCGCTCAACGTTAGAAAGGAGCTCGTGGTAGAGTCTGGGGGGACGCTGAGAGCACAGCCTGCCGCACAAGGAACATGGGCCGTACTAGGAGAAGGAGCAGTTCGAGGCGAGCCAGGAAATGGGAAGGACATCAACTTCTCCGAGGCCTCGATAATGCTCGTTAAAACACAAAGAAAGGGTCTAAGAAACCAACTTCCACAAAGTCTCAACGAAAGATCTAACGTAAGAAATTACCCACTTTGGTATATCGCAAACGTTATGAGGACGGAGAAAACACAGCCTCACTGAGGACATTTACTGCGAATCCCTAAAATGATGTTTTTGTAATCAAGTCCAAGAAAACCCGCCCACCATCACCACACACACCAACAAGATATAAAACCTCCCTAATTCATCTTCTCTCGTTTACCCTTCCTACTTTGACACCTCCATCCTCTCTCAACCTCACCGCCCCGGAACAACACAAATCCAAAATAATTACACCACAGTAGAGAGTTATCACAATGTCAACCTCCCACACCATAACGCCCTCCGCACCTCTCCCCCTTGTACTCTTACAAACCCTAGCCAACCACAGCCCCCTAGACGAAATCTCAAACTCGAAAAACTCGGTCCGTCACCACATCTACTTCCACTCCCAAAGAAACAAAATCACTTCAAAACTTGAAAACTCGATGCTGTTTTGGGTTTATCAAACGGGCAGACACGGACCGCAGAACGGATTTAGGCTCGTTTTGGTTCATAGGGGTTTTTTTATACGCTCTGCAACAAAAGAAGGAAAAGAAGAAGATGAGATAGATCAGTTGGAGAGAGAAATTTCCCAAGGACATATGGAGGTGGTTATTTTGGGTGAGGAACCTGTTTGTTTGTTGGATGATGATGACGACGACGATGATGGGGTTAATGTTATCTATGAAGACAATGACAAGAAAGAGGAAGAGGAAAAGGAGAATAAATAGCATTTTTGTTGCTGTAAAAAATGAGAAGAGGGCCGGGGGGAAAAGGCTGATATCATTGTCCATAGATGTTCATTAGCTCATACAGCCCGTTTTCCAATACATAACGGCGCGTCTTCTGGAAGTGTGGGATACAATGCTCTCGGCAAGAAACAACCGTATACATCTTTTGTCTCATTGCATGATCGACCATGAGGTTGGGACTTAATCTCCCTCTATGAAAATGTTTATAAACCTAAAAATTCCTACCATTTCGCTACCTCCCCTCCAAAAAAGAGCCCACTCCCCATAATAAAGCACATCCTGCAATTGCAGTGGCCCCGGCAATCTTCTTGGTCCACCAGTTATCATCGGTCAAAGGCTTTGCAAGTTGAGATTTCCGTTGAGAAACAATCTTCTCGGTGGGAGCAGATGTTAGGTTCTTTTTGAGGGCGGCATCTTCTTTCTCGGCCTTCTTGTGAAGAGCGGCGATCGTTTTGGAGAGGGAGACCAGATCGTCCTCGAACGTAGTATTCTGTGCCCTATCAATCTCAACATTCTGCACATTGCCAAAGAAATCCGTCAAAAGTCGGCTGCGGGCTGCTTCAGCACCGCCACGGAAAAGGTCATAGCGCACGCCAGCGTGGGAGTGAATCTTTTCATATGTGTAGCTGTCAAATAGATCGCCAACAGTCTTTTTACTGCTGGTATCGCGAACTTCGGATTCGAGGAACTCGAGGTTATAATAGGTGTACCGATCGATAACGGCGACTCCAATATCGTTATCGGCATGGTGAGAATAAGATGACTGATCCAATTCCGAGGAGCCGGTAGCAATAATATTGGGTGAGTACAGTTTGCTGTACATGGTGTTGGCTTGACACGTATCAATCATGAAAAGGATCTCGTGATATCTGCGGCAACAAGTCAATATTGAGCCCTGAAAAAGGGGGTTGCATTGCGTACGTACCGTTTCTTCTCCCACATCTGTTCAAAGGCATCTGCAAGATCAAATGCCCCTATTTCTTCTGCATCTTGGAACTTGAGGAACTCGTTTCCACCATGGCCCGTCATGTAAACCAGAATATTACTTCGGTCGTCCGTCAAGAGTCTCTTACTTCGTGGCATCTCCTCTCCAACTCGATCCGTCAATAAACGGATAAAGTTCTCCACGGTTACCTCGTATCCCCTGTAATCCACCTCAATATTGTCGCCGTAGAGATCGACGGCGCGATCGGCATTCGAGTAAACAGTCCCGGGGAAGGCATTGCGAGGGTTGCACGCCATATCATCGGGAAGCATGAGGATGATCTGGGAATCGGGAATACCGAGACGTTTGACAGTGCGGTAGATGGAGAGTACGTTGGCCAAGTGACGGTAGTTAAACCAGAACCGTGAAGTGCAAACTAGAACGGCCCAATTGCTCGTGTGTTCAGCCTCGACGAGCGCAGCGGGCGTAAGAAGCGCCGCGGCCAGGAGCGCCGGAAGGCGTAAGACGTTCGAGATCTTCATGATGGGTGTTTTGGGTATCGTGATATCTTCCAAAACAGCGTGTTAGTTATCGGAGGATAGCGATAGCCCAAAAATATGAAATCCGTTGCATAAGGGGCTCAATTCCCTTCCAATTTCGATTAGTTATTCGATCATGGACGCCATCTGTCAGCAGCTCGGCCGGTGTTGTTGGATGCCGCCAAATCCCCAAGGATTGGCCACTGCACAGGACCCTTCGCGGTAGGTGACTGGCCAAGCCCAATTTAACATGGGTTACCTTAAGAGGCAAGCTAAAGATTAGTGGTCAAAGCGTCGCGCGCGGGGACGGGAACTCTGTGATCTGATTGATAAAAGAAAAAAGAAAAAAGAAAAAAGAAAAAAGAAAAAAGAAAAAAGAAAAAAGAAAAAAGAAAAAGAAAAGAAAAAAAGGAATGACATCATTCTTCCTTTCCCCAATTCACGTACGCCTTTTCGAATCAGTATTATATCTTCCATAGTGCAGTTTAAAAAGTTGATACTTACACAACTAGAAACAGTTCAACCTCCTCTTCAAAATATTCGCTCTTTTTTGCCATTTTAACATTATCATAAAAAGAAAAGAAGAATTGATTTGCGCACTGCTGCATGTAGCAGCTCTCGTTATTGAAGTGACTAGATTCGCCGGATAATGAGAACAATTTACTGTCATACATAAAAAAAAAATTGGTAAATTCTATTAAAGGGGAAAAAAAGTTGAGAGAAGCAAGGAGACTTAGTATTCTTAGACTACCAAGATCTGCTCATCCCTTTTCTATATCTTATGTTGAAGACTTGGAGGGTTATGATTCCAAGGGTTGGGTTTTTTGACAGTCAGTCGTTGGCAATCCTTTGTTTCACCATCGAGCGGTTGCAACAAGAGAAGTGTATTTATCACTTCTTTTATATCTTAGAGATGGGGTTCCTGCAGTATCTCTAGGAGATTCTCTAATCTAATCGAACACTCAAATTAAACAACAACCTCAGCAAAGAAACTTACGCGCGCAATCCTTCATCCTTTACACAACATGTATCACTCAAGGTATACCTAAATCTCACAAGTAAAATTCTGACCTTGATTTTCTTTTAAGGCTAAACACCAACCTCTAATAGTCTTGTTTAAATGGAAGCGTATCGACAATAACAGGAAAAAAATAAAAGCCCGGCCAATTATGCGGTCACAATCCTAATCCACCTTGTGCAATGCATGCCACATGACTGTCACATGACTACATACCCTCAATTGAACTATTTCCCACGGCTCGGACCTGGTCGTGCGCGCGCGCGCCACTAACGACGCCCATAACCAAGATCTGGTTGAAGGATTAGCTTTTAGAGAACGGGTGAAGGATGATAAGCTCAATTCTGAGGACAAGCAGTCATCGAATGCTTATCTTCAGAAGATGGACGATCCTGATTTGAATTTTCTAGCCTCCTCAATCACCTTCTCAAAAAACAAACCTCAAACTCAAATCAGGATCGTCCATCTTTTGAAGACAAGCATTCAATAACTGTTTGTCATCAGAATTGGGCTCATGATCCTTCGTTCTTCCAAAGCCAATCCCCCAAGCAGATCTTCGGGTACTTCCCAAGCAATCCAAGGAAAAGCCAAAATATATGCCAAGCTCTTATCATTTAGATCTTCTTGGATTTGAGCAATATCTTGAATATATTGGCCAAATGATGACGTGGTATTTTGGAAGCCCTAGAGTGGTGTTTGCCCCCATGGCCATGGTTGTGCTGCTTGTGAGGCATCTCCGCCCCTTAAGGCAGGATATAATCAGCTTAATGAAGATGTCGGAATCGGGCTGTGCCTTACATTAATAGGGAGAGTTGTCGAGTCTTGGATCGATCGATTAGTTGGTTCAGACTGTAAGGCAGCGTTCTGTTAGCTGGCACGGAGATAAGCCCTCTCACAAATACAGAAGCAGGACTTACGGGTATAAGCCTATAGTAACTTGCTTGGCCGGAGGCTGTGTTATGGAAGGTAAGACTCTCTGAAGAATATGGATGAGAAGAAGATGGATGGGAAGAAGATGGATGGAAAGAATTTAAAGTGGAAGTCTGGAAGAAGGTTTGCCTAGTGTGGTTTTGGCTGTATACGGCCAGGGCAAATGCCCTAGCAGCTGGCCTTATCACCACATCTGGCAACCGTTGAAGGCATCCAGAGATCTTGGTTGTGGGCGTCGTTAGTGGCACGCGCGCCCCGAGTCGTGGCAGATGGCAATTGAGCCATGTAATGTGATAATCATGTGCCATATACTGCATTCAGTGGATTTGGATTGTGACTGCACAATTGGTCGGGCTTTGGTTTTTTTTTTTTTTTTTTTTTTTTGTTTGTTGGGGGGGGGGGGGGGGGGGGGGGGGGTATACCCCAAGGCCGGTTATAAATAATTTTTATAGGTCCTTTTCAAAAAAAAATTG